>JAUPFT010000014.1:4830000-5430000 GCA_036936625.1 Parnassius smintheus behrii
GGATACTGCTAGATAAGCTCTTTCTGCGTAGATCGGATCAAAAACTTTAAATTTGATTGAAGTGCACGAAGTGTGCGCAAGCACAAAATGCACAGGCCCAGGACCAACGGTTTTACGTGTTTTCGGAGGTACGGAGGTGTAACACCGCCAACGTCCTAACTCCGGTTGCTAACAAGATTTTCTTGAGAGAAAAATCCAATAATTAATTTTCATCAGGCCCGGGATTCGAACTAGAAACCACATGATCAGCAGTTGCATTTACGACTACCCCGGCATTCGAACTAAGTGCCACATGATCAGCAGTTGCATTTACGACCACCCCGGGATTCGAACTAAGTACCACATGATCAGCAGTCGCATTTACGACTACCCCGGCATTCGAACTAGGTACCACATGATCAGCAGTTGCTTTTACGACTACCCCGGGATTCAAACTAGGTACCACATGATCAGCAGTTGCATTTACGACCACCCCGGGATTCGAACTAGGTACCACATGATCAGCAGTCGCATTTACGACTACCCCGGCATTCGAACTAGGTACCACATGATCAGCAGTTGCATTTACGACTACCCCGGCATTCGAACTAGGAACCACATGATCAGCAGTTGCATTTACGACTACCCCGGGATTCAAACTAGGTACCACATGATCAGCAGTTGCATTTACGACTACCCCGGGATTTGAACTAGGTACCACATGATCAGCAGTTGCATTTACGACTACTAGACGTACGAGGCAGTGATCCTTTTATAAGATAAATTAAATTAAACTTCCGAAACAAAAAGAGCCGATTGATTTTCAAACGGCTGAAAAGATTTTACTGAATAAAAACTTTATAGCTAACAACACTCCTTGTGTTGTTAGCTATAAAATTTTTATTCAGTCAATTTTTATCAAGTCATTTTCAAACAAAAAAAATCTAAATCTGAATGCGTTCGCAGTTCTTGAGATACTATGCCAAAAACAGATACGCGGATACACACGTTAAATATATAATGCCACCTTCCCCCCCCCCCCCCATGTTTGCGTCGAGGATTAAAAATACAAACCTATATGTCGTAGGATACATGTCCACGAAGTAGGACGCGACGCTGCCAATACCGACGTAGGTTATTTGTATCAAAGAGAAAAAAATCATGCTCAAGACGGGTTTTGTGACGATCCCCACCAGAAGAGAGCTTATCGCTGCAATCAAGAAACATCCGATCAGCACCAGACGCCTCCACGAAGCCAGTCTTGAAGCCACGAGGTTAATAAATGTAAAGGTTAGCCCAAGAATAATGCCCGAATAAACTGTGTTCGGTGATATCGTGTCATTGCATACATACTGAAAAAAAAGAGATATTTTGTTGTCTTATTACCAATATTAATCGTAATTGATAATTATTTTGTAAGAAATTTGTTAAATGTCCTTTGCCATGGATTGATGGCATTATATAAGCAACCGCCCCATGTTATCTTGTAGGTGTCTTAAGTGGCGACAGAGGCACATTGAAACAGGAGATGCGCAGCTGCATGTATCTGATAACAACTTAAAACAATTAAAATACTGCGGTTGCAAGTCCGTCTGCTAAACGTGGCAACTATGGCAAAGCTTTTCCCCATTGAGGCAGTGAAAACATCCTCATTATTACATCCTCATCACAATGTCAATGTTGAACCCATCCACAAATTACCACAAAGAAGTCATAAGCCACCTAATTCGTACGATATATCATCAGGTCAACCTAATCTATTGAGAAAACTTAGCTACTACAATTAAAATGTCAGTACGTCACTTAAGAAAAATTTCTTATTGTTATAATTTTAAAACCTACTGTAAAATCTCCACCATCGGCGGCTGCTAGCGCAGCAGCTGAGCTGACGAAATAATGAGTATAATCGCATAGTATTCCATTTTTTATAGTATAAGGGTGGCGAACGGCAACACAGTCCACCTGATGGTAAGTGTTTGCTGTGGCCCATAGACTTCTAAATCTATCCTGGATAACGAATCAAACTGCAGATGCGTTGTCACCCGTGAGGACTAAGATGGAATGCCTCGTTTCCAGTAAAAAGGGTCTCTAGTTCTCTAAACTCACCATACGAAACACATCAGCATTAAGCCACTATTTTACGCCGGTATTCTGTGCGTGGAGTTCAACATAAATAGTAGGGAAGCTTTACCCACTTATTATTTTGAAATTAAAACTGTCTGCTTTGGATCTCTTAAATTAATTAAATATAATCCAAATATATAATATAATCCATATAATTGTTTTATTTAAATAAGATGGAATGCCTCATTTCCAGCAAAGACGGTCTCCGGTTCTCTTCACTCATCAAACAAAACACAGCATCGTTAAGCTGTTATTTGACGCTGGTATTCTGTGAGAGCGTGGTCCTTCACCGTGGATCCATTCGTGCTACAACTATAACAGTAATATAGCTGCAGTATGACTCTACCACTTGTTTGTTTATCGTATCACCAACATAGAATATAATAATTTTAAGAAAGTATCGGTGTAATTAATTATGTAAAGGTCACAATATCTATACATATCACAGAAATTTAAATAATAAGGCTCTAGAAATGCCTTCTACTGTCTTTTGTCATCCTGCAACTAAATCAAACAAAATGGCCACAAAAAGTTACAAGGTTGTAGGATTCCATTTCTTCCGTTCACCTAGTTAAGTAAAAAGTTCATAATTTATAAAAATCCTATCTTAACTACTTCTGACGTCATGCAGCCAACAGTGTGCACTGCTGTGACCTGGTCTGAAGTTTATAGAGAGACACTATAATTGCAGGTTGAATGACATATATTTGTTCTAAGATGTGACAACGCAGCAGTATCTTTCTGTGTTAAATTAGTTGCAAGTGTTCTTGAACCGCAGCAGCTACTAAACATCACGTAGGCTACATTTTTTAAATAATAAGGGTAAGAAACGACCACACAGCCCACCTGATGGTAAATGGATGCTATCGTCTATAGATCTACATTTATCCTTGATTAAGAATCAAAACGCAGATGCATTGTCACCCCTGAAGATTAAGATGGCATATTACCTCGCTTCCAGTAACAATGGGGCTTCGGATCTCTTCACTCACCGTACGAAACACATCACTATTAAGCTGCTATTTTACTCTGGTATTCTGTGAGTATTGTGTTATATGTATTCATATATTATTATCTTTGTGGTATTACTTGGGGGAGGCCTATGTTCAGCAGTCGACTTGTGAAGGGCTGTAGTGATGATGATGATGATGATTCTGTAAGAGCGTGGTTCTTCCCCGGTTGAGCCGACATATTCGTGCTACAACCATAATATAGTTGCAGCGTGGCTCTATCACGTATATCATACGTACAAAAACACTCACGCTTGTCAACCGGAGGGGTAGGCAGAGAATAAGGATTTCCATTTGACACAATCCTGACACATCTCTCTCGCCTCCTCCACACCCATATACATATACCCATATATATACCTACGCACACATTTCAGCCCATTATCGCCAATTTAGTCGATAAACTTTCCGCCTAGGGTGCCCCTTCACGACTAGGCAGTTCACTTCTGCAACATACAAATTTGCTTTGTCACTCTTTCGTCATTCATTCTTTCTACATGACCAAACCACGATAGGCTGTTGGTTCGTGTATCACTCACTACAATTAATATTGAAAAAAATATATGAAATGTCTCATAACCTGTAATTATAATGGCTGTCTTACTCTTCAAATCGAGACACAGCAGCGGATGTAATGCTACTTGGAGGTGGAAAGATAAAAAGGACTATATCAACTCAGACGGACCTCTTAGGGGAAAAAGACTATGGAAAGAATACTACTATACTTTTCACCACTAGATGGTGCTATATAATATATTTATGTAAATAACTAATATTTAAAATTATATGAACTAAAGATTAATTTACCTACATTTTCAGCTTGAACACTATTCGTGGCGTTCTGAACTACACCTGCACAAAATCCAACATCTGTAGTACCACCAGATACTGAGTTAAAAAACAAATTCACCATGGTTGGAAACCACATAACAAATACATTGTTTCTGAAAAAAAAAACCTTTATGAAACTAATGAATATGATACACAAATGAAAAATCATAAAAAATAGCCGTATGAGATATTTCGGATATAGCAATCTTCTTATTTTCCCTCACATTCTTAGTCCGATAATAGACCGGCTCAAGTCCTTTCCAGGCCTCGGGGAAAAACACTGCCTAACTCCGGGATTCTAATGAGAATTTCTCGACCAGAAAAACCAAGATTTTTCCAGACCCACGATTCAAAAAATGACCAAGTGAAATGAGATTAAATATCTTTATTTTTTCGACGTAAGAAAATAAATTGTGGCAATATTTACGGCTCCGTGACGTAGTGGCTTAACATTGAGATTCGGCTCTGGGAGCAGTATTTGTACAGCCTACAAATTGTTCCGGTTCTAGATTGTTGTCCTTGTGCAATATATATTACGTTTGCAATACATATATTTCTTTGCGTTTAGGTCGTTGCGAGTAACACAATATCATCTTCAGCCCCTCACAAGTCCACTGCTGAACATAACCCTCCCCAAGGAACGCCACAAAACAACGGTCCTGAGCCACCTGCATCCATTGACTTCCCGCATATCTTAACAGGTCGTTACTCCATCTAGTGGGGGGACGCCCTATACTTCGCCTGCCAGTATGAGACTGCCACTCGAGAATCCGTTTTCCTCATCGGTTATCGGTTTTCGAGCTATATGACCGCCTCATTGCCACTTAATTTTAATAATTTCTTAGGCTATGTCGGTCACTCTGATTCTACTGCGGATATCCTCATTCTCTCAGAGAAACTCCGAGCATAACCCTCTCCAATGTCCATAGATAATTGTGGGTAACTGATCTTTAAAAAAAAATGTTAGGTACATAAACATTACACATTCTTGCACTATTCAAACCGTACTAAAATAAGTACGAAAAAGATTTTGAGAGCAATTCGAAGACAAGGACAACAACTTTTCTCTAACAGACATAAAATAAAACTTACGTAGTGCAACATATAACTATCAGGTAGAATAACTGTAAAGTCCTCAATAACAGTGGAGGCTGGAACAACGGTACTGTCTGACTCACTAATGAAGACCATAGTGTTTGCTTTTGGCTTGTTACAACTTCTGTTGCTTCTAAATGGTGAACCTGCAAATATTTTCATAAAACATGACATAACAATATATTTTCTTATTTCGAAAATAGCTAATAATATGCACATTAATATTACCATTAAGTGTTGTCTGGCTTATCGCACCTTTTCAAAGTATATGGGTGACAAACGAGCTCAGAATCCACCTGTAAGTGGATGCTGTAGCCCATAAACATCTACAGTTAACATCAAATAGGAATCAAAATGCAGATGCGTTGTCATCCCTGAGGACTAAGATGGAATGCTTCGTTTCCATAAAAAGGGTTTCCGGTTTTAAACACTCGCAATAATAAACACAGCTATTCACAGGTATTCGGTCGAGCCGACCCATTCGTGCTACAACCATAATATAATTATATACTCAATACATACATACATACATACATAATACCATTGTTGTAGCGTGGCTCTACCACGTACATAAGGAATTTTCAATATTTTGTTGTTTCCTAAAATGCTACAAAAATATTTACAAATGATAGTAATAATGAGTCATACCAGTATATAACAAACATAAATAAATTTTAAAGGATTTGTCTAAATTGCCAGCAGGGTCAGGTGTTTTAACGACAGTAGTAATAGGCGTCTGTCACTTTTTAAAGAGATGCTTTTTAACGAGTATATTATTACGCCATCTATCGGACAGTGGCGAAGCTAGGGTTCCAAACTAGGGCAAGCCCAAGATATAGTTTTGTTTTTAGCAATTTTATAAAAATACACCACCTTGATTCTTGATCTGATCTTGATCTTGAACGTGTTTAACAAAGCACACAGAAGGCATAGGTGGTGGCTTTGAAAAGAGCCGTTTGGGTTTGCTTGAGCGAAAGAAAAAGATATTTACATACAATACAATACAAGAACAAAAGAAATGCATGAACAAAGTACAAACAAACTATGTACAAAATTAAAAAAGGCACGCCCGGCAGATGTGAAACATCAAAACTATTTTGTTTAAATTATATGCTTAGAAGAATAATATAAATCTTATATTATTAAATTAGCCGATAGCGTGTTTGTGCCATCTAGCGTAATCTTTACGTAACACTGTGAGAATCAATAAATTTTCGTTCGATAAAATGACTTCACCTATAGATTTAAGTAGATGGCGCTATTAAAATTTTATATACTGAACTGAATGACTAAAGTAAATATTCTTAAAAAACCTCAATACATATATTCATTTATTTAACATTAAAATTGGGGCTTCACATTAAAAAAAAAGTTATTTGCTATAAAATTAAACTTATACCTCATATCAGGTATCTCATATTTTATGCTGAAATTCAAAATGAAATTTTTAAATCATAATAATATAAGTATTGAGTTATTAAACCTTTAAATACTCCTAGAATAATTAAACTTTAACACTAAAGAGTCCTGTACCTACCTATTAAATTATGAAGAAATTTTTATTGAATTAAAATTTTATTTTTAAAGATTTTACCTTTTCCTTGCCGATCAGCACTTTAACACGCTTATATTCATCACAATGAACACTATTATCCTCCCATTTTCACTAAAATCTTTGAAAAAGCATAAATTTTTAACAGACACAACAAAAACAAACATAAACATTGAAATGTGAAGTGAACTTGCAAACGCATCGCACGTACCCCCTCTTACCTCGTAACGCACTCCTAACCAACTTCATAGCAAAGTACGGGTTTTGGTTCCATAGAAATTGATATACACATTTCGTAGTTACATTTCATTATAGAACATTTTGCCACAGGTTAGAAAGTGAGCGATCGTTTTCTCGAAAGCCTGGTAAAAAAACCAACGCGTGCGAGAGAGACAACAAAATCAACTCCTTGCGTTCATTAATTTTGGCAGTCCAGTGTATTTCGAATTGAAAGCAAACTATCAAGTGTTGACGTTATGCTACGAGGTCATGCCCTGTGGAGTGCGCAGGAAATTTGAAATAGTTTGAAACAGTTTCCGAGTTATTTTATTAGTTGATATTATTGATTGAGCAGTTTTATAGAGCAATCCCGGCTTCTGGGCTTCTATGGAGGCTGCGCCACTGCTATCGGCGCTAAATTTTCTTTTGAGATTTCCATCGTCGCCATTTCACATTTTCTCCCGTGGGTGTTGCAAGAGGCGTCTATGGGCAATTCCGGGAATATCTCCTGGCTTACTATAGATGGCGTTGTAACCATTGCTTATGGAACAGGTGTGCTTCTTCTTACAACAGTGCGAGAATACGAAGAAGTAGAAAAATTACCGGATAGTCGTCATCCTTGCCACCATTTGCCACATTAATCTTCCTCAACACTTTTAATGCTACGGTAATTTCACCTTTATTGGCAAGGAATTTCGGACTTTCGTAGAGCCAGGTTAAGAGGAGCGCACTAATACCCAGGGGAACAGCTATAATAAACGTGAATAGTCTCCAGGAGTGATACGTTATAGAGAGCCAGGGTATTTCCCAGTGTAAGGAAAGTGGTAATATGAAGTAGGCAAAACCTGGAAGCACATGAAATTTGTTTAGTATGAACACAGCGTTTTATCTAATAATTAAATTAATATACAAATGCACTACAACTGTAGGTATATGACTGCTGCACGAACGGGTCAGATCGACCAGGGGCTCTTATAGAACACCACCATAAAAGGCAGCATACTGATGCTGTATTGTGGTGAGTAACGGGAGACGGAGTTTCTATTTCGTCTTAGTCCTCAAGGGACTCAGCTACTTTTTAATCGGTTGGAGGCGTTTCTATAGGCCATAGCACCGAATTACCATCAGGTGAAATTGGGCTTATTAGTCCAAAGATTTCTATGACTAGACCAGCAATTCAGAACAAAACCTGTGTCACTGTTCTTAATCGCGAGGGTGCCGGCTGAGCCGATAGCTGGTACAGAAAATATAACTCGCAGTTAGGGTTGCCACCTTTTTTTGAGTAAATATACTTTAAATATACTTATCAAAAATTTTAAAATAAAGTAGTTCAAGTGAAAGTAAAGTACTCTTTATTTGACATATTGTTGATTATAGTTTGTTCGCTTAAGAATGGTCGCCTTTGTATCGCACCGCTTTGGCACATGCCGTATATTGTCAAAGGCGCCGCCGCGACATCAAACGTCGCCGCGTGCGATGATTGTAATTCAATTTATTCTTAGAATGGGGAAAAATGTATTTAACAAACGCAGTAAAAAGAATAGAATAAAAGCAAAATAATAAGTACGCTTTTGGATATACCGACACTTTGTTAGCATAAAGACTATTTCAAGCAATATTTTTACATTATATATCTAAATTAAGATTGTATTCTCTGTTTTGTGAAGAATGAACTTTGTAAATAACGCTGAAGTGATGAGAATTCATGAGCGGATATAACACACAATTTTGTATATTATATACTTAAAAAATCATAACGAGAATGAAAATAAAATATTTTTCTAAGTATGTTAAAATAAAATAGTCGTTAAAATATATGAAGTAAGGTATTTTGACGTACTTTATTGCTATATATATATATATATATATATATATATATATATATATATATATATATATATATATAGTATGGTTACTAATTATGCAATAATAATTTTATAAACGGGTATTAGCTAGTAAAGTATAAAGTTATTTTGCCTGAAATAACTCACAATACTTTATTATAAAGTACAAGTAGCAACCCTACTCGCAGTTATTTTATTTTTTGAGTTATTGTTTTTGTCGAGTTTGCGTAAATATAAGAAATCATTATTTTTTCGTAAGGTGGTAAGAGGTTTTTTATATAGAATAGGGGGAGAAACGAACACACAGTCCACCTGAGGGTAAGTGGATGCTGTGGCCCATAGAAATCTTCATTTATGCTCGATTAAGAATCAAAGCGCAGATGCGTCGTCACCCCTGAGGGCTAAGATGGAATGCCTCATTTCCAGCAAAAAGGGTCTCCGAATCTCTACACTTACCACACGAAACACAGCAGTAATAAGCTGCTATTATTCGCTGGTATTCTGCGAGAGCATGGTCCTTCCCCGGTTGAGCCGACCCATTCGTGCTACAACTATAATGTAGATGCAGTATGGCTACACCACGTCGTTTTGAAGAGTTACTGTAAGTCAAAAATTAAAGGAAACTTATGTGACACAGCCTCGATACCGTCGTGTTTTGTAAATATTTTTATATTTACAAAATACGACTTTAATCTCGTTTAAACTTATTTTAAAACCTTAGTTTTGTGTATTGGTTAGTATCTAAGGTCAGACCTCAATAAAAACTTTACTCATTTAGAATATTCTTGTTTATTAAATGAAACATATTTACATTGTTTTATTATATTTTTGTGTAATGAGTTTTTGTGCAAGGTTAAATACTTCCTAGAAATTTAAAAACTGGAAAGTATTAATTGCAATTTTAAATTTGTGGTGATATACCACATACTAAATAAACACAGAATAAATAATAGTACTACGTACAGAAGTAGCACTTCTTTGATCTTGACTGCTTGCCGACGTTTTAATAGCTTACAGAATTATTATTAATTAGATAAATCGCGCATGCAAGCTAAATAAAACCGTATCGCTGCGTCCGAGTGTTGTCCGTATTACTTTGTATCTTTACCCCTTTCTACGCCACGGCGAACTTTCCGTGGTTACTAAGGGCTGTCAACAAAGAGTAAAAAACTACATTGCAAAAAGGTAAGCAACCACCTATTCTGACTATGATCGACCATGTTTTCGCTACTATGTGAGTTGTGTGAGTTTGTGACGCCCAACGTATGCAACTTGCAAGGCCGTTCGTCGCCAATCGCGATTCTTGTCTCGGAAGAACTAGATAGAGAGTGTAAACAACAAATAACACCCGAAATACGATTCCTTAACGAAATTTGATCGTACTCTACTTAGTTAAAATTCTTGTTAAAAAGGTTTAATGTCAGTATTTTGTGTTATTATAACTTAAAATATTTTAATTTCAAAAGACAATTATTGGTATATAAGTAGGTACTTGGATAGTGAAGTAAATTTCAATTATGTTTTGTAATAATGTACTTAGATATTACTTCTGTATTCAATCTAACAAAAAATTAAATAAATTCACCTTTCATGATCTTTATATAACTTTAAAAATGATATATCTGAATCCTTTTATTTGCTCCTGAAGCATCCATCCAAGCAACAATTATAGTAGGAACGAGGTTTTGCCATTGCAATTTATCAAGTAGATGGATAATATAACATACATAATAAATATATTTACAACAAGTATTTACAAAAAACTATACACGTAAACAGCGTTGAACAATTTTAACATTCAAACGCCTCGAACGCGCTAGCCCCTAATGCTTATGTGATCCGCGCCGCCTTGCGATTGGATGTAATTATTTCACGCAGGTAGCAATAGCGACAGAGGCCTGCCAACATGTACAAAAAAAAATTAATTTTGAAGATCGTGAGAAGTCCACCAACATCCATTGAGATAGGGCAACTTATTCATTCCTGCTCCAAAACGGCTCCCAGCCCGACAGTATTAAGTATTGAGGCTGTATGTGGGATTTATAAATGGACTTGAAGAAACATTAGCAAAAATGTGTTATTCAGATTTCCCCTCATATTATTTGCCGGTAAGTGTCTGGTAAGTGGCTAATGCAGCACATTAGCCACTTACCAGACATAGACTCCTGCAACCAACTTTAAATGAAGAAGGCTACAGATGTTGTCAGCTCTGAGGACTGAGATAGAATATTGTTACGTGCTTGGGGTCCAAGACAATAAAAACTGCCGATGGAAATACCAAAATTGACACTTTAATTACAGAACACCACACAATGACAACTTAAAACACACCAATAATAAAACACAATCGTACTCCGTATCACTTTGATTAACAGTTGTATCGCTTCGGAGAATTCGCATGATCCGTCAACTCAATACTGCCTCAGTTGCGGTCTTAATTAGCCTTTTAATATACCCCGACTTCTACTGAAACATCTAAAATGTTCGAGTACGTACCAGTTCCGAATGACTAGGTGTAGTAGACGAGGTTCTAGTCTTCTACACCTTCTAGTATGGAATTCTCTAGAAGTATTAGTTCTCCTACTCGATACTAGAAGGCACTAGTGCCATATACCGGGTATTATGGCGTGCAACAATACTATTAATAGTAACCTATCCAGACAGATCGAAAAGGCAGAAAAGGAGTCATGCAATCTAGTTGAGTACGGTACGGTCAACGAGAAGCGATACCAAATGTAAACAAAACTAATGCAAGGTTATTAGGAATAGCAGGAGTGGGTAACTTTTTGGTAGTTAGATTATATAATATTTAAGTAGACAATATAGTTTTAAAAAATGTCAAGCAAACCAAAAAAATAGACTTTTTATAAAAAAAAAATTATAATTTGAATTATTGTATAACGTAGATTTAAATTAATTTAATTTATTTATTTATATTTTCAAAACAGTGTACATGCTGGCTTACAGTATGCTAAAACGTTAGCATGCTAATTAACAAATTACAGTTTTAAATAATACTATTAATATAAGATACATGTCAAAAGGTCAAACTAATTAAGGAATACATGTCCAATAAATAAAATAAATACCAAAAAAGTACATGTCAAATAGATAAAAAGTTAAACAGATTACATGTCAAATAAATTAAGCAAAATGTCATTGTCAAATTGATTACATAAGTTAAGTTTAAAAGAATATATTACAATATGTCAAAATTGGATGTCAAATACAGAAGGGCTTTATTACACAGTTGCCCTAAGCTATAAGCAAATAAGTCAGTCTCGTTATCATCTGCGAGCATGTCTCCGATAAGCCGTATAGCTCGAGAAGTGGGTGCGTGAGCGCCGTACCTGGTGCGCGCCGGCGGCCGCCACTGAAATCGCGGCCGCCGCCGTGGTGCCACCGTCCTCTCCACATCACAGCCCAGCCGCTTCGGAGCCAACAACCCTACTCTACTTAATATCATCGGACTATCTATACGATTATGGATGATTGCTAGGTAGTATGTTATCAACTGCATAGTTCGCCTAAGTTTAAGCGTGTCCAAACACACCATACCAGTAACAAATAAGGACAGATATAGATAGGGGAATAACGAGAATAATAATAATATTTCTGAATATCGCTTGCCTAACAACTGTGTGCCCGGTGTATGGTAACAGGCTTGCCCCCTGTTACATAGGGACTTAAATATATCAGGCAAATGTGGGTGTTAATATCTCTGCCTACCCCTTAGGGTAGGCCTGATGAGATGATACAGGACTGATGATATGTTACGTTATTTTTATGGAAATGAGGATAAAAATTTTTTTGACATTTGACGCCGATTCTTCAGAGTCTGTAGAGTCAGAATCAGAGTCTGTAACACGTATAATTGTCACTAAACGTTGGTCTAGGTTTGGTCGTGACAGGAGAAGAAATTTCGCCGTGTTCTTTATAGTCCTTGAGGATTCTATATGCAGATGTAACGCCAATACCTAAACTACTAGCTGCTTTCTGTATGGGTATTTATCACTAAGCCAAGTTTCTTTAACATATTTTTAGGTATTCATAACCACATATTTTTCGTTCACAGTAAAACCAGTCACCTAAAATTAAAAATTAAATTAAAACATCTATAAATTAAGAAAATTTTTACTATTACAGTTGCTATTTTTTAAATAACCTAAACTAAAGTTTTAATTAAAACTACTAAACAACATTCATAGTATCCCTCCTATTCTTATACATACCTTTGGACATTTTTTTTCGGAGATGTAAAATCTATTGATTTATCTCTCGACGTGCTTGATTGTGGCTCCATCATTAACCACTCTTAATAAAAAACAATTATCAACACAAAACAAAATAACAATAATTAAATAAACAACAAAAAATTACAAAAATTTTAACAAATAACTTATATCACCACCAGCGCGTTCCGAATGTTGGCAAACCCGTCTTGACACTGATATGTTTTTTCCGGGAAAACGAGACATTACGACGAATACGCAAGATGAAAAGAGATGGATAATAGATTGTCAACTCCACAGTCGTTTTTAAGGTAAATGACCTTTCGTATCCCTGCTAGTTGTCCTTAGTTTTGGTGGTAAGACATATATATATATATATATATATATATATATATATATATATATATATATATATATAGATATATATATATAGATATTTTTTGGATGGCGGGTATAAATGTATATCATCATCATCATCATGACAGCCCTTCACAAGTCCACTGCTGAACATAGGCCTCCCCCAAGCAACGCCACAAAGCACGGTTCTGAGCCACCTGCATCCATCGACTTCCTGCATGTCTTACCAGGTCGTCACTCCATCTAGTGGGGGTCGCCCTAAACTACGCCTACCGGTACGAGGCTGCCACTCGAGAAACTTTCTTCCCCATCGGTTAACGGTTCTTCGAGCTATATGGTCGGCCCATTGCCACTTCAGCTTACTAATCCGTCGGGCTATGTCGGTCACTCTGGTTTTACTGCAGATATCCTCATTTCTGAGTCTATCACGCAGAGAAACTCCGAGCATAGCCCTCTCCATAGCTCGCTGAGCGACCTTGAGCGTCCTCATACGGTCAGCAGTGAAGGACCACGTCTCTGATCCATAAGTCATCACCAGCAACACGCACTGGTTGTACACTTTAGTTTTCAGAGATTGAGGTATACCTGACGAGAAGTTGTGTCGTAATTTCCCGAAAGCTGCTCAGCCGAGTCGAATCCGTCGATTGACCTTTCGGTCGAAGTTGGACTTACCTAGTCGGACTATTTGTCCCAGGTAAACGTACTCGTCAACAACTTCGAGCATAGTGCTCCCAACAACTACCGGCATAGGTGTGACATGGACATTTAACATGATCTTTGTGTTGTCCATGTTCATCTTAAGACCTATCCGTTGGGAGACACCATTGAGGTCATTGAGCATAGTGCTAAGGTCCTCCAGCGATTCTGCCATAAGGACTATATCGTTGGCAAATCGAAGGTGAGTGATGTACTCGCCATTGATGTTAATAAAGTATCCTTTCCAGTCCAGTAGCTTGAAAACGTTTTCCAACGCAGCGGTGAAGAGTTTCGGGGATATAACGTCACCCTGTCCTACACCTCTCTGCAGTTGGATAGGTTTCGAACTCTGGTTCTGTACTCGGATAGCCATCGTAGCCCTACTGTACAAACACTTCAGCACTTCGATATACCGACAGTCAACTTGGCACCGCTGAAGGGACTGTAGCACCGCCCAAATTTCGACGGAATCAAAGGCTTTCTGACAGTCCACATACGCCAGGCAAAGTGGCAGATTGTACTCTTCGTTCTTCTGTACAATCTGCCGCAGGGTATGTATGTGGTCTATGGTACTGAAGCCTTTTCGGAAACCGGCTTGTTCGGGAGGCTGGAAGTCGTCGAGTCTGCGTGCGAGACGATTCGAATTGACTCTCAAAAACAGCACGTAGACGCGGCTCAGAAGGGAAATCGGTCTGTAGTTCTTCAAGAGAGCGTTGTCGCCTTTCTTAAAGAACAAGACCACCGCACTTCTGCTCCACACCTCCGGAGTACACGTTCTTCAATTCTCTCTTCAATTCCGAATTCAAGAAGCTCTTCAATTCCGTCCTCGATGGGGTGCCACCATCGAGGACGGAATTGAAGAGCTTCTGAAGGACTTCAAGTACCAGTGTTCCACCCACTTTCAGAAGCTCCGCTGTAATTCCATCCTCGCATGGGGCCCTGCCGTTTTTAAGGTGCTGGAGAGCCATTCTAATCTCGCTCAGACTGACGTCCGGGATATCATCGGAATAGTGTCGGATACGACTTGCTCTTGGATCGTTACTCACACTTGCGTGTGGCTCCAACGATGATGTGTACAGCTGCCCATAGAACCTCTCAATCTCACTCAAAATCTCAGCTGTCCCGGAAACGATGCTGCCACACTCAGTCTTCAGCTTTGACAGTTGGCTCTTTCTGGCAGACAGATCTCTGGCAAAAACTTTGGAGCCCTGGTTCCGCTCTATCGCTTCTTTAATACGAGCATTATTAAAGTTGCGTAAGTCTCGCCGCATGCATTTGAAGATCTGTCTGTTCAGTTGCCTGTATGTTGTCAAATCTGTTGACGATTGCAGCCTCATCTCCCGTCTTACAGCCATGAGATTAAGAGTGTGATCGGAGAGTTTTTGTGTTCTTTCGCGGTGGGTCTTGCAGAACGTAGCTCCGACCCCATGGACAGCTTCCACAAGCTTGTCATTCATATCGTCCACTGCATTGCAATCTTCTAGGCACTGAAAGCGGTTACGTAACTCGAGCTGAAAAGTCTCGGGATTCCGGATTCGAGCACGAGGGGGACGGAGCGTCGACTTCATTAGACAAGACCTCTCCAACTTAACGTTAAGGTTCAGTGTGCCGCTAACCATTCGATGATCACTGCCGGTTTTCACCCTTGCGATCACTGAGACATTACTGAACAGTTGGCGTCTGGTCGTCATAATGAAGTCTCATTTTTTGTCGAACCGTCGGGGCTCGACCAGGTCCACTTCCTGTGGGGCCGCTTCTGGAAGAAAGAGTTCAACATAAAGAGTCCCTCTTTCTCCATAAAGTCAGCCAGCTGCTGGCCCCTACGGTTCCGTTGCCCTACTCCAAATTTCCCTAACTTCAGCTCACCGCCTTCTCTTGTGTCTAGTTTTGCGTTGAAGTCTCCCATCAACACCGTGTAATGGGTTTTGGAGGAATGCATGGCTCTAGAAATATCCTCATACATTTCCTCCACCTCCTCATCGGGATGTGCGGAGGTTGATGCGTAAACCTGTATGACCTTCAGCGAATACCGTTTGGTGATTCTGAGTATTAGGTACGCGACCCTCGTCGACACACTCCCAATCTTTACAACGTTGTTGACGAGAGACTTGTGGACGATAAATCCGACACCTCCTTGGGACAGATGGTCGCCCTCCCGGTGATAGAACAAGTTGCCGGACTCGAGGATTACCGTGTCCTCCCCCTCTCTTCGGACCTCGGATAATCCAATAATATGCCAGCGCAACTTGTCTACCTCTTCTTCCAGCTCCAGTATCTTCTCGTCAGTCCTCAGGGTGCATGCGTTACACGTTGCCAGGTCGAGTCGTCGTAGGTGGCAACCGAACCTCCACCGGAGATTCTTAGCACCCCCTGCCCCGCCGTTACCATGGTCGCCACCGTAGCCAGGGATAGCGGGGCCGCCGGGGACTGGGAGCCGTTTTTGCGTCGTTGCACATGGTGGGATATTTGCCATAGTTGCCACGCTTGGCGAGCGGGTTGGCAACCGCAGTTTTTTATTACGTTAATGTTGTTATTAGGAAGATGCTGCTGCCCATCTCCTTTCTGTGTCCCTCTGTCGCCTCTTACGACACCCACGGGAAGATATGGGGTAGTGGATATTCTCAACCGCCACTACACGGCAATAAATGTATATAGGCCCTAGCATTCCCTTTCCAGCAGGTGAAATACTAATATGTGCTCGTTTGTTACCCAAAATGTTGTTGATATAAAAAAAAACAATACAACTTACCAAACGAGACGATTTCGGAGGCGAGGTTCATGCTTATCATTATGAAGAGGTACCCACTGCGATGCTTGCTACCGGTGCTCTCGCCCAGATAAGTCATGGTAAGCGAGTACGATGACGAAGAACTGATGAAAAGAGTTTTTACTGCATTATAAATAGTTTCAAATATATAGGCCACGCAGAAATTTTTGCGATAAAAACTTTTTTATTTTTATTTAATCCTTTTTTATTTGCGTAAATGTGTTACCATTTTATGTATAATGTAGTCTGTTCGCTAAGATAGTGTCGGCACCTTATTATTTTGCCTTTATTTTATGATTTTGTTCTGTGTTTGTTAAATAAAAGATTTTCTGTTCCAAGAAAAAAATAGAATACTATTTTATTCTTATGGTTATTGTAATAAAATACGATATTTAACACAAGTTAGCTAACAAAGAAATTTTACTAAGGCGCTTCGTTTTAAAATACCAATTACTCTTGGCGATTTTTGGTGTCGCGACGGTGCCTTTGACTAGATGCGGCACGTGCCGAGGCGGCGCGACACAAATTGAATAGAATAGAATAATTTTTATTCAATATTAATTACATGTACTTAAATCTTATTGAAAATCATTTTTTATTTTACCACAGGTTTGGAAATAAGCCCTGGGAAGAATCAGCAAGAAATCCAGCGGGACTCTTTTTTAAAAGCATACAAAACAACGGCTACCGTATCTAAACGGACAGACTATATTGAGTCTGTGCCTGATATATAAATCCATACAGTCGTCCGACGAAGACGTCTAGACGGGGCAATCGTGCGGGGTGTGTGGGGTGAGACGCGGGAAGGCCGAGCCCGATCTGCTTATGCCAATCGTATTACATAGTAGCTCGGGACACGATTTCCAGGGTTAACGCGCGCTTGCTTTTATTATTTTTAAATTTAGTGTTGATAATTACAATTAAAATGGTTCATTCGACGTGTGCTGTGAGAGATCGCAAGTCGTCATCTCGCGTAAATAAAGATCTGCGATATCACCAATTTAAGCACACGGAAGAAAGGTAAATAAATATTGTTATTATTTTTTACATTATGTATACTTAGTCATGTCATGCCAAATAGTCAACGTAAAAGAAATGGCGAACGTAAAAAATAGGTACTAGTCTCTGGGTTTTTCTTCATCTAAATCGTGTGGTTGGACAGCCTAAGGTTTTAGACCATACTATAGTGCCTCGTCTTCGGTCTTTCGAAGTTTTTTTTATAAAATATTAAGACTTAGGGGTAAATTTTTAAGTTTGTCGGTGTGCTAATTACGAAAATAGCATTTACTTTTAAATCCAAGATGGCGGTCATTTTTTTATATATGTAGGATATGGATGTCAACTTCAAGGTTTATTGGGGTGATGATTACGAAAACGCCATCCATTTTTATATCCAAGATGGCGGACATTTTTTTAATAATATGATATGAGTATCAATTTCGAGGTTCTTGGAGTGCTTATTACGAAACCGGCATCCATTTTCATATCCAAGATGGCGGACATTTTTTTTAATAATAGAATATGGGTGTCAATTTCGGGGTTTCTTGGGGTGCTTATTACGAAACTGGTATCCAATTTCATATCCAAGATGGCGGACATTTTTTTAATAATATGATATGGGGATCAATTTCGGGGTTTCTTGGGGTGCTTATTACGAAACCGGCATCGGACATCATGAGTACTTTCAGGAAAAATGTAAGAACAAATTATTACTTATTCTTTATATTAGTAATCATATTGTTGATCACGATGTAGGTCTAAAAGAAATAATGAAATTAGTAAAAGTTGTTAATTTGTGACATCCCTAACCTCCATACGCTGTCTAGACGTTGTCGGTATTTACCACGAGATCAAAGGCGTCGTTCTACTGTATGTATTTATTATACTATTTAAGAACTACGTGGTAGAGCCATGCTGCAACTATATTATAGTTGTAGCACGAATGGGTCGGCTTGACTGAGGCATGATCACAGAATACCAACTAGAATGCATTTGCATTTTGATCCTCAGTTGTAGATAAATGTGGATGTCTATGGGTCAAGCATCCACTTACCATCAGATGGACTGTGTGTTCGTTTGTCACTTAATGCTTAAAAAATAATGTTACAAGTACTTGGATATCGCTATAAATATCAAGTTTGTTTAGCCGCTTAGGCGACTTAAGATACTACTTCTACTCAACTGTCCGCTTAGTTAAACTGTCATCAAAATCGCTTAAAAACTTCGTAATGTGACGCATCAGCATATTGTAAAGGATTTTGTAATAATAATAATAATTCTTTATTGAACACAGAAATTAATATACAATTCATAGATACACTGACTCCTAAACTAGGTTACCCTGTATGTTAGGAGGCAGTTTCCCCTCCCATTCAGTTATAAAAAAAAGAAAGTGCGTGCGTGTGTGTGCGTGTGTGTGTGTGTGTGTGTGTGTGTGTGTGTGTGTGTGTGTGTGTGTGTGTATGTGTGTGTGTGTGTGTGTGTGTGTGTGTGTGTGTGTGTGTGTGTGTGTGTGTGTGTGTGTGTGTGTGTGTGTGTGTGTGTCTGTGTGTCTGTGTGTCTGTGTGTCTGTGTGTCTGTGTGTCTGTGTGTCTGTGTGTCTGTGTGTCTGTGTGTCTGTGTGTCTGTGTGTCTGTGTGTCTGTGTGTCTGTGTGTCTGTGTGCCTGTGTGTCTGTATGTCCGTGTGTCTGTGTGTCTGTGTGCCTGTGTGTCTGTGTGTCTGTGTGTCTGTGTGTCTGTGTGTCTGTGTGTGTGTGTGTGTGTGTGTGTGTGTGTGTGTGTGTGTGTGTGTCTGTGTGTCTGTGTGTGTGTGTGTGTGTGTGTGTGTGTGTCTGTGTGTCTGTGTGTCTGTGTGTGCGCGTGTGCATGTGCGTGTGCGTGTGAGTGTGCGTGTGCGTGTGCGTGTGCGTGTGCGTGTGCGTGTGCGTGTGCGTGTGCGTGTGCGTGTGCGTGTGCGTGTGCGTGTGCGTGTGCGTGTGCGTGTGCGTGTGTGTGTGTGTGTGTGTGTGTGTGTGTGTGTGTGTGTGTGTATCTGTTTTTGTTAAAATATGTGCTTAAAGTAGGTTTTCACAGTTTTCATAGTCGTATTCTTTAAGCCAATTTAAAATAGTTTGTTTAATTTGGTGTCGTTTTAAGTTCTTTAAATAACCAAAACATTTACATGAATAAATAAACCATTTACATCGGACTACACTGTATTGTTGTACTTGTTGTCACCCTTACTCGTAAAAAATATTGTTAAATATTTCAATTCCTCTACTAGATTCTTGATATTCCCGTGAAGTATTTTATTTGTCCTTACCATGTCCTGTAACGTTTTAAGTCAATAAGATTGGGCTTAGTACATTTGGTTGGATTCTTGCTCTGACAAACCTCAATCTTATACACAGGTAGGTGTCCTAAACATTGATTAATAAGTTCCCATTTAATAAAAACTTGCCAATTAATATAATAAAATCAAAATAGAAATAGAAACTCTTTGAGTTTGTAGTGAATATATTGTAAGTGAGCTTTCCATGTAATATTTTTGTCCAGTGTTAACCTAGGTAATTTTCTTGGTTAATTTGTTGTAACATCTCACCGTTAAAGCTAGGTTTTGGTTGATCAGGTATTTTTCTATTTTTGAAACTAAATATTATGTAAGAAGTTTTAGAAAGTATTAATTGTTAGTAGATTATACTTGAGCCAACAATGAAGTATAATTAGATCCTCTTAGGTGCGCATCTTTATTTTTTTGATATTGCTTCCGAAATAAAATAAGTTGTATTATCTGCATAGAGAGCAAGGTGACCCTGTAGTCCTGCTTGGTGTATGTTGTTTACGTAGATCAGAAAGAGCAATGGGACCAATGGAACCAAGAATTGAGCCTTGTAGTATGCCACACGTTAGAGGCTTGCAACTACTCTAGTAGTTTCCAATTTTTACAATCTGATACCGATCAGCCAAATACGACTCGCATTTTGTATACGTTTCCAGTAACGCTAATACGTTCAAATTTTTTAGTAGTACGGAATGGCTGACCATGTAGAAAGCCTTTTTTAGATCAACAAAAACACCTAAGGCCAATTTTTTTGATCAATATTATTCTTGATGGTGGTTACTAAGTCTATAGTTGCGCCTAAGTCTATATTATGGACCGAGAAAACCAGTAGGGGTAACATGACTTTTTTATAAGCTTCTTTATACAAGCTGTCCCTAAATTCGTCAAGTCACATAGTCAACCTGGAACCGGGTGAAAAGGCAAGTCATGCTGGTTGTTAAAAAAAATTAAAAAATCTAAGTTGCATGTTTTCAAAATTATAGGCATTTAAAAAAAATTTACATGAAAAATTTTACATGCTATGATAGTCTTTTCACTCCTGTGGCCACAAAGAATCATGTCCAATCTTGACCTGAAAATTTTCTAACGCGTCTAGTGATGTAAAATATTTTATAAAATTGCCTTTATTGTCCTTATTTCGTATCGCATAATTGAATTTTCCCATAAAGCCAAGAAAAGTTATATTACTATGTTTATCAATTTCAATAGAATTTTGGAGACGGAACGAGTTTTAAAATGGCTTAAAGACTCGGCAGCCATGCCAAAATATATTTAAAAAAAACGTGTTTTACACATTTCGTTTCACAGACAACGAAAATCTTATTAATTCGTCATGTGGTTAATGTTCAAAATAACCAATTATTTTTTGTTACTTACCTTATCATTTTATTTATGATTAGATATGATTTTTAGTGATTTTATTCTATGGTGTGGTAAGTTATTTTTTTCCACACCGTAGTATACCATAGTACACTATGGTATACTACGGTGTGGTGGTGGTGGCGTTGACAGGTTATAACCTAAAAACTTATTTACTTTACAGAATTTGTCCCTGGCCTCTAAATGAAAAGATGATAAATTATTACGTTATTATAAACCATAATTGATTTTATTCAACAGTAGTTGTAGTTTGGTTTAGTACTGAATGCTAGTAAAACTAAAATTATTCATATTCGATCTAACTAACTACGCAATTTTGATAAGAAAAAGAAGAGAGAGAAGAGAAGAGAAGAAAGAAAAAGAAACGAAGTAATTGCGCATAGTCATCAGTGCTTGCATGATTTTCAAACAAATAGGCCCGGGTGCAAATGTGAATTGTTAGAGCAGGTTCCCCGTTACAAATATTTAGGACTAGTAGTCGATAACAGATTTAACTGGGGTTATCACATTGACTCAATATGTGAAAGTTCGGAGACGATGTATTAGCTTTATTTAAATATTGTGATATATTGCCTGTTCATATTAAAATAAAAATTAATTGAACAATTTACGAACAAAGAAATACAAATAAAAGTAAATCATAAAACAATGACACGGAAAGTAACTCAATCAAAACTAGAATTACCAAGAGTTAGAAATTATTACGGAAAACGAACGAACGCGTATTTAATACCAACCCTCGTTAATGATATACCTACTAAAATCAGATTAGGAATAACGAACAAAAACTATAAAAATAAATATAAGCAATACTTTAATTCTTTACTTTAATAACAAGTTGTCTAATTTTAATGAAATCAAACCGGACGTAATATCATATCGATAATCGAAACATCCTGTCTATAACACACTCCAGTAGCATCAGCCGGCCGGCCGCCTGATTCGCCAAGCTGTTTATCTATAACCGGTTCCTTTATGTCCACTTAATAACACAATAATGCTTTTCTAAACTGGTATCAAAATTTCAAAACCAGTTGCTCTAGCTTGCTTAAAAATAAAACTCCAATACATTATATTTTATTGAAGGTGGGAGATATATCACACAAACAACACACATACATACACACATAGCACACAAACATAATTCCCACAAACAGTCATATGAACTCTCTATGTTAGACAAACTAGTGTATTTATATTTGTTTGAGACTGCTAAAAAAATAGAGACGCCTCGGCTTTAAAGAGTATGACTTCCATCAATTACCTCCGAATCGAAGATGCTGTTCGCAAGCCAAGTTTCTGTAAAAATTATGTCATAGTCACTACTATAAATTTTACAATAAATATCTATGAGCTTGGTTCACATGCCTCTAATATTTTTGTAGTATATCTTAAAAGACAGACGCTGTTCAATATCGTAGATGAAAAAAAAGTTTGTTGACTGACCGCTGTCAGTTCCTTTGGTATAAACTTAATTTTGTTAACTATATTGATTAAAAGATCAATATGGTTAACAAACTTAAGTTTACGAGTCTCTATTCAGGAGTCACCTTGAATATTGTGGTGTCGTTTGGACACCGACATCCAACATTGAAAGGATACAAAAACATTTGTCGGGGCAATTTAAGTTTCCTATAACTGTGCAATATTTGCACAGTTGGAAAACCAAGTCAAACATCTTTCTGCTAGTCTCAAGGGTTGACATTTGAAGTTACCAAGCCTGCCTTTTTATATGAATTCAGTTTATTTTTGACATGTTATAGCTGAGAGCTAGATATCTAGTTTTCAGTTGTAACATGTTATAGCAGAAAGCTAGGCATCTAGCTACAAGATGTCAACACTTGAGATTCGCAGAAAAATGCGTCACTTGGTTTTCCTGCACAAATTATTTATAAATAATTTGTGCAGGAAAACCAACTTATACTGCCCTAACTTACTATACGAAATTGCATTCAAGATCCTAAAAAGATTCCCTCGTCTAAGCATTAAGCTTACACTATCCCATAAAAGTCATTGCAGCACAAATCTTAAGTCACACTACACAATATCACGTCTTTACAAGGTTTATAAGGCATATTAAGAGATATGAACCTTAATTTTAAAATTACCAATTATATTAATTTTAAACTAAAGTTATTGTTACTTATTTAATGTTTCCATACACTTTGTGTATTAATATTCTGTCGTATCAGTTTTTCTCATGAAATTCCTGCCGGTACGAATTCGTACGTATTTATAATCTAATTCTTTACCCTTTTTTCCTGCTGCAGCATGGAGCACTTCATTAGTTGAGGATAGATGCCTGGTTATATTAATTTTTTCCTCTTTGGCAGCTATTTCAAGAAGACTACTATTAAGCTTTACGCCACTTTTAGCACTTTTATTGAATTTGAATGACGTTGCTAGGCTAGCATCACCAATTTTAGGACTACTGAATTGCACAACAATCGATTTCGGACGGTTGTTATTAGTGTTCTACTTTGCAACACGTATAACGTTATCAATATTACCTTCTTCAAGATCATATGAAATAACTTTGCTTATGTTCATTACTGTAGATACAAGGTCTTCACTTTTGAATTCTGGCAAACATTGAATCGCGAATTTGGCTCTAATAAAGTAACTTTAAAGGTTCGATCTTTTACTGTGGTCTTAAGCTGGTCGTGCTCCTTGTGAAGATCTTCAACTTTGGTAAATATAACTTCTACTTTTGTCTTGACGTCTTCATACTCTGTGTTGATTAAAACTCATGGACGCTTTTTCTTTTATCTCTTTGGCCGGCCCACCATACATAGCTTCGAGCCAACGCTTTGGATTTCACTATTCCCAAATGAGGTTCATGAATCACCGCCAAGATTTTTCTCTGCATTTTTGCAGTACTACTAACCCGTGGCCTAACATTATACAACCCAGCTCCTCGTATAATTATTTAATCGTAATTTTGCAGTGTGACAGCCAGCCGCCACGAATGACCTTCTTATGGATTTCAACTCTTTGTTGAGATAGTTGGCTAATGTTCCATTTAGGTGCTTTGTCAGTTTTTCAGTTTTCCGTTGAATAATTATGGTTAACTCTCTTGACGAAACAGGAACCGCTTAAAGAGTCGTAAATTTTCTCAATAACGGCCTCTTGACAAATTTCCACTCCTAAGCTGATTCCTATGGCGATGCGCAAGTTTTCCCCATCAAATAATGTGCAGATGTGTAGATTACTTAATGGTACAGCATGTAATCAGTGACTAGATTCCTTATTCGAAACAGCAAGAAGGAAAGCGTGTTCTTGGTTACTGTAGGAATTGTGAAATAAATCTTTCTGGACACTCCGTACCAACGGTATATCCCACTGTTCTTGTTGATTAACTTCCAGTGGGACATTTTGGCCGGGACAGAGCGTTAGCCATGTTTGCCTTGCCTCCGCAACAAAGCATAGGTCTATTTTATTATATAAAATTATGTTACGTAAGTCATTGACACCATGCACGGAAGCAAGGAAAGCAGGCAATGCGACGTTAGAAAGATTACATATTGGTAAGTAAAGTAAAGTTACAGCCAGTAACGTTACTTGTTGTTATATTATATATATATATATATATATATATATATATATATATATATATATATATATATATATATATATATATATATATATAAAGTAAAGTTACTGCCTATATACGTACCACTGCTGGGCACAGGCCTCCCCTTATTTCTGAGAGGGTTTTAGAGCAAGGAAGTGTCCGCCGCGCTGCCCCAATGCGATTGGCGAACTTCACATGTCTTCGAAATATTTTTTCTTATTCCTCAGACAGGCAGGTTTCCACTTTTCCTCACGATGTTTCCTTCACCACCAAGCACATGGTAAATCAGCATTTAAATTGCAATTTACAATTTCATTGGTAAAGTAGCTTAATTCCGGGTTGTTGTATTAAAACTCAAATTTAGAATTTTTTCTAAAGCTATTTTAAGGTTATTTATCAATATCTTTTAAAATATCCGTTTTTAATTTTACGCAAACGCCGCGCCGTGGTATGAATTATTTTTATGTATTTTTGTGGATATTCGGAAATTTTATATTTTATAAATACTTTCGATGATAGCTTCTATTCCACTTACACAAACACCATATTATTTTCCAGACGGTAAAAATTGTCTCCCAATTAGTGGGTTGGCTCGACCGGGGAAGGACCACGCTATGTCATAATGCCAGTCTAAATCAGCAGATTAATGTAACTTTCTTTCGTATGGTAAATGTAGAGAACCGGAGACCCATTTTACTGGAAATGCGGCATTCCGTCTTAGTTTTCAGTGGAAAAACACATCTGCGTTTTGATTTCTAATCGATGATTGATGTCCACATATGTTACAGCATCCACTTACCATCACGTGGACTTCGTGCTTATTTGTAACCCTAACCCTAGAAAATTACCCTCACAGAAATGTGCCTGTACCCAGCAGTGATGTCAACAAATAAAAGAACAAAATACGTACAAACTGCATCCTATTATTTTCAACGCTAGCATGATTTGCCATGTGGATGCGAGGCTGCTGAGTGCAGCGAAGATAAACCCACCCGAAGTGGACAGCAGCAAGGCTCGTCTCCTGCCCTGAGTGTCCGCGAAGTAGCCCCATGGCAACGCGAATAAAGCACCTGAGGTATATAAAGAAAATAACTAGATGTTATTTATATCTGTTTAGGGGAAACTAATTATAACAAAACGGTAATTGTAAGAAAATGAAATTGAATATGTTTCTTTTCTCGACGTCAAATGCTTTTTTAAATGGTACTAAAGAATACTGTAGGCAAAGGTAGATATTGCCTCAGGCTGCAAATATGCCTTCTTACATTATTGTGTGTGCATTCTTTTATTCATTTACAAAATAATTGAAAAAAAGTACTTTAAATTATTACAGCTAATGAGATAAGCAAAAACTTGAATGTTTACGTTACGGCCCGAATTAAAAGCCTATTATGATGATAACGATGATTGATGTTGTCCTGCACAGTTGCTACTAATACAAAAATTGACAGCATATGGAAATTTTCACAGCGCTTGAAGTACGTAAGAAGTTGTCGTTCTTCATAGAGCCGTAGTAGCTCAACTCATCAGCACTCGCCGTAAATTTACGTACTTGAGCAACCCGGGCTCATTCGCCGCCGGCACCAATGGAATAGTCAATTGAAAATTTGTTTATTTTCTCACTCGTTATTTATTTACCACGTGCTCGGCAGTTTAGGAAAACGTCGTTTTCAAAATATTTTAAGAAAAAAATATATTTTGAAAACCTGTGACGTTCGCAAAAAGCATTAGGGCAGCGCGGCTGACTTTTCCTTATCCTAAAATTCTCTCAGTAATGAAAGAAGACCTGTGACCAGCAGTGGGATGTATTTAGGCTGTAACTTTAACTTATTAACTAACTTCTTCATAAAAAAGGTAAGTGGATAGTAAGTGACCTGCAAACGGTGCTGAAGCTAAAATCCCAGTCTCAGTAGTACCGATATGAAGGTCACAGCTGGCAGCAGCCACAACCACACTGAACCCGAACATGTCCAGCGCCCCCGCGTTGCTGATAACACAGCAGGCCGCAAGGAGCAAGTAGTTGTATCGTCCATGACCTGGAAAAGCAATTCAATGATGGTACTACTATCATCAACCTGCTTGCCAATATAAATCCTCCCTGCAACGTTAGAATGCCATGACTTGTTGATGGATGATGATTATGTCATCACCAGTAAAAAAGGGGAAAATTATCCCTCGTTACCACGTACCATCAAGTGGAATCTCGGTCAATACTATCATTTTCGTTGATAAAAAACAATTTAAATTACTAGCATGAATGCTCACCATAGAATACTATAATACACAATAGAATGGCTGTCAACCTTATTTTGTACGACGTTAGGCGTCACCGGGAGCACACATACGAGCAATTACGTCGTATTATCAGTCAATCACTACTACAAACCCGATTCGCTGTGTTGACAGACGGATTTTAATACATATTTATTTATAAATTGCGTGCAATTTGGCATTTTCTAAATAATTTGCATGCGAAATTTGGAAACGATTGAACGTCAAAACACATCTCAGTTGCAGACACTGACATTGTAATGAGATGGAAAACTAGATGCAAATTATTCCACTCCCTTGCTTTACGCATTTTTAACGACGGAAGGAATATAATAGATAATATATTAGCAATTATAATTTATAATATAGTGTCTGTATAAAATTAAATAAAAAAGTTATCGTTATGTTAAACTAATTTTACGGTTTTTATCGAGTTTAATTTTAACTTTTTAATTCCGTTTTGGGTGCCTGATAGCACACGGTCATGTGGCGGGGGGACTAGGTTTTATTTAATGTGTAGCATGCGCGTAAAATATAATATCGTTCAATAACTTACCAGTTAACTCGACAGCCTCATCGTAACTGTAAGGGGTATCAGTACTTTTAACTCTTCTCTCTAAGTCAGTTGTCATTTTTGTTCACTTAAAATAGCACCAGCGACACAAAACACCCGATGTAATTAGAATAAAACTGAATAACTCTAAACTCCACACAGCTTTGTCTTTGTTTTATGGCATATATAAATTGTAATAGATATAAGAAATTTATATAAGACGTCTGTAGTACACTAATAGTACTTATATTTTAACATAATTAAGTGTATTTTAACTTCAATACTACATTGCAGTCGCCTACTCACTAATAAACACGTGTCTTCTGTTCCAAATTTATTTTCCTTTTAAAAATTATATATACAGTAAATAAATTAGTTACGTGAACTTATTATAGAACACGGTTGGTAAACCGGTTATTTGAAATCAGCGACATTTTTGTAATTTGAGTCTTTGTAAAAAGTAGTCGTAAGGTCAAATGGATATAATTAAAAAAAAGCAAACAGATAATGAAATTTTACATTTAGATAAATTGTTACGATTATATCAGGTCTGGAGCCGTGGTCACTCAGGGGCCTATTCCCACTGTCACCAAACAAATAAATGTTAATTGCAATTTTAATTGCTGATTTACAACATACACACATCGTGAGGAAACTGGTATCTCTGAGAAATTAAAGAAAATATTTCGGACACATGTCGCGCCTAACACGTGTACCGAAATGCTTGCAAAAACAAAAACAAAAATATATGACGACAAAGATCTATATTGAATGTTACGATCAGTTATTGAATGAACAAGTACTGCCGTCGCATTTTAATATAAGTCCGTGTCGCCAACTAAGAAGTCAGCTAAAGACAATAACGTTTGTATTATTTCGAGTTGCGCCATCGTAATTGAAATAAATACAATGTAAGCGATCAATATAGCGTTGTTTTACTTAATACTCTATTACCTATGATTTCTTTTACTCAAAATATTATTATCTCAAAATCCTACTCTATTTCTTATCAATTTGAAATTATTCTTCAGTTTAGGTATGTGTTTGTGTGGAGAGTAGAGTGGAGTCGATACGTTATTACTGTAATTTTTTTAGGGATAATACTATAATATTACAGATTCGAAATTGCTGAATGATAACATTTGTCACAAAATTACTCTAAATGGCTTTCAAAATATTTAGTTTTTTACGTATGTTCTAGTACCATCTCAGCAACTGTGAAGTGGATATTGAGGATGGTGATCACAACAAAGTACAATGAAAGTAGCACTGAGAACAAAGACGACGATAATGGTTTACTAAAAAATCTAATAAACCTTATTTGCACGTTGTTTACGAACGTTGCAGCTTTTTATGGTAAATGGCGGGTTATCATTAGCGCCATCTACATATCATCATAATTCACTAGCACCATGTTGTATCGAGTAGCAGCGCTTTCTAGAAAATTCCATGCTAGAAATTTCTACACCTAGTCCTCCGTGACCGGTATGTACTCGAACATTCTAGATGTTTAAGTGGAATAGGCCCTATATATAACCAGTAAGGACTGCGACCAAGTCACTATTGAATAGACAAATCAAGCGAATACTTGCAAGCGATATAACTGCGAATTGTGTTTTATTAATAGTGTGTTTTAAGTTGTAATTGGTGTTCGAAAATTAAAATGGCACTTTTTGTCACGAACTCCAAGCTCGTAACAGTACTAATGGGTCAACGCAACCGGGGATAGTTTTAATTGGTAGAGAGTCTTAGTCCTCGGGAGTGACAACGTCTCGACATTTTGATTCGTATTCGAAGATAAATGTACGTGAAGTTGCAGCCCCGCATCCAATTACCATCCGTTGACCTGTGTGTTCGTTTGTGACTCTTACTTCTATAAAATTCCTGAAGAAATTAACGCTGACCCATCAAAACTACGTACCTGAGAATCATTAGACAGTCAGCAAACGTGTAAGTTTATCTCATGTACTCTGTTGGCTTTTCAGATTATAGTAAGTGGATGTTGTGGCTCATACGTAAGTATACATAGACGTTTGGATCTATTCTCGATTAAGAATCAAAATGTAGATGTGTTGTCACCTTTGAGAAAAGATGGAATGCCGATTTCCTAGAAATAAGTGTCAGTTTGAAATAAATACGTGAACTCCATGTTAAAGATTGCTCCGCTTGACACAACAACAACAATTAACAAATTATATAATATAAATTAATTGTTGTTAGTTAAAAAAAATTTAATTAACAACAATTAAACTTAAGTACAAACATTGCTATGGGGATCATTATTAAAATCATTATTATAACCTAAGTATGTTTCTCTTTTCAATAATTTCACGCAAAAGAACCTCCCTGACGCGACGCGTATGAGACAGCACCAACGGTCTCCTAGCTTTCATATATGAAAGGCAAGATTGTCATATGATGAGGCACCAGAACACAGTGCATGTGGGTTCCAGGCCCAGTATGTAATTTTTTTTAGTCCCTCTTTTCCAATTAAAATTGGAATAAGAGTATGTTTGTGAGCAACATAAGTAATATAATACTAAGAGTAAAAAGCCGGGAATATATTATTAGAGCTAAGATTTAACAAGGCTTTAAACTTTTAAAAAACTGTTGAAAGGTTGTGAGCAATATTTACCAAACTCTTTTTGCAACATGCATACAGATAATATAATGGTTATACATAATAATTATGACATTTACATTAACAGTAACAATAGTTTAGATTTCAGAGTTTTATTAGAGTGTAAAGTAAAACTAAACAACATGCATAAAATATGAGCTATGATGATTCTTGTGAGAATACTTGGTCATAGTCATAAAATTATTGTATTGGCATTGGTTCTTAATACGCCTCTAAAATTTAAGATTATTTCTGACAGACAAGACAAGACAAGACAAGACAAGACAAGACAGAGAAGTAACAGGCACGTGAGTTTTGGTAGTAGTAGGAGACTGTGAATTCTGGCTATTTGGAAATAATGCTTTACCCTGATTTCTATTGTGGACAACAAAATGATGTAAGTAACAAATAAGTATAGTCTTTTCGCTACGATAGTGTCGGTATACCTAGAGGCGCATTAATTATTGCTTTTATTTTATTATTTTTAGAGGGTTCGTTAAATAAAGGTTTTCATATTCTAGGAATAAACTAGAATACTATTTTATTATTATGATTATTGTAATGAAATACGAATATAAATAATTAATTCAAGTTAGGTAAAAAAGGGCCTTTCACTACGGCGCGGCGCTTCTTTTTAAAATGCTAAAAGCTCTTGCTGGAGTACATCCACTGACCATCATACGTAGAGGTTATCACACCTAATTATTAAAATAATGAATTGTACATTTTGAAAAATTGCTTTATTTTATCCTTAAAAGTAAGTTTTAACACCATGTCAAATTGTTAAAGTTTATTAAAACTGGCAGATTTACTTTTGCATTCTTCGAATCGCATGTTACTTAAATTTAATTAGATGTATTTTATTTAAATTTAAAAAATAAGTGGCAACTCTTCTCTGACTCACACAAAGTCATGAAATTGGCGACAGTTTCATTCTAAGTGCAATATCTACCTTTTTTACTTCATCGGAATGCAGGCCATACTTCCGTGCGGGTTTCCCTCGCCAAACTGCACAGAGCCGTCGAGTTCTACGTTCTACGTTTCCACTCGATTAGATGATTAAACAACATACCGTCAGCTAATTTCTCATAAATTCACTATTATATTTCAAAGCACGGCAAAAAGCCAACCCTCTTCCTCTTCACACCTTTAACAATAGAAACTCTTAGGTAAAAACAATAATCTCTGTTACTCGTATTCTTTTAAAATTATCTGCTTCGTTTAATAATAACCAATAAATGAGTGTCACGTGCAAATTCGAACAAAGTAAAACATAATCACCATTTTATTTCCTTAGATGATTTCCTCAAAGTGGTTCAAACTATTCCAACTTGACACTTCTAACTTTATTAATTTTATATTTACGCGAATAGTATTGTTGAGCGTACCTTGTTAAGGGGCTAAGTGCAGACTATAAATCTCAATGTACGGTAGTACGGTATGGTCTCAATACATGGTAGAACCATATTGCAGCTATATTAAATGTAACACGAACGGGTCGGCTCAACCGGAGAAGAATCACGCTCTCACAGAATACCAGTATGGTGATTGTAGAGAGCCGGAGACTCTTTTTACTGTATACGAGGCATTCCACTAGTCCTCAGAGGTGACAACGCAACTGCATTTCGATTCGTAATTGAGGGTAGATGTAGATGTCTATGGGCAACAGCATCCACTTAAAAAAATCGCCACTGGCAGCAATGTAGATAACCTCAATGTAGTAAATTTACTACGTACACGGCAATAAAGGAATACATCATGAGGAGTTATAAAATATTTTGAGGACTAATTGCTTCATAACCCACTTTAAAAAAAACATAAACACTCACGCCTGTCACACAAAGGGGTGAGGAGTGATTACGGACTTCCATTTGGCAGGATCCTGACACACCTCTATCGCCTTCCCTACATCCATATACCTACGTATGCCCCCTCGTAAGGTTACTCTTAATCTGGCTCACCCTTAATATATTGCCAATTTAGGCGTTAAGCTTTCGTCTTGGGCCTCCCTTACCAACTCTACATTTAACTTTTGCAACACAGATTTGTCACTTTTTTCTCATTCATTCATTTTACATGAACAAATCACCGAAGCATTCCGTACTTACAAATAAGACATACGCCTAGCAATAGGACGTAAAGGCTACAATGGTTTTTTTGCGAATTTGTACGTGATTCCAAAACAGAAGTGAAACATCTTGGGCATATTTATAAACTTCTACACATGTATTTACTGAGAAATATAGCACTGTACCATTATTTATTTTTAAATTATTTGAGTTATTGACGTAATTTAAAAACTATACGCTGGAGCCTTAAATGCTAACTTCGGGAGCTCCGAATGAAACTGGAAGGTCATAACTTTCGTAACCGAGAACCGTAACCAAGAACATATTGAGTTCGAATTCACCAATCGCAAATAATTTCAATACAACCTATAAAACTCCACTGCATTACATAAACCTCCCCTATAAGTTGTTTAATACTTCAAAAGTGCCTTCTAACGGACAGGTCATAAGATAAACATGGACAAAACAAAGACCAAATCAGAAAATATTAAAATAAGAACATATTATAAACTAGCTTTATACCCGTGGCTTCGCTCGCGTGGGCTTGAATTTAGAAACATCGATAATAATATTTCGAACTAAAATTTGCAAAACTGGATCACTTGTGGAAAGACGTCAGTATCTGTGTCTATATTGGCAATATTATAGGCTACAGAAACATATAAGTTGTAACAATCAGAATCGCATAATTATCATACGTCAAGCAACACTTTTTTGTGAAAATTGTCCTGGAATCGGAAGTGCCTTATTTACATAATATTCATTATTAAAATTGATATAGTTTTGCTAAAATAAGGTTTAATTTCATTGTCTTTATTAATATTGGTTCCTTTGAAATATAACTATATAATTTCATAAATATAGTTCTATTCACGGACAACGTATGAGAAGAAATAAATTCATGAAAAGGAGTAGAAATCTACATAAGATGGGCAGCAGCATCTTCCTGGGCATAGCTCAAATATTAAAAATATGCAGTTGGCAAATCACATGCATGCGTGGCTACTATGGCAAATATCCAACTATATGAACTTAATTAATATAAACAGACATTATTATAAACAGCAACAGCAACATATTATAAACAGACGGACAGACTATTGAAAATCCAAGATCCAAGCTTGGACTAGAAATAATATATTAACCATATAGCGGTGGCGAAAAAAAAAACTACTACTCCATTTCATTCCGTGGGTGCCTTAATGGTACACTAGTCGCTTATTCTTCCAAACGTAGTCCGGCGATTACTCCACTGTTTGATGGTGGAATTTCAACACTAGTTTTAACACATCTTTGGGCGGAAATAAATACCATAAGAAGAACGAAAATTTCAAAAGAGTTACCATACAGGGATAGATTAGTTGTTCAAAAATGCAAATAATTTTATTTTAAACAGATACATTCAATAGGTTTTCGTGACATCGAGACTACCAAAGGTCTGTTTATAAAATTTCGCGCGCCCGTTTTTGTTATAAAACACCTTGCCTTTCGCTACAAATTGTTTCCCCGATCAGTGGGACGGACGGAGAGGGGGGGGGCGCAGCGCGCACTCACACATGCTCACTAGGTTAGCCGCTGCTATCTATTTATGGTTGTAATACCTACATATAGCTACATATAGCTACATCTTTATTTAGAAAAATTGCTTCCTTTTGTTCGTGTCCAATGCTGAAGCCGGGATGAATATAGCTGCTAATACATAATAATCTAAGAAGGGCAGTCAATGATAAATAAAATGTGTTTTGTAAGTTGTTTTTTTTTTTTAAAAAAACACTTTAACACAACAAAAACATGACACTAAGAAGCACCCGATCTGCCGAAACTAACTCAGAGAGGTCAGTCCAGGTATTGCATTGGTCATGTCATACGAGAACCAGGCTAATATGGTCCTTTGAAGAAAGAATCATACAGATTTGAGTTGACAACTTAGTACTTTTTAGGATTCCGTACCCGAAAGGTAACCAGCAGGGCCCTATTACGGAGCCTCCGCTGTCCATGTGTCTGTCTTTCAGCGGGCTGCATCTCATGATCCGTAACAGGTAGATGGTTGTAATTTTCACAGAACGTGTATTTCTGTTGCCGCTATAACAGCAAGTGGTAAAAATAAATTTGAAATAAAAGGATTTTCTACTAGAAAAAGAAACGTGTATTTTTGGCTTTTTTGATAGATAGTAATATGTATATCTTGTAATCTCGGAAGCTCGGAAGTCCGATTCGCACTTGGCAAAATATTTGTTTGTATTTAACCTTACCTCAGACATACTCATATTTTTTTATATACAATTTACTATACTACTATATAAGCTACTACTAAATAAAATAGTAGTAGCTTTGCTATGTTATTATAGTATATTTTGGATTAGATTTAATTTATTACAAAATAATACGAACTATATAAAAACTAAGGAGTGCATCAACCTACCTTACATATTGGGTTATGAATACAGATAAGTACACATAGGATTTAGTTTCTAAGTTGTACCTACATATTTTATAGCTTTCGTTATGAATAGCATAAACAGGCCAAGCCCCCTAGCCTACAAACGTTTCGTAACGAATCTCTTTCTACAATCGCGCCTTTTATTTGTTTGGACTGACCACCTGACTCGTTCAGTGATGCCATTCCCATACAGTGTTTAGTTTTCAACTAGCGTTATCTATTATAAAATAAATCAAAATTTTATTCATATTTCCATTGATTTATATGTTACACTAGATAAGTAATTTCCGCGCCAAAGCGTTGTCACTTCACATAAGGCCACAGCCTTATACTCAGCGAACGTCGGTTCAGTGTTCAAGGTGACGCCGTCCGAGTTAAGCCGAACGATTCACAACAAAAAATGGGTAAATGCGTAGTGAAAGAATGCGTTTCAAGGTCACAAAAACATAATAAATCAAGCGGAATCACTTTCCATACGTAAGTTTTAATTTATATATTCATATTAACGTTTAAAACACTAAAAAATTAAATAAAATATCGAATATTGCCATTTAGGTTCAATGTTGCCACTTTTCCGCATTTGTGATTATCCTACATTAATGGGAGACTATATAATTAATGGAGTAAGTTAATTTGTTACCTCCGATTTTAAATATTTTGGAAATTATAATAAAAACTACGTTTTAACTTTCATACAATATAATTAATTATTCTTATTTTAGTTTATTCTTGAATTATCTTTTAAATATATTTTATTACCTATTTTATATTAATAATTTTATATTATTTATAATTTCGTATACATTTTATATTAATTATATTTTATTAGATACCTATTTTTATTGTTTGATTTATTAGAACCATAAAAATACGTTTTATTTCATCATTATGTTTACTTCTACTTATCTGATAAGCTTTGTATCCCTTTTTTTCTAAGGGGACGTAATAAAGATTTTAAAATAAAATATACTTTTTTAATATAAAAACAATTAACTGCAGTTTCAAAAATTATTATTTTTATTACGTATTTTAGGTAAAATTTCATATAGTAAGCCACACCAACCCGCCATTGCATGTTTGTGTGTCTATCTTTTTCTAATCTTACGACGACGACATTGTTTTCGCAACTTGTGTAAGTGAGATAGATATATGTTTACTTAAAATTGTTATTAGTTTCAAAGCTACGTCGTCGCGTTTGGATAGTGGTTACACTTTTTTCGACGCGCGGTAATGTGGTTTGCTCCTCTAGTCTTGTATAACTCAATGCATATTTCGCTAACTGTGTCTGCACACAAATTCACAGAATTTGATTTTCAACCGATCTCTAAATTGTAGTTTTCTTCTAATTACTTACCTTGCCTAGACGTGTTCTTTGGACTTCTGTAAAGAAGTCTGCGCTGTTAGTATTCCGTTTAGGTACGTTACTATTTTGATAGACATTTGTGCTTGTCCCTGCAGTGACACAATGCCTATTGTTGATAACTTTCTAAGTACTAAGAGAATATTTCAAACCGCTATTGAACACAAACAATCAATAAACAATTTACAAACTAACATTATTTATTTATTTAATTAACCTATATAAAAGCCCCACTCACATCGAAATCGCGCTGTCGAAAAAGCAGTTATCCTGACACTGGCTGACATATACTTCGGGGAGTTGCCTGTGGGCTATTATAGCTAACTGGCTATGGTAAGTAAATACCTATTTAGAATACATAGTACCTACAGTAATATTTGCATAACCTACAGTAAAATACAAAAACATAAAGAAAACATAATTATGTTACACTTTTTTGTGTTTCTTTTAGAAGTTTTTTATGTTACCGTTTTTAGTTGAGAGTTATGTCCCTTTAATGGGTACAGGCGTGATATTATATTGTGTGATTGTGTAAAGAATGCTTGGATAGGCGATAGCAGCAATCGCGGTTGATTTGGGTGGTGCTGTCATTTATTGAAGAGTGCCCCCGATTTCTCCAAGATCCCATCATCAGATGCTGATCTGACCATCATCGATTACCGTGGGATTATCTGGAAAATATATCCTTTCAAACAAAAACAATAATTTTCCAAATCGGTTCAGGCTTCAGGAATCTTCGAGAAATCGGGGGACAGAACATACATAAACAAAAACCAACGAATTGAGAACCACCTCCTTTTTTCGAAGTTGGTTAAAAAGTAGGTAAAAACAAATCAATGGAATTATTATATAATAACAACATCTTCTTAAGTTCACATAAGAACTTTTATAATAACAACTAAGTACGTAAATTGGGTTTATACTCGTAATAATTACGTTTCACACAGCAGATCCTAAGTTACAATAACACCAATTTGTTTTCTCTCTCCTTTCTCTTTTTAAAATACGTTACCCCCCACAGTAGGATTTTCTCCAGTATCGTCGAGGCAGTTTACAAACATAAATTGCACAAGGACAAACATCCAGATCCGGAACAACTATTTGTAGGCCATACAAATATTTGTTCCGTGCGGGATTCGACCCGCGGCGCCCAGCACAGCCTCATTGCCAAGCCACTACAATACGGAGCTCAAATTGCCGTTTGAGTTTATGTTATTATTCAAAAATGAATCGCATAGGTAGGTACGCGATGACGCCGTCTCGCATTGCGTCACTCGAGTGCGTATGTGTGTGCGCACTAGCTTCTTACTGCCCATCCCAGCGTCTATCCCTTTCGCACGTGATGTCGGCTGAGATAGCATGCATTTTTACCCCGCCCACCACTTAGTTCGTGCCATCGACTAGGGCAACCTTAAGAGGTGACAGAGGGAAACTGAAACAGGAGATGGATGGCATATTCTTGATAACAGCGCAAAGTAATAAACAGCTGCGGTTGCCAACCCGCTTGCCAAGCGTGAATATTACTGCAAATACACGGTCTATTTGTCATACAATTGGGGAACCCTATGATTAGCAGTGAAAAGCCCCATTAAAAGTAAAAATTTAGCAGCCTAAACACATCCCACTACTGGGCACAGGCCACAGCGAGTTTTAGGTCAAAAAGAAGTTGATTAAGTTGAATCCAACGCTGAATGACCGAATTCACATACCTATACCTACCTAAAAATGGGTAAATACCAAGCAGATGTCGGCAGCGTGAAAACCACTATTATATCTATATATTTCTGGAAATTATTTACGTAAAAAGATAAATTATATTCACACAAAAACTTTCTTATCAATTTTATAATAAAACACTATACTAAAACACTAATAAAACACTATAAAATCTAAAAATCAACACAACAAAACAAAATAACATGCACACAAAAATGGAGTACGTAATGAACCTAGATTATAAATAAATAACCGTAGAGTAGCTAACTTGTTATTGTAAAGTAGTCTCTACCCATAATTATTTATGGGTTGAAGTGGGTGCAGGCAAATTCGGTAACTTGGTATTTGATGGAATATTGCCGTGACCGAATTCAGTCACTTGGTAGCTAAGAGGTTAATGGAGTTGTGTTTAATTTGACTAGTTATGCCCTTATTATTAGTTTATTTCGCAGTAAGTAGATGGCGTTATTATTATATTAAAACTATGACAACCAAAACTTTACCCTCTATTACTCAGACTCAATAAGTTGAGTTGACAAAGCCGCTAATATTTATATAATAAATAAATTTGGCATAAAGTGATCTAAAAATAAAACTCTTTTTATTTAATCTATAAGGATTAACAGCGACAGTAGCCTAAATGGAATGGCGCGGACCGCGAACTCAAAAAGGTCGTGGATTCGAATCCACCATTCGACTACTGGCGTGAACCACTCGTAACACAAGCAATTTAAACTTACCACGAGTGGTTAAGGGGAATATTAGTAATGTTTATAGCATTGTTAATATTCTTTTATTATAAAAAAAAAGAAAAAAAAAAGGATAAGAAGATTTTTGTCCATACTGATTGCAATTTTATCAGTTTATTCATAGATAAAAAAAATTGGTTGCCTGTAAAGTCGGTATACGGGCGAAAGTTTTACGTGACAACGACTTTGAGTGGTAAAATAATTTTAATGTGAATATTCATTCGTATAGTAGGAAGAAGGATGAAATAACACTTTTTATGTCTGTCTCTCTCGCTCTTAGGCGGGCTAACCATGCCCGAGTGGAAGGGACGCGTGCCTCTCACTCGCTCTCATTGTGAGCGCATAACGTGAGCGGAGCGTAACGCAGTTTCTTGAAGTGTCACCCGGCAAACCAATTTATAAGACGTTGTCACGTCAAAAAGCGAATACCCACTAATACTTTTTATAGATTAGAAATTAAACTTAGAAACAACATCATTTGATGGATGGTTGGCGATGGAAGGTTTTCGATGGATGTTACTATCTGTTTAAGAATAATTAGTTCCCAGCCATGTTTTCTATTGAAATGAGAATGTTCTTTTTTAATTTCAATAGCCTATAGCCTATATATGGAACTAAATCTTATAAGTATAAAAATTAAAAATGTATATCTACTAAAATGAAATAACAAAAACTAAAAAAATGTACATTAGAATTTTCAAATCAATTATGAATTTAATAAATGCAATTGACGCCAAATGTCACTACTTTTTGTATTATACATAAGATGGCACTGACACTTAAAAAAGTAAATAAAACTATAATATCGTAGATTGTCGGCGTATTTCAATTTATTGCACAACGGTTACAACTAATTTTGGGCTTTATTTGTAAATATTTTATTTATTTTAATAAAACACATCAATCGTATAAAATAGATATTAACATCAAATACTTAACCCTCCTTTTTTGAAGTTCCGTGACCGTAAAAAGTAGCCCCGGGTCTCTAACTGCCTATACACAAAATTTCATGTAAATCTGTTCAGTAGTTTTTGCGTAAATCTTTAATACACAGACAGACAGACAGACCAAAATTCTAAAAATCACTAATTTGGCTTCAATGGCCTTTATTTAGTCCCTTGGACTTGTTTTTTCAGACACGACTTTTCTACAGATTTATTATATGTATAGAGACTAGCTTTCTACCCGCGACTTCGCTAACGTTGGCTTCAATTTAGCAAAATTAATAAATGCTGTTCCGTGCCAAATTTAGCGAAATTCGATCATTGGTAGAGTCACCTCGGTGTCTGTGCCTCTCCGTTTGTTCGTCAAAGAATGTTTTTGATTCTGAAAGACTATTGGACGTATATAATTGACATTGCATTGACATAATATGTTACAAGAACACGTGCATAAATAAGTTTTTCATGACTGCGTTAATATGATATGTCTATAAGCACCTACGATTTTTTATACCGAGCGTGTCTTCCGAGGTATCCACATGAAAGGTCAATGTCTTGGAATTAAAACTGTGTTATTTTCATTTTAAACTTTACATTGTTTCAAAATTACGAAAGTTAATTTTGTTTTATTAAACAATGATGTATTTCATGGTCATTTAGATATCAATTCAATTGAACACGAAAGTCTTCTACTAATTTGCGGTATAATGTTCATTCGCGATATTTGATTCATAACATCGGTCACACTTAATATTGATTGGTATCATAATAAATGCTGATATTATTATTTACGTTCGAATAGACTTCACAATTTCATAAATGAAGTTCTATAATTATTTCTTACATTTACGCGAATACGTAAACTATTTAGTAATCTGCTATCGGGTTTAATTTAAACTTTCCTTACGTGGGATTTTTTACGCATCTTTGGATGAAGATCCATAAAGTCCGCGTAAAAAACATATCGCTGATATTCAGTATCGTCCCAAACATTATATCAGATCTGATAGACCATAAATTCTCACAAAAGAACCCCGATTTCTACCAAGGATGATTTGCGAGGCTATTGAAATTAAAAAAGAACATTCTCATTTCAATAGAAAACATGGCTGGGTGCTACCATCTGCTTGAGATTCCATAATGAATAAAATTAAATCCATACTGAAGCATACTACATCAAGACTTCAAGATACTGTATGCTTGTTCTGCGTAAATGCGTGATAGGTCCCAACATTAATAATTAGAAATCGAGGTTAGCCTTCGTTATCTATGACATCAAGATGTCAAACACCACAGTTCCACCCGTGACCATAGGTGCTGTAGGTTAGCCTTATGCAACATATTTAACTAAAGAGCTTCTCTCTTATTCACAATTTTCTATACACAGTAGAAAAGCAGTGTCGTTAGTGGTAATTGCGGTAAATCATCCCGACAATGGCCATCGGTCTGGGTATTTAAAGTTTTGATTCTAAACGAATAAGTATTCAGTAGCATTCTATTATTTAATTTTATCAGTGACTTATCATTTGTTTATTTAGCAGTGAGTATATGTATATGAGTATGGCGCTATTATTAGATGAATAAATAATGAAAGCCAAGATGATACTATCTAGTAATATCAGCGTTAGTGGGTTGGGGCGCGACTGGAAAGCCGCGAACATATATATTATAAGTATAAATAAGGCATAAAGTAATGTAGATTCTACTTAAAACTCTGTTTGTGTTAAAAACAAGTGAAAAACTATTTGACGATATGATCTCTATTCATTGATTTTAGTCAAGTGAAGAGTGAACAGCAGTGTTAAATATCACGTAATGGCACCATTTCACGAAATGATAGACTACTTTATGATATGATCAGTTCTAAGATCGGGTCACGACATATGTATGTCGCAGCAAACTAGCTTAATTAGCCGCTCAATCAACAGCCCAGCCTCTTTACTAAACAGAGCCGTTCAACTAGCGGCCCGAGTGATATTCAGCCGTAGCGTTTGTTACAACATTTAATAAACTGGCTGGCTAATACTTAGACTATTCATACGATAGGGTGAAACAGCGCCGTTAAACTAGCGCCCTGAATGATATTTAGCCCATGCGTTTCAGCCAATGTATCTAATACAACATTTCATGCCTAATTATGCACTATGCGCTACCTAGGCTACACTAAAATTATCGGGAACGGAATATTTCCACTGTTCCCGTCATATTAAAATCTTTTTAATAGATAACTCCTTGGTTTTAAAAAGTAAATACCATTTATTTATTTAAAAAAAGATTCTCGGTCTTGTCACAAGGTTTTGTCAAACTTGTTTAGTCGTTGAGAAAATGGAATTGATTCGAGAAAACTCAAGAGCGATGATTAATTATGACTTTTGAAGTGGTTTAACACAAAAACAGTGTGTTGACCGGATGATTTCTACATTTGCTGTTGAAGCCCCATCCAAAACCACAATTTATCGCTGATTTGCTGAATTTCAGCGTGGACGTGTCAAGCTCAGTGATGATCCCCGTCAAGGTCGTCCAAAACTGCAGTCACCCAAGAAAACGTTGATGCTGTGCGTAAGCTGAATGAGGAAGATCGACATTTGACATACCGCGAAATTCAGGCAACTTTAGATATTGGCATGAGTCAAATACAAATAATCTTGCATGAACAATTAGGTGTAAAAACTTTGTTTTCCCGATGGATACCGCATTCGCTCTGTGAAGAGCGAAAAGCGGCTCGCGTTATTTGGTGCGTCAGAACTCTCGAAAGATTCCACGCAGGATCCTCAAATGCTGTATACAACATCGTATCAGGTGACGAATCCTGGATATACGCGTACGAACTCGAAACAAAAAACCAGTCACGAGTTTTGGTGTTCGAAAATGACTTAAAGCCAACAAAAATTGTTCGTTCACGGAGTGAAAATGGTGGCCACGTTTGTCTCCAAAACCGGCCATGTTACGACTATTCCTCTTGAGGGACAAAGAACGGTTAATGCAGAAAGGTATGCTAGCATTTGTTTGCCACAGGTCGTTTCTGAACTCCGTAAAGAAAACTGTAACCGCCCATCATCCTCCATCACGACAATGTGAGTTCTCACACCGCACACAGAACAAAAGAGTTTTTAGAGCAAGAAAACATAGTATTATCAGACCATCCGCCGTACAGCCCTTAAGCGCCTAAGCCCTAATAATTTCTATACTTTCCCTAAAATAAGGAATAAATTGCGTGGACAGAGATTTTAATCACCTGAAGAAGCTGTGGACGCCTACAAAACGGCTATTTTGGAGACCCCAACTTCCGAATGGAATGGTTGCTTCAATGATTGGTTCCATCGTATGGTAAAATGTGTCAAATTTTGCGGAGAATACTTCGAAAAGCAATAAATACATTTTTAAATAGTAATGTGTCACTTCCTTGATTCCCGAAATTTTCAGTGCTGCCCTCGCATATTATATAAATATACGCGGCTTTGAGGTGGCCCAAAGAGCCACCCAAGCCACACCCTAACTTACTGTCGCTGATATTACAAGATACTTACAATACTATATTAGGCGCAGCGGCTGAATATCATTCAGGCCCCTAGTTAGACATAAAAATGCTAAGCTGTTATTTGAACGGCTAATTAAGCTAGTTGGCTGCTACAGATTTTACAATTATTCATTAAACTTTGGAAAACAATATCTTTGTTGTTTGCCGACGCCATGTTGACAGTTTGGAGAGTTTCAGGGCTAGGTGACAGAAAGCGGAACTAAATTGAAATGAACAGGCTAGGCATGTAATGAAACGTCATCCATCCAAGTCAATTGCCAAGCTGTTTGATCAAATGGCTGAGTATCATTCAGGCCACTAATTGAACGGAGTTGTATAGTAAAGAGGCTAGGCCGTTGATTGAACGGCTTACTACCGGGTATTTGTGAAACGCTCTCGAAAACGAAGACAGACGATAGTACCAAGGATACCTTTGGTGATGGGAGAAAAAGAAAATCGATACCGATGAAAAAAAAAACATTTTTTTACAAAGTTTAATTAGCTTTATTCACGCTCCATCATGTTACTACGGCTAAATGAAACGATAATTTCACAAAAAAACATCTTAAAAATACCTAAGCACAAAACCAGCAGTAAAAGTTAAATCGGAAATCAGCCGATTATGGGGTCGAAAAATGTGCGGATGCTGAACTCTTTTTATCTAGCTCGGTGCGAACAATGCAATAGGTATTACTGTATTTACGCTCACTCTACCCTTCCCTTTCGTTCACACACGCGCTACCGCTGCCCGGCTGACTCATGTCGCCTCGTAACTTACACCTGTTCAGCGTTGCTAACATGTGGGGAATTCGCCAAATTACATTGAGCTTATATGTACTACGTACTAGAGGTGACACTTGCGCCCTCCTTTCTGCCAAGGAGGGTCGCGTTCGTATACGGCTTAGAGATATCTAGTCAGATCGTTAAGCCAATTCCTAAAAGGTTGGGTTTAGTGGGTAAAAGTCACCACATAACCACGCAGCCGGCTGCGTGGTATGCTATGAGCATTCTCAACCTCCTTCCCCCGCTTTCCGGAGGGTTGCCCATATTTGCTTCGGGCGCAAAAAAAAAAGGCGACACTACATTCAGCTACTCTGTTTCACTCAACTGCGGTGCATACACCGCACTTTAGTCAGTCACTCGCTAGGCGCTTGTAGAGTTGTCACGTGTTGTGTTGATTTAAAAAAAATCTTTTGATAAAAATAAGCCGTCGTGCGTACTTAGATATTGCACAAATAATTCAAGAAATGTCAGTAAAAACCAAGGAATTACTTTTCGTCGGTTAATAAGATACTTAATAAAAAAGTATTATAGATTAATAATAAAACAAATTATTCCTAAGATGCCATTTCGTGTCATGGATTATAGATTATGAAATTAATATGTTCAGATGCGACATTTCTGTGGGTATTCAAGTATAGGACGAATATATTATTATAGAATTTTTGTCTTTGCTGGAACTTAAATAAGTTATTATAATCAGGCTAAATTTTTCATATTTAAATCTGCTTATTATTCTTTTATTTTATTTTTAGGTTTTGACTTCACGGTCAAAGTGGAATAAATTCGTCCATTTTTAACTCTCGCGTGCCCAGCATTTATGAACGACTCTTATTCTAATTTAAATATATATATATATATATATATATATATATATATATATATATATATATATATATATATATATATATATATATATATATATATATATATATTTGTAATTTAAATGTTATGTTAATAAGTTTTGTTAAACACACATTTAGTACGTTTTTTATATTTGACATAGATAAGGTATCTAAAATATTTAGATAAAAATATCATTAAAATGTAATTGTGATATAATATTATGTTATATTAAATAAGCAAATATAATATACAAAATAGATGACAAAATTTAAATATTGTTCTCTATATAATTTACCTATTTAACAATACAATCTACCTACGGATCAGTCTACCTATGTTTATTCTATGGTAAAAAAACCAACCGCGCGAACACAGAGTAGCGCACATTTTTTGTTTGAGATAGCTGTTCTAGTACGTAAGTACATATTACTTCAATGCCAAATTACGGGGAACTTAAATTTGATTGGGAATTTTGAAAATCGATTGCCCGGGCCAAGCCGGAACCTTTTTTCAAGAAATCTTAAAACTAATCTTAACATTTTTGGCTACTTACGAATGGCGATAACTCCCTTTTTTAATTATCATCTTGTACCACATTTAATTTTCGGATTTATTTTGGCAACTTTTGTGTATCATTTAATGCTTTTCATTTCTTTATTTTTTTTAATTTCACAGAGTAAATACATCTACTGCGGTCCTTTTAATGGCAACAAGGGAAGGAATTAAAACTTACTCTTTTGCGGGCGAAATAATTAAAGAGAAATAGAGGAGGCAATCACAATAAAACTTAGAATTAATTTTAATAGTTTTGACTTACCGCTTTTTAAATTCAAAGTATTGGACGGATTAAAAAAAGAAAGTCAATTAAAATAAATCAAAAGAATTATTTTTAGATTAATTGTGATAAATAATTAACTATCGACTTACAATTTTATAAAGTATCGCTAAATTGTTAAGCCGTCGGGTTAGAACAAGTGTGTCATACAGGATGGTTCACAAGGTGTTAAAGTGTAACCGAATGCACCCATAGTGTACAATGTCCAAACTTTAGTTCCCGACGATAACGACCGCCGGCAAGTTGGTTATTAGACCAGCAACAACGTCTGCTTGGTTTTATTGAGCACGTTACCTGGACGGACGAGTTGACATGTACTAGAAACGGCCTGTGGAACCGAAGAAATACGCCACGTTTATTCCAAGGTTAACCCGCACGCTGTTTGACAAACCGAGCACCAAACCCAATGGTCGGTTAACGTATGGGCAGGTTTATTTAAGGATTTAGATCGGTAAGCTGTTCCATACGTAATTTTCTTCATTAACGGGGATTCGAACCAGCTATTTGGTTTATTTAACCTGTTAATTCGAATTAAAGTGGCTAGGTATAAACTAGCACAGTGGTAAAATAGTAGATTAAGTAGATAAGTTAGGTATTTAGACAAGTGTTGTAAATTATTAGGTGTTAGTACAACCGCGTCCTGCGACACATGAATGAGAACAGAGCAGCCTAATGAAGAGTAACTTAATAATATCATTGCTGATGAAATTGCCTACTACATCAGGTTCGCAAAGACTGACAGAAGTTTAAACTCATACGAATGGTGTTCTTTGACCAATAAGAATCGATTCCCAATTTTAAGTAAGCTTGCTAAACTATACTTAGTCACACCAGCATGCTCTGTTTATTCAGAAAGACTATTTTCTGAAGTAGGTTTGGTTTACGAAAAAAAGCGCAACCGACTCGATCGCTATCGTGCAGAAAAAATTTGTTTTTCTGCAACACAATCTACCTCTTATAGACTTTCAAGCCTTATTGACTTTAATATGACCGATTTTTGCAAACTTTTATATTTTAATGATGATTATATGTTAATACTGTTTAAAAGATAAAATACAAGTAACTATTTTGTCTGTCTATAGTTTTTCTGTCAATTTAATATAAGTTTATCTTATTTAGACAACTATTCGCTGAATATCGAATAATGAACACTAAGTATTACCAGCTATTCGACGAGTAAAAAAAATGCAGAGTAATGCCGAATAATAGCGAGTGTTCGCCGAATCTCTATTTACAACGGTTACAATCTGCATTAGGGGACTCAGCTCCATCACGCACAACAGTTTTTAGGTGGTTTGCTGAATTCAAAAGGGATAAAATTAACCTTAAAGGTGACCAAAGAACCAGTTCCCCGCAAACAGCGGTAACAGCAGTAAATGTATGGAATACCGTAATGTCGGTGCGAGAAGGCCCACGAATCACATATACGGACATCGAAAAGATTGTAGGCATTAGTTCGGGGAGCATTCATACCATCCTACATTAACATCTTGGAGTGAGGACCGCTTTGTTGTCGATGATTCCCTCGTTTGCTCTCCGAAAGCGAAAAACAGACTCGTGTGGATTAGTCATATCAAGTTTATTTCTTTCCTCTTTTCCCCAGAAATAACTGTAATGCATATGTGCCACAATAGTCTTACAGGTGGTCTCATGAGGCTATAGTCGTCCCGGTTAAAGATTCTATAACCTTTCAGATTGTAGCCACCCCCTAAACATTGAGTTATTGAGTCTCAATAGCTTAATGCCATGTTGCATGTGCCAAGGCTGATGATGCATATATTTTCGGAAAGACCTTTCCGAGACGCCGCAAGCGACACCTTCAATTCCAGCCGCACGCAGGCTCCTAGTTCGCGAAACCACCTTCCACGTGGTTTTCGTTTTTTCTCTAATAACTCAGGTGTCCTTTACCCAAAAGTTCCCATTGGATTGGATGATGTGTCCCCAGGTGGCGCACAAAACCACTAAAAATAGCAGGTTGTGGTGACTAATCGAGCGCCGCAAGCGATTTACTGTATTGCTAATATGATAAAAACGGGTTTTCACTTCAAAAATCACAAAAAATTGTTTTGTCGCTTAAGAAAATTACACCACTAGATGCGTCTCGTTAATACACTAAGTACACTGAAATCTGTTTACTTTTTACCACTTCTCAATTTTTGTCTGACACAGTTTCGTGGCATTCCGCTTTGTTTCCTTGTACTTTTACGTGCCCTTTATAGTTTATAGCTTTATCTACTGTCGATATTATATCCACCATAGGCCCATGCTCGCAGGGTGGATAAAACTTTGGCATAGGGATAAGAAAATTTTATCCCTTGTCAGTGGATATAATCGGGGGATAAAAATTTTGTCTCCTGCCCATGCTAGCCCGACAGCTCAGCACCATGATATGATGACTATCAGACACAAATATCTGAATTGCTTTATACGTGGTAGAGCCATGCTGCAGTTATATTAGTAGTATAGTTGTAGCACGAATGGGTCGGCTCGACCGGGGAAGGACCACGCTCGCACAGAATACCAGCGTGAAATAGTAGCTTAATGCTGCTGTATTTCGCATGGTGAGTGTGGAGAACCGGAGACCCTTTTTACTGGAAACGAGGCATTCCATCTTAGTCCTCAGGGGTGACAACGCATCTGCATTTTGATTCGTAATCGAGGATAGATGTAGATGTCTATGGGCCACAGCAACCACTTACCATCAGGTGGACTGTGTGCTCGTTTGTCACCCCATCCTATAAAAAAAGGAAGTACACGAGAAAAACATTGTAAGTGCTAATAAAATTTGTAGGTTGCTCTTGATTTTCCTGGGATCCTGTCATCAAATCTTGACCTAATGACCGTGGAATCAAATGGAAAGTATACTGTTTTAAACAATAACTATAAAAGAGGGCTGCTCTTAATTTTCCTAGGATCCCATCCTCAGATCCCGACTTATACCTTCCATCATCAGCTCAGCAACGTGATATGATTATGATGATTACCAGGTACAAATACCTAAGTTAGACAAAATTTGAGAGTTGCCCTCGATTTCCCTGGGATCCCATCATCAGATTCTGACTTGGTGGACGATAGGAACACCACAGGAGGCTATAGGATTTCTAATAAAAAATAATCTTGAAAATCGTTCGACGATTGGCGGAGAAATCAGTAAGGATACATAAAAAAAATACATACAGTCGAACATATAACCTCCTCCTTTTTGAAGACAGTTAATTAAAAATAGTGGCATCGTCTGGTTTTTATTTCAATAAAAATTATTTGATTTTAAAAATAAAACGCTTTTCATTATTTCATTAAGTAATTAACTAATTTCCCCATAACAAAGTATACCTACTTCCGTCTGAAGAAGATATTATTTAGAGAGAAAATACCTATATTAACGTTTTTAATCACATTTACTTCTTACATTTTTCGAATAGAAGAAAGGCATACCTAAAGAGTACTAATTTTTACTATCCATCAAATCTGTTTAGTGATAGAAAGCATAATATTACCTCCTTTTGAGACTGATTTCATTCCATGATGATCGTATTCACGAATATTTTTTCTAAAATCATTAATTTTCTAAAGAACATTGGTATATCTGTTCATACATTTCTCTTTAAAAAAGAGGCTAATAAACCGTAGCCTAATTTGAATAAAAGTTCATAACTAATCAAATATTAAATTCTACTTATATTCTAGTTTTTTTTTTTAACATAACTTCGAGATTTCGCAACATAATTTGCTGAAATTAGGAGCGCTTTGCATTTGAAATTAGCGGGAAGTTCTAGGCATGACCTGCAGGGTCCACCAATTTTTTTATAAGTGGGTTATGAAGCAAGTCCACCGCGCAGCTTAAGCGCGTGTTGAGAGACTGCAGATGTCCTTATAATATTTTCTAACTCAAACATGCAATCCCCCTCACGATGTCTTCCTTTATTGCCGCGCACGTAGTTTCTAAGGAAATAAAATTATTGATGGTGTTTATGTTTTACTTTGTTCTAATTTACACGTGACATTCATTTATTTGTTTTATTATTAGATGAAGGAGAAACTTTCAACAGAGTGAGAGAAATAATTGTTATTACCTCAGAGTTTCTATTGTTAAAGTAGTCAAGAGGAAGCGGGTCGGTATTTTCCGTGTCCTGAAATGGCATGTTTTTTAATCATCTAAACGAGTGGAAACGTAGAACGTAGAACTCGACGGCTCTGTGCCGTTTATCGAGCGTAGCGTATAAATTGCAGCGCTAAGGACCGTGGGTTCGAAACCCGCACGGAACAAGTATTTGTAAGGCCTACATTCGGATGAAATAAAAAGGTAGGAGTCAGAGGAGTGACGCTACTTTTAAATAAAATAGATAAAATACATCTAATATAATTTATGTAACATGCGACTTGAATGCGAAAGTAAATCTGCCTGTTTAAACTGCGTGCTGTTAAAACTTACTTTAAAGGATAAAATGAAGCACTTTTTTCAAAATGTACAACGCATTATATTAACAAGTAGGTGTGATAACTTCTACGTCCGATGGTGTGAGGATGCTTTGCTAAGTTTATATCGAACAATTAGAGTTAGGGAATCAAGAGTGCACTGACATCTTTAGAAAAGCCTATTCACTTTTGTCTTGAAGACACGTTGTTATCGGATGGAAAGACAAATGCTATCACAGCCACTCCTTTGCTCTTACGCATTACGATAAACTATGAAGTGCTATGTAATATGGTAACAGACATGGATGTCACCAACAATATCCTTAGTTTGAGAACGTGCAAAGTAAAATAGTACCTCACAAGTAGCAAAGTTAACAAGTTAACAGTTGCCTTTACAGCTTATATAAAATAGTACCAGCACAAGTAGCGAAGTTAACAGGTTAACAGTTGCCAATACTGGCCGTATGAGGAAGCTCAAAGGCGCTCAGTGAGATGTGGAAAGGCCTATGCTTGGGGTTTCTCTACGTGATAGACTTGTACATGAGGATATCCGCAGTTGTTTTTTAAATTTATTATGTCAGTGCTTGACCTCAATCCCACCTGGTGGTAAGTGATATAGCCCTAGATAGTAAATCGCATTGTCTTAGCGTAACTAAAGCCTGTTCATTCTTTCTTTTAAGACGCACAGAATGTACTCTAACGAAAAAATAGACGATGGGAAATTATTCCACTCCTTTGCTGTACGCTTTACAAAAGAAAGAGCAAACGATTTGGTTCCAATGCTTTGAATATCGACACCAAGGGGATAGAGACTGACCGCCTGTTTGTCCAATGTTGGCAAGAATAGGAAGGAATAAAAGCGTGCCTTCTTGCGCACACTCACCCAATTGCATCCTTTAAAATACTGAGGGGCTGGCTACTCTGTGCCTGTGCTCGAGGCTGACAAGATTGGTTTCAACCAAACAAATGAACGGACTCTCAAAGAACTCCCGCGTGTGTCATGATAGGACTAGACGAGCTGTCATCGATGACGAGTTGTCATTGATCGATGAAGTGATAGTTCTCTCAGAAAGACCTTCACCGAGTTAATCAGGACAGAGGATAAAACGTACACTGGAAGCCTGCCCAAAAAGATAGGGTGGCAAATCCAGTCAAGGCCTTCGAGAAATCAAGGGAAGCAGCAAGTGCTTCCACACTGTCCTCAAGTGCCGCCTTATATGTGAGTGGCATACGCTACAAGGTTCCGAACCCGTACTGAGGAGATCATTCTGATCTAGGTGTGTCATGTGTTGGGAATTCAATACATGATCCATAATCTTACTAATACGCAACTGCAAATGTCCGATAGTTGGCAGGGCCGACACGGTTGCATTTTTTAGGCCCAGGGGCACTATATCAGTCCGAAATGAGAGGCGGAACAAGGGTATCAACAAAGGATACAACTCAAAAGCACGGATCTTTAAAATAGCTATAATATAGCTGGTATACTATCAGGTCCAATAGGTTTGTTCACGTGTAAAATTTTCAAGGTTTTAAGAACCTCCTTGTTGGTGATACGGACCTTTAACAAAGGTAATTGAGTTGGTACGCTGTTGCTACTGGTCCAGACGCGGATTGCAAGCAAAAAGAGAAACAAATAAGTCCGCTTTCCCCTTAGCTGTATGCGCAGTGAGCCATCCGGTTTTACCAGTGGGGGCAGTGTGGACTGGCAGAAGTTTGTCTCGACCGCTTTGGCGAGAGACCAAAAAGCTCTACTGCTAGATGGTTCGACATAGAGCTTTGCACATCGGTGCTTTTAATTCGGTCGCAATTGGGTTGTAATGCCTTGTTGCAGGACTTTGACATCATGTTTATAAGTACTCTTCTTAAACATTTTAACATGATATTATTTTGCGTAAAAGAAATTAATAATTCATAATTATTTATTGCATGTCACAAAGTATAAAGTTGCTACAATATATTTACAAAACACGTATGTATAATGTAGAATTAAATTAAATTACAATATTTGTAGTACACAATCTATAGATTATTATTAATTTATGAATATCAAACTAAATAATAATAATAATACTGATAATTCGTCATTAATGTTATGTAAATAAGGTTTAAAATTTTTGATGAAAATATTAACAATGTCAAATAAGTAAATATAAATAAAGAAATTTGTCAAAATAATAAAATTGATTTCTAAATTAAATTAAAATTAAAATTATAATAGGTTTTTTTACATGAAGCATTTTCTTAAGTACTATTTCAAATTTACGACACTAGAGCTTTTATTAAGTAAATGGTTGGAAACCCTTATAGCCATGTAGTAGGAACCATTATTATATAATGTGAGATCTATGGCAAGAGCAAACAGATTATAACCACGGTGACATCTATTCCCAGTTTGTTGAAAATAATGAGGATTTTTTCTAACAAAGCGGTATAATTCAAAAATGTACATGCACGTTACAGTTAATGAGTTATATCTAGGGAACCAACCTTTGACATGAATCTCTTGGAGCTGCGAATGTGATGATTCAAAGGCAACGTTTTTGGAGCATGGATAACGCGTGTACCTCGGTAGCGTTTCCCTAGAATACGAGGCCGTATCTTATCCAGGCAGCGGCGTGGCTGTGGTACGCAGTTTTTTTTCTGAATGTGTGTACTGTTGGCCCTGCGGCCTTTACAGCTTCATCGAAATAGATCTGTAAGCGAGGACTCACGAGCTATTGAGTGCAACGATTCTGCCGTCGGCGTCGCGGTTCCGAGGCACACCAGCCCCTGCTTTTGGAGTGAGTTTCCTCTAGATTTGGGGAGGGACTCGATGTAATTCAAGGGCTCCTCTGAAGGAGGTACGAACCTCGGCTTCAACCACTATCGTAATGAGGGGAAACGGGTCGTTTTAATCTATGCCAATTCCCGGGGACTTTTTTTGTGTGGGGCTTCGATCGTGGCCCCAGACAGATAATATACCGTGCGGATGTCGAAAATTCTCTTCCCTGCTTCCGACGGGTCGAGAACAACTAGAACAAGGTTGTAGGGGGTGTTTTTGATCTTGTTGATCATAAGGTGTAACCCCTGCACCGAGAGCCCTTATCGGATGACATCCTCTTTTACAAAATAGGTCTAAAACTCATTGGGGATTCTGCGTATCACCACGCGGAGACGCTTCTCCTCCTCAAGGGAGTGGATGTGCAAGAATGTCTTTACCCCGAAAATTCTTAGTGCCCTCTAGTCGTCCACCGTGTTAGACCAGACTAAGATGCCGATACGATATAAAAGCCAATGTTTTTGTTGTTCATAATCTGGGAGATGCAGTTCCAGGTGGCCTTATCCTGTATAATAACAGGGGGAGGATTTTGGGACCATTCTCTCCCGAATAAGATTGCTCTGCTTTCCTCTTTTTACGTGGGGACTGTACCCTCTGAGTGAGAGCATCGGCGGAGGGGGTGGTACGCAATAAGCGCGCAGTGCTCATTTCTATTCTTACGTGGCTTTTGGAGGGCATAGCAAAAACTGCTCAACTTTTTCACTACTCTCTCTAAATTATTGCAGAACCACAAGTGGCAGAGTATTAAGTATTGATCGCATACATTGTATTTATTTGTCCCTGTGATACAATTTACGATGGCGTAACTCGAAATAATACAAACGTTGTTGTCTTTAGCTGACAACTTAGTAGGGGAAATGGACTTATATTAAAATGCGACGACAGTACTTGTTCATTCAATGACTGTTCGTAACATTTATTAAAGATCTTTGTCGTAATATTTTTAGTTTTTTTTTGCAAGTATTTGAGATATAAATACGGTATACGGTCGGTAGGGTAAAAATCTTCTTTCTGAATCAGGTATTAACTAAAATATGCAACATTATAAATTGATACAGCAGTGTTACTTGTTAGGCGCGACATGTGTTCGAAATGTATTCTTTAATTTCTCAGAGATACCAGTTTCCTACGTACGTATAAATTTATATATGACGTATAAATTTATAGCGGGTGCTAAGCCCCTGAGTGACCATGGCTCCAGACCTGACATAATGGTCACAATTTATCTAAAGTGTACAACCGTGTTCTATAATAATTTCACGTACCTATCTAATTTCTGTTCATATAGTCTTCAAAAGGAAATAATTTTTGGAACAGAAGACACGTGTTTCACGTTGGTGACTGCAATGTAGTATTGAAGTTGGAATACACTTAATTGTAGTACCATTAGTGTACTAAGCATGTCTTACATGAGTTCCTTACATATAATGATTTTTTATATTTACATATTTACACTACACATTAAAATATTACTAGTTTTTACGGATTTTATCGCGTATATTAACTTCTTTATTTACCCGACGTTTCGAGCACTCCACAGCACCCGTGGTCACGGGATGGACTGAGATGTTCAACGTCCAGATGTCGTAGTTAACCGCGGTTACCACAGATTTATATAACTTATTTTTGTTCCGATCTACGCTTCCTTGCATCTATTACGATAGATATGTCATAACTCATAAAACAAAGACAAAGTTGTGTGGAGTTTAGATTTATTCGGATTTATATTTATATGTATTTTGTGTCGTTAGTGCTATTTTAAGTGAATAGAAATGACAACTGACTTAGAAAGAAGAGTTAAGAGTACTGATACCCCTTACAGTTACGATGAGGCTGTCGAGTTAACTGGTAAGTTATTGTATGATATTATATTTACGCGCATACTATACATTATATGAAACCATAGAATACTATAATACATACATAATAGAACGGGGTAGTGGTCGGAGCCCGTGTTGTCACTAACATGTCACTAACATGTCTATTCCAATCTTTTTTCCAATTTTTCAATTAATTTTTTTCAATTTTGTTTTGCAATTTTCGTGTCAGGTGTCGCTGCATGAAAATTATTAAAAAAATGGCAAATTGTGCAATGATTACGTGCCGAAAGAACAACGGGTAATGGAATTTAAATAAAGGAGACAAGTTCTACAACCAGTAAGTCAAAACTATTTATATTTCGTGAATATTAGAAACAAAAATAAAGAAACATTTATGTGTCAAAAACATTAATCTAAAGTCTAAAATGTGTTTGTAGTAGTGATAACTGATAATACGACGCTTGAATGTGTGCTCCCGGCGACGCCAATCCTCCTACAAAACAAGGTTGACAGCCATTCTAATGTGTATTATAGTATTCTATGACTGAAACCCAGTCCCCACGCCAAGTGACCGTGTGTTATAAGGCACCCGAATCGCTGGGAATAAAAAAGTTAAAAATCCGTAAATTAGTTTAATTTAACGATAAGTTTTTTTTATTTATTTATACGTACACTACATTACGAATTATATTTGTTAATATATTATTTGTTATATTCATCGTTCAAAATGCGTAAAGCAAAGTAGTGGAATAATTTGCATCTATTTTTCCATCTGATTACAATGTCAGTGTCTGCAACAATACGAGTAAGATTTTGTTAAGGTCAGTCACTACGCCTTCACCATCTTACCATCAAATGCGATAGTTGCCAAGCACTTTCTTATAGTATACAAATCTCTGGTAGGGACCGCCTGAATGGTCCAGATGGTGTAGATACTATACGATTTTCTGGTAGTCTTCAATTCTGGCGATTTTTTGAATCGTATGAAGAAACTTTCAAGCAAAGGGTCTAACTCCATCCGTTATTTCGTTTACTATGATAGTGGCAGAGCGATGTCGCAATTATATTACTAGTATAGTTGTATCACGAATGAGTCGGCTCGACCAGGAAAGGACCACGCTCTCATAGAATACCAGCGTCAAATAGCAGCTTAATATTCTGTTGCGTATGGTGAGTATAGAGATTCGGAGACCCTTTTTTACTGGAAACGAGGCATTCCATCTAAGTCCTCACGAATGGTAACGCGTCTGCGTTTTGATTCGTAATCGAGGATAGATGTAGATGTCTATGGACCACAGCATCTACTTACCATCAGGTGAACTGTGTGCTCGTTTGTTATCCTATCCTATTCAAAAGAAAACCCTTTCCTGTACAAAATACCAATGAGTGAAGCACATTCATGTAGGTAATTTGTATTGTTTTTGAATCAACTCAATTGTCAAGGTCAATTGGTATTGACCGAGATTCCACTTGATGGTACGTTTTAACGAGGGATAATTTTTCCCTTTTTTACTGGTGATGACATCATCATCATCACCCCGCAATTCACTGCTGGTCATGATACTCTACCGTTGCAGGAAGGATTTACCTTGGCAGGCAGGTTGATGATAGCAGTACCATTATTGCATTGCTTATCCAGGTCATGGACGATACAACTACTTACTCCTTGCGGCCTGCTGTGTTATCAGCAACGCGGGGGCGCTGGACATGTTCGGGTTCAGTGTGGTTGTGGCTGCTGCCAGCTGTGACCTTCATATCGGTGCTACTGAGACTGGGATTTTAGCTTCAGCACCGTTTGCAGGTCACTTACTATTCACTTAGTTTTTATGAAGAAGTTAGTTAACAAGTTAAAGTTACAGCCTAAATACATCCCACTTGTGGTCGCGGGCCTTCTCTCATTTCTGAAAGTATTTTACGATAAGGAAAGTCCGCCGCACTGCCTTAATGCGTTTTGCGAACTTCACAGATTTTTGCAATCTATTTTTTTCTTATTTCTCAGACACGCAGGTTTACTAAGGATGTTTTTCTTCACTGACGAGCGCGTGGTAAATCAATAACACGTGATAAAATAAACTTTCAATTAACTATTCCGTTGGAGCCGGCAGCGATCGAGCCCGGGTTGCTCACGAACGTAAATTTACGGCGAGTGCTGATAAGCTGAGCTGCTACGGTTCTGTGAAGAACGACAACTTCTTACGTACCTACTTCAAGCGCTGTGACAATTTCCAAATGCCGTCAATTTTCGTATTAATTTAGTAGCAACTGCGCAGGATCACATCAATCATCGTCATATTATCATAATAGGCTTTTAATTTGGGCAGTTACGTAAGAAACATTCAAACTTTTTGCTTATGTCATTAGCTGTAATCATTTAAAGTATATTTTTAATTATTTTATTAATATATGAGAAGCCTTTAAGTATAAATGAACAAATTAATGAAAGAATATATACTTAATAATAGTAATTAAATAGCCACATTTACAGCCTGAGGCAATATCTACCTTTGCCTGCAGTATTCGTTAGAACCATTTGAAAAAAAAGCATTTTGACGTCGAGAAAAAAACATTTAATTTCCTTTCATTACAATTACCGTTTTGTTATAATTAGTTTCCCCTAAACAGGTATAAATAACATCCAGTTATTTTCTTCATGTACTTCAGGTGCTTTATTCGCGTTGCCATGGGGCTACTTCGCGGACACTCAGGGCAGGAGACGAGCCTTGCTGCTGTCCACTTCGGGTGGGTTTATCTTCGCTGCACTCAGCAGCCTCGTACCCACTTGGCAAATCATGCTAGCGTTGAAAATAATAGGATGCAGTTTGTACGTATTTTATTAGTAACTTTCTGTGAGGATGCTTTCTTGGGTTAGAGTGACAAATAAGCACGAAGTCGACGTGATGGTAAGTGGATGTTATAACATATGTGGACATCAATAATCGATTAAAAATGAAAATGCAGGTACGTTTTACCCCCGGAGGAATAAGACGGAATGCCTCGTTTCCAGTAAAAGGGGTATCCGGTTCTCTACATTCACCATACGAAACAAAGCAACATTAATCTGCTGCTTCAGGCTGGTATTATGATAGAGCGTGGTCCTTTCCCGGTAGAGCCATTCCATTCGTGCTGCAGCTATATATAGCTGCAGAGTGGCTCTACCACGTGAAGTTATGATTATGGCATGTTAAGTGCGCTGCGCTGCACGTAAGTGGACTTCACACGCCCTTGAAAGGTTTTATTCTTTAGAGATATAGATTTATTTTAGGGCCGGCAGCGCACCTGCAATTTCCCTGGTGTTGCGGTTCATGATGGGCGGCGGTAGTCACTTAACATCAGGTGAGCCGCATGCTCGTTTGCCCCTTCTTTTATAAAAAAAAATCCTTACGATGTTATTCTTCACCACCAACCAGATGGTAAATAAGCACCTAAAATTGAAATTGTTAATTTCACTGGTGTCGGTGAGGGTTGCTCGCGTAACTGAAATTAAATCGAGCGATAAGTCCCTGAGTTGACACCGTTGTATTAAATAGGATATATTAACCACCTATATTAAGGAATTTATGGATGATAATTCAAACAAATTCTACGAAAAAGAAATATTGTTAAGAAACACTTGTCCGTTCCTTAATATTTTAAATAAATGTAAATTATTAATGGTTTAGATTTATTAATAATAAGATTATAATATAATAAGATTTTGTATCTATATATAAAATATTATATATACATACAAAATAATAATACAGTAAGTATTATATGCAAAAATAACCAGAATAGCTTCATAGGACCTCGAATCCTCGAGATCTGATGAGAACTCGATTTTGACTAACTTCCCGATTTTTGTAAATAATTGATTTTCGTAGCGGGAACTTAAAAAATGTCTGATGCGCATTATCGACAGGGCGATCGTTCTGACATAACTATTATATTGATCCAAAAAAAAGGCTGTTATCCTAGACTTATTATACTACTGCGTAGCTGTTATTGAGAAAATTGAAGACTCCTAAAGCGATAATACTGTTTCGTCAGGAGAGTTAATCATAGTTATTTGGCGGGAAATTGAAAAACTAACAAAGCACCTAAACGAGGCATTAGCTAACTATTTCAACAACGTGTTGAAATCCATAAAGTAAGAGATAAAAGCGCCCATGACACGGAGTATGAAGATATTAAGACAAAAGTAGAAAATGAATTTACCAAAGTTGAAGAACTTTAAAAAAAGCATGAGCAGCTTAAGATCACCGTGAAAGATCTAACCGCTAAAGTTACTTTATTAGAGCAACTTTCGCGATCATGTAACGTCGAGTTTCAACGTTTGCCAAAATTCAAAAGTTAATACTTTGTATCCATAGTAATGAACATAAACAAAGTCCTTTGATATTATCGTAAAAAAGGTCATATTCATAATTTTATACTTGTTACAAAGTATAACACCACTAGCACCCGTCCAAAACGAGTGTTGTGCAATTCAATAGCCCCAGAATTCGTGATGCTAGTCTAGTAGCGTCATTCAAATTCACTAAAAGTGCTATAAGTAGCAATAAGCTTAATAGTAATCTTCTTGGAATTGCTGGCAAAAAGAAAAGAATTAATATAATTGAGCATCTATCTCCAACTACTAAAATTCTCCATGCTACAGCAAGAAAGAATGGTAAAGAATTAGGTTACAAATACGTATGGATTCACAACGGGAGGATTTTCATGAGAAAAACTGATGCGTCTTGTCTGATGTGACTTGGTTGCCTGGAAGAGATCGCTATGTAGCGACAAGGCCGCCAAATTGTACTTACATAATATTATAATCTTTTTTGTGTTTTGTTAACTGTATATTTGTTTGTGGTGTACAATAAAAGTATATTCATGCGTCAGAACGTAAATACACAAAGGATGTGGACAGATTAAATAAGCTAGAATAACTTTCGTTTTTAATTAGTTTGTAATTGGTAATTTAACTGTTAAGATGCATATTTCTTAATATGCCTCATTAACCTTGTAAAAACGTGATATTGAGTAGTATGACTTAAGGTTTGTGCTGCAGTTACTTTTATGGAGTAGTGTAAGCTTAGTGCCTAGATGGAAAATCTTTTTGACATCTTATAATGCAATTATGGATAGTAAGTTAGGGCAGTTTAAGTTTCCTATAATTCATTTGTGCAGGAAAACCAAGTCAAGAACTTTTCTGCGAGTCTCAAGGGTTGACATCTTGAAGTTAACAAGCCGTTTTATATGAATTCAGTTTTTTAGATATTTTACAGCTAAAAGCTAGATGATTAACCCCTCAATTTCGATAAAAATCCCGTGCTGTCGCATGCGACCGCACCTACCCGCAGCACTTAAAACCATTAAAACTTATATTTCGAGACTGCTTTTCTATGAAGAAGTTTGGCATTATAAAATCTATACAAAATTCTCTATATAAAAGTCAGGTTTTACTTCATTACAAAAAGACTATTGTATTTTGATAACAAAAATAAAATACATAGTCCACTTGATGGTAAGTGGATACTGTGATCTATAGACATCCACACTTCACACACACTAAGGATCAAAATGCAAATGCGTTGTCACCCCTGGGTACTAAGATGGAATGCTTAGATTCCAGTAAAAAGGGTCTCCGGTACTTTACACTCACAGTACGAAACACAGTAGCATTATGCTGGTATTCTGTGAGAGCGTAGTTCTGCTCCAGTCGAGTCGACCCACTCGCGCTACAACTATAATATAGCAGCAGGAGAAGAAGTTTCCACCAATAGCTTTCATGTGCAGACTCAATATAGTCGGTCCGCTTAGACACGGAAGCCTTTGTTTTTTTATGCTTTAAAAAAGAGTCCCGCTGGGTTTCTTGCTAGTTCTTCCCAGGACAGGGGTTTATTTTACAACTAGGTAGTGGTAAAATTTAAGAAATAATTTTCAATAAGAATAACATGTAATTAGTATTGAATAAAAATTATTCTATTTGTATCGCGCCCCCTTGGCACGTGCCGCATCTTGTCAATGCACCGCCGCGACATCAAAAATCTTGTGCGGCGTAGCGTATTACAACAGGAGTATATGGTATTTTAAAACGAAGCGCCGTAGTAAAAATTCCTTCGCTAACTAACTACTACTTAACTAGACGTAATTCATAATTACAGCATACAAATGCGTTGAAAATTGTAATGTTTTTAATTAGTATTTTATTTTGTTAAGTCAGTAGTTTTCTTATATTCAGGTTAGTTATAGCATCGCATTGGTTTAATAACTGTAATGATGTTATAATTATGTAATAAATAATAAAAAATAAAATAAAATAAACTTGTGTTTCTTATTAATATTCGTATTTTATTACAATAACCATAGGAATAAAATAAAATAGTATTCTATTTTATTCTTAAAATGCAAAACCTTTAGTAATAAAACACATTATAAAATAATAAAATAAAATCAAAATAAGTGTGCCTCCGGGTATAACGACACAATCTTAGCGCATAGACTGTACTATACACAAAATGGCAACACTTTTAAGTAAATAAAATACAAATAAAATATAATATATGATAAAAACGTTTTATCGCAATACTTTCTGCGTGGCCTATATATTTGAAAAAAATATTTTCATCAGTTCTACGTCATCGTTTGCGCTTACCATGACTTATCTGGGCGAGGACACCGGCAGCAAGCATCGCAGTCGGTACCTCTTCATAATGATAAGCATGAACCTCGCTTATGCAATCGTCTCTTTTGGTAAGTTGTAATGTTTTCTTTTATATAATAAAGGTAACAAACTAGCACATACTGGTAGTTCACCTGCTGGAAATGGAATGCTATGGCCTATATATGTACATTAATACCAGTCATCGATTAAGTATCTTAATGCAGATCCGTTGCCACACCTGAGGACTAATATGAAATGCCTCTTTACCAGTAAACAAGGTCGCCAGTTCTCTACGCTCACCATACGAAACCAGAATCATTATACTATTGTTTCACGCCAATATTTTGTAAGAGCGTGATCCCATGTCGGTTGAGTCGACCCATTCGTGCTGCAGCTATACTATACTATTACTAAGACATGTGATATATATGAAAAGCATATATATCACATGTCTTAGTAAAGCTCTTTACTAAGATATATAATATATATGTTTTACTACCTACTCAACTATATTGTATGATTCCTTTTCTGCCTTTTTGATCCATCTGAATAGTGTAACCCACCTTATATACCTATTATTTATATATTATTCTTATATATTATTTAACCTTTTATATAAAATGATTACTATATATGCGACCAGGATAAATAAATATGTTTTGATGTTTCTAAAGGTTTAGTAATAGGCCGTTTGTAATAGTTATGACTGATCGTCTTAATTGGGACCCTTATTTACGTTGTGTTTGTTTAGTAACTTAGTTCTTTTAGATGGATTTTGGAAGAATGAATATTCATTTTTTTAATTTATTTAAGAAATTTATGATTACAGAGATAGATAATTTTAGTATAAACATAAACGCTTATATCTAAGTTTTCCGTACACCATTGTGGTCGACATTAAATACACATTATTCTAATTAATTAACACATTACATTACATTACCGAAGTTACATTTAATATTATTATCAACTACAATTAGGTGCTTTCAATATTGTGTATCTGTTTAATAAACTACTTATGGGTACATAAATAAAGAATAGTTCTAGACGATGAGCGTAAAAGCACATACCTCGTAAACTTATTATTTTTTTGAATAATCGTGATACAGAACGATAATAACATAATTTTTTCATAAATTTATAATACTCGTACTTTCTGTGTACTAAATATCGGGAATTTGTCAAAAAAAATACAAATTATTCTTAGTTTATTTTATCGCCTTCAAAGTAGGCCCCATCGCTTGCAATACAACATCTCCAACGCTTCACCCAGTCTTCCATACATTTTTCATAGGCTATTTGCGGTATGGCCTTTAGCTCATTCAGCGAATTTTTTGTTATGGCTTCTATCGACTCAAAACGTTTTCCTCGAAGTGGTAATTTTAACTTGGGAAATAAAAAAAAGTTAGACGGAGCCATATCAGGTGAATACGGTGCTTGGACGAGAACTTTTGTTGAATTTTTCGCTAAAAACTCATTCACTATAATGGCTGTGTGTGATGGTGCATTATCATGGTGCAGCATCCATGAGTTGTGTTGCCACAAATCTGGACGTTTTCGGCGGATACTCTCACGCAAACGCTTCATGACGCCTAAATAATATTCTTTATTCAGTTTCTCCCTTTAGAAGGAATTCGGAGTGAACCACACCACGGTAGTCAAAAAAACTGTCAGCATCACCTTGATTTTGGAGCGACTTTGCCGCGGTTTTTTGGGTTTCGGCTCGTTTTCGAGACGCCATTCTGAAGACTGTTGGCTTGTTTGCATGTCGTACTCATAAACCCATGTCTCGTCGCCAGTTATTATACGTTTCATAAAGGTTGGACCCGTAGAAGCTCGGGAAACCATGTCTTCAGCGACATGCTTTCGCTGTGCTCTTTGAACAAAATTGAGCTCTTTTGGAACTAGTCGAGCGGCGACGCTTTTCACGCCTAAAATGTCAATGAGAATGTTGTGGACGGACTTAAAAGATATGTTCACCTCACTAGCCAACTCTCTCAGACTCATACGTCGATTTTCGAGCACTAGCTTCTTGATTTTGTCGATGTTTTCTTTGGTCGTAGCGGTTGAAGGTCTACCAGAACGAGGCAAGTCTACTACTACTTCTCGGCCTTCTTTAAAAGCCTTATACCATTCATAAGCCCTTGTTTTCGATATACACGATTCGCCGTAGGTATTTCGCAACATTTTTAGTGATTCACCACATGAAATATCATTCGAAAGACAAAATTTAAGGCACACTCTTTGTTCAACAATATTTTCCATTGTAAAAATCGCCGAGAACTCAAAACTATGACCAACAAAAAGTGTAGTTTAAAACAAATTAAATGACAGATCCCGCTCAAACTTTGCGCGCTAAATCAGTACAGTGCTACCAACATGCAGTAAAAAAAATTAGAACGACCTCTTTTACGCGGGTCTTTTTATTGACATATTCCCGATACTTTTTACACAGAGTAGTAAGTTAATATTTTAGTACTGTAAAGCAATAAAGCAATACGAGACAGAACACAGAACGAGAACTTATTCTAAGTGTTAAGAGTATTTAGTAAGAGTTAATTAAATATAAAAAAAATAATTTATATATTACGTTTTTACTTGTAATGACGTCATTCAAAGACTTAGGTACTGATTGATTAGATTAGGTATAACATAGTCTAAAGTCCTTTTTTCCGTATAAGTTGTTATATATATATATATATATATATGTAACCAGTTTTAGATTATCGTTCCTGCGAGCGGAGTATAATAACTTTTAACACCTTTATAACATTTTCGGTAAAGTAATTTTCAGCTAGTAATGTTAGTTCAACTTTCTCGTGAATAGGTTCAATTTTTTAAAATGCATATAGTTTTCGGTAATCGGTAATATAATGTTGTATACTATATCATTAAAGAGGTTTTGTAAGGTATTTTGTGTTTAATTAATATAAACTTTCCAAACATCCGTCTTATATATATCAGAAACACGATTTAATTGCTCTTTCCAGTTTAGCTGATCGTCAATAATTTATTTTGCGGCTTGTGCTTATATACATAAGTTTAGTTTTGGCAGCACTGAGTACTAAACTGAGGTCGTGTGACCATTTCGTCAGTATATCAAACTCTTTTGAAGTTTCATTAGTACCTCCTCTATTTAATTATCGCAGCAGCTACTAAACATGTGTCATCTCCAAATTGTTTGAATTAATTAGCAAGACTGTTTACGTAGGTGAGAAAGTGTAGAGGTTCAAGAACTGAGCCCTGTGCTGTGCCTTCCTTTACCAGTACGGGAAAACTAAGAGCATCGCCAATTTTTACCCGATAAGATATTTCATGGAAATAATTTTCACACCACGCTAGTAATTTTCCTCTTACTCCGCTATGATATAAGCTTTGAATCATTTTTTTGTGTCTTAGCATGTCAAAGGTATTACTATAATCAATAAAAACGACTAGAATGTGCTCTTTACAGTCAATATGCATGTACAAATTATCTGTGAATGCAGAAAGTAGTTGTGAGATATTTTTTTTGAAGTTGGAAACCATATTGTTTGCTAGTTAATATATTATTGCTTTGATAAAACCTATGGATTCGTCCGCTTGTATACTTTTCAACAACTTTTTTATGGTAAATAATATCTTTATCGGTCTATAATTCCGATACTCAGTCCTAATACTTTTTTTGTGTATAGGTCGCACGATTCCATTTTTTACTAGGGGAGGATATTTACCTGTAATAATGCTTGCATTTATTTATTTACCAATAACTGTTTTGATTTTTCCGCACAGCAATTGCGTGTCAATGGCTCTTATCCTGTCTATCACAGGGGTTTTGTTCTGCTTATTGATTTAATTATTTTTTCCACAGCTTTCTAAAGCTGATTCTAATCAGCAGGCATAAATCGCATGGTTACATCTGCCGAAGATTCAAAGATTGCTTTTATAGTTAGAGTTATCCGCCCAGGCGGCGCCCTCGCGATCCACAACAGTGACACAGGTTTTGTTCTGAATTGCTGATCTAGTAGTACATGGAAGTCTTTGGGCTGATAAGTCTTATTTCGCCTGATGATTATTCGGCGCTATGGCATATAGACACGCCTCCGATCGATAAACAACCAGCTCAGTCCCTTGAGGACTAAGACGAAATAAAAACTCCGTTTCCCGTCACTCACCACAATACAGCATCAATATGCTGCTCTTAATGTTGATGTTCTGTAAGAGACCATGGACTGCTGCACGAATGGGTCAGCCATTCGTGCGGCAGTCATATGCCCATAGTTGTAATGCATTTGTATTTTAATTGAATTATTAGATAAAACACTGTGTTCATACTAAACAAATTTCATGTGCTTTCAGGTCTCGCCTACTTCATATTACCACTTTCTTTACACTGGAAAATACCTTGGCTCTCTATAACGTATCACTCCTGGAGACTATTCACGTTTATTATAGCAGTTCCCCTGGATGTTGGTGCGCTAATCTTAATCTGGCTTTACGAAAGTCCCAAATTCCTTGCCAATAAAGGTGAAATTACCGCAGCATTAAAAGTATTGAGGAAGATTAATGTGGCGAATGGTGGCAAGGATGACGACTATCCGGTAATTCTTCTTCTTCTTCGTCTTCCCACATGTACGAAGGACTTGCCGTAATCGCCATACTTTACACACCTGTTCCTTATGGAATGGTTATACCGCCATCTACATATAGAAAGGCAGGAGATATTTCCTAAATTGTCTATAGACGCCTATTGCAACACCTACGGGAGAAAATGTGAAATAGCGACGATGGCAATGCCAGAAGTAAATTGACTTCCGGTAGATGACGGAATAATATCCCGTTTAAAAAACATCTCTTTAAAAAGTGCCAGACGCCTGTTACTACTGTCGTTAAAACAACTGACACTGGTGGCGATTTAGACAAATCCTTTAAAATAAATTTATATTTATTAGTTTCGCTTGTAAATATTTTTGTAGCATTTTAGAAAACACCAAAATTATAAAAATAGCTTATGTACGTGGTAGCACCATGCTACAGATATATTATGGTTGTAGCACGAATAGGTCAGCTCGACCGAATATCAGCGTGAAATAGCAGCTTAACGCTGCTGTGATTCGTATGGTGGTGCTATAGAAATCCAGAAAACCTCTTTATGGAAACGAATCATTCCATCTTAGTCCTCAGGAATGACAACGCATCTGCATTTTGATTCTTAATTGATGTTAAGTGTAGATGTCTATGGGCATCCACTTACCATCAGGCATCAGGTGGACCGTGAGCTTTTTTGTCACCCATATGCTATAAAAAGGCGATAAGCCAGACAAAATTTCCTAGTGATATTTATGTGCATATTATTGGTATTTTCTAAATAAATGAAATATATTTTATTTTATGTTTCTATGAAAGTTTTTGCAGGTTCACCTTTTAGAAGAAATAGAAATTATAACAAGCCAAAAGCAAACACTATGGTCTTCATTAGTAACTCAGACAGTACCATTGTTCCAGCCTCCACTGTTATTAAGGACTTTACAGTTATTCTACCTAGCAGTTATATGTTGCGCTACGTAAGTTTTATTTTGTCTTTTTGAAAGTTGACCTTTGAGAATCGAATCGAATTGCTCTCAAAACTTATTGGTATCTATTTTAGTACATTTTGTTATTATATTATATATATATATTTTTATAGAATAATTGACAAACGAGCAGACAGTCCACCTGATGGTAAATGGATGTTGTGGCCCATAGACCTCTACATTTATCTTAATTAATCAAAATACAGATGCGTAATCACCCCTGAGGACTAAGATGGAATGCCTCATTTCCAGTAAAAAAGGGTCTCCGGATCTCTACACTCTCCATACGAAACACAACAGTATTAAGCTTCTATTTTACGCTGGTATTTTGTGAGAGCGTGGTCCTTCCCCGGTCGAGTCTACCCATTCGTGCTTCAACCATAATATAGCTGCAGCGTGGCTCTACTAATTAGTATGGTGCAAGAGTATGTTATTTTTATGTACCTGATATATTTTTGAAGATTAGTTACCCGCAATGGTCTATGAAGAGGGCTATGCTCGGAATTTCTCTGCGAGATAAACGTAGCAACTACGTTGTCCTCAGAGTAACCAGAGTGACCAACATAGCCCAACGGATTAGTAAGCTGAAGTGGCAAATAGCTCGAAGAACCGATAACAGATGAGAAAAAAAGGTTCGGTTCTGGTAGGTGAAGTATAGGGCGTCTCCCCACAAGATGGAGTAACGAACTTGTAAGACATGCAGGAGGTCAACAGATGCAGGTGGTTCAGGACCGTGCTTTGTGGCATTCCTTGGGGGAGGCCTATATTCAGCACTTCAGCAGGAGACTTGACTTGGGGCTGTAATGATGATGATCATGAGTTACCCGCAACATTTCCTCCTGTATAATGGAGGTAGTTTACAGAAATATAATAATTTACAAACATAATATATATTGCACAAAACAACAATCTAGACCCTGAACAATTAGTTGTAAGCCATACAAAACTTGCTCCGTGCGGAATTCGAACCAGCTGCTCTCAGAGCCGAATCTCAATGCTTAAGCTACTATGTCACGGAGCAGTAAAAATTCCATCGTAGCATAGCTTATTTATTGTAATTTTTTGTTATTATTTCTCTAAGATTAAATAATCATCAGCAAGCAAGATACAAAAAGCTTGACAAAAAGCAAGAAGATAATAAGCTTAATGGTTAAAATATTAATCTAAAAAACCAGAATGCGATAAACTGAACTGTAAAGTGAATAATTATTATTCACGCTAATAAGACCTGAAAAGTTAAAAAGAATTTTGGAAATTTGTATGAGGATGGTTGCAAACCAACTTAAAATCGTTTTATCTCCTAAATGGTCATTCAAACTTAAAAATTATTAGAGAACACTAAAGATGATTTTCAAATACCTATTCAATGATACCCCACTTGACGACTTTCTTTCTTTCTGCCAGTTTGGCATCTGGTTGTCAGTGTGTGTCCATCATTTTCATAATGGTTTATTGTTCCAGAAACAATGTATTTGCTATGTGGTTCCCAACCATGGTGAACTTGTTTTTCAACTCAGTACCTGGTGGTACTACAGACGTTGGCTTTTGTGAAGGTATAGTTCAGAACGCCACGAATAGAGTTCAAGCTGAAAATGTTGGTAAAATAATCCTTAGTTCATATATTTACTTACTAATATCGATGGGTGCAAAGCAAAAAAGTAAACTGCAATTTTGCGATTTTCTGATTATTACAGTAACTTACTAAAAATATCATATTCTACGCAGTGGTAAAAAGTATACAAAATAATTATTAATTATTATCAATATTTTTGTAATGAAACACCAAAATATCTCTTTTTTTTACAGTATGTATGCAATGGCGCGATGTCACCGATCACAGTTTATTCGGGCATTGTTCTTGGGTTTTTCTTCACAATTATTAACCTCATGGCTTCAAGACTGACTTCGTGGAGGCGTCTGGTCCTGATCGGATGTTTACTGATTGCAACGATAAGCTCTCTTCTGGTGGGGATCGTCACAAAACCTGTCTTGAGCATGATTTTTTTCTCTTTGATACAAATTACCTGCGTCGGTGTCGGCAGCGTTGCGTCTTACTTCGTGGACATGTATCCTACGACATATAAGTTTGTATTTTTGACCCTCAACGCAAACAGGGAGGTGTTATATGTTTATCATGTCTATCTGTGTATTTCTCTGTGCCATCGTAGCTCCAGAACGGATGAACAGATTCAGGTTTAGATTTTTTTTGCAAGTTTATTTGATAGAGAGTGTTCTTAACAATGATTCAATAAAACATTTTCAGCCGTTTGAAGATCAGTCAACTCTTTTTATAATAATAATAATAAGTTATTTATTGTATTACTGTGTTAAAGATGACATATTATTAGAGGTTTAAAAAGTTGCCTCATCAAGCGTATAATAGATTTACCATTTTCATTTTAAACATAATACACTATTCACATTTAACAGATTACATTTTTTAATAAACATTTAACAGATAATAGATTTGCAATTAACTTATAAGATTGGATATTTAAGAAAATGTTTATATAAGAATAAAGAACAAAGTATTAATTCTTCATTTAGCATATAAAACGTATGTTCCACCAACCAGTTATTTAGTTTATGTTTAAATTTGGCCCCTTTTATTGTTTGAATAGTATAGGGTAAGTGATTAAATACTTCAAATGCTGTTATATATGTACTTTTGTCAAACAATTTATTTTTAATTTTAGATAAACATCGTTTTCGTTGCAAAGGCGTAGATTTTGCCGCATTGAAAGTTTGTATTCAAATAAATCGCAATTATTTCTAATAAATAGCCACAACCCTAGGAAATAGATAGATAGGTACCTACTAGATAGGTACATAATAAAAGTTATATATATATATATATATATATATATATATATATATACCGGGTACTATATATATATATATATATATATATATATATATATATATATATACCGGGTACTATATATATATATATATATATATATATATATATATATATATATATATAGTACCCGGTTGACCGAGCTTTGCTCGGTAATTTTCGCTCGGTTTTTTTTTGATTCGTGTCTTTTGGAAATAATATTTAGATACAAATTACATACTGATGAAATACGAATAATATTTTTTTGATCGTAGCGACATAATAGAAAAAACTGAACTGGTTATTTGATTAAAAAATCATGAGTGCTTAAAAAATCATGAGTGCAATTAGTTTAATTTAAATTTTCGTGTGTTTAAAAAATACTAAAAAAAGGGCTCGAAAAAATAGATTTTCTCAAAAAAGAACTTGAAAAATTTAAAAAAAGTCGGTCGGTCGGTCTGGGCTCGAACCATGGTATTACGATTTTGCGACCGCCCAATATACCATTAAGCTATTTTAATTCATTAATAAGCCGTCAAAATTTACCTTCTTATTCTAACGATATTATAGCAGTTTTTCATTGCCTAAAAACACGGACAAAAAGACATTTTCTAAAAATAAATCCTAGCTAGATCGATTTATTGCCCCCGAAACTCCCTGCACACAAAATTTTATGAAAATCGTTGGAGCCGTTTCCGAGATCCCGATTATATATATATATATATATATATATATATATATATATACATATATACAAGAATTGCTCGTTTAATAGTATAGGATATATATATATATATATATATATATATATATATATATATATATATATATATATATATATATATATATATTCCAGTTAAAGTTAGTTTATACGTTGTAGAGCCATGCTGCAGTTATATTAGACGTATAGTTGTAGGTTGTAGCACGAATGGGTCGGCTCGACCGGGGAAGGACCACGCTCTAACAGAATACCGGCGTATGCATTTCTAGTAACAGATTCGGAGGTTGACCAATAAAGTATTGAAAGAACATAAAAATACTCGATATTTTTTTGTAAAAGTTTTCTATGTGATTTCCAATTTAGGTGGGAGTCAATTTTAACTCCAAGAAGGTGTACATTATCTACTTCCTCTATGGCTGAGCCATCAAATGATATTTTTAAGTGGATTAAATTTATATTATAATTTCTAAATTGGATAATTTTAGTTTTAGTTCCATTTAAACATTATAAACATTAATTATTAGGTTAACAGACTTTAATCAGGACACTACGTCTGTTATGGACTTATTAATTTCACTTTCAAGTTCTGAATTACTCATTAGCTTACTAGTAAACATTATTTTTAAATGCTTGGTGATTTTAAATATTAACGACTATAATGACCGAGTAAGTATACTCGGTACTTATAACGATTATGAGGACCGAGTATACTTCCTTGACTGTTTCAATTGCAGTATTATTATGTATCCAAAATAGTTGCTTGATTTTAATCTTCAAGGTGTGACTTAAATAATTTTAGAGCGATTCCGCGAATGCCAATGTTTTAAAATTCTTTCAGTAAAATTTCATGGTTAACACAATTTAATTCTTTTGTCATACCTATCTAAGAAAGTGTCAAAACCATTGACTTATATATTACTTCCTTTTGAAATCATTGGTCAAACTATGGGGTTTTTCGTTCATGTCATCCCAAATATGTTTCACTATTTTAAAAATAGCTAATGACGTGTTTTCGCCTTTTTAAATCCATGTTGGTTAGGATTAAAAATTTTATTAACATTATCAAAAATATTTAATTTAATTTATCTTATAAAAGTATCACCGACTCGTACGTTTAGTGGTCGTAAATGTAAACTAGTTATTGGTTTTTTTCTCTCTCAAGAAATTCTTAGTAGCAGCCGAAATTACGACGTTGGCGGTGTTACACCTCCGTACCTCCGTAAGCATGTAAAGCCGTTGGTCCTGGGCCTGATCTGCCCTGCTGCCAGCTGATCGTGTAAGATTGTGGTCCCGTCGGAATGAAGAGTGAATCTATGCTTGCGCACACTCTTGTGCACTTCAATCCTGTCCTGCATAGATGGTCTAATGTCATACATTACGAAAGCTGCCTTCAACTTTTAATTTTTTTATTCGATCTACGCAGAAAGAGCTTATATTATCATAAAGTCTTGCAGTGTCTCGGAGCGTCGGTGCTTCATATCAGCTAAATGATCTTTCGCGCGGGATTTTGTGGGTCGTTTTATTTATATGTCGGGAATAAAAAAAGTTAAAATTATACTATAAAATTCGTAAAATTAGTGTCATTTAAAGTAAAGTTAAGTTTAAAATACAAGATATAAGTAAAAACATTTTATGCTTGCCTTACTTATTTTTTTTCACTAGATTTACTTACACAATTAGGTTTAAACGGAATCCTCAGGACGCGATTCCCACTCAAATTTTTCCGTTTTATTACTAGTCATATTATAAACAGTGTTTACTACAATCCCAAATTCTCTTTCGCAGAGGCATGGCAATGAGTTTGGGCATGATGGTAGCCCGCTTGAGTACCTTCGCTGGAGTTAACATTATCGGCATCATCATTGTTGACCACTGCAACCTCACTTTCTATTGCTGGTCGATCTTTGTCTTAAGTAAGTTTTATAATGCACTAGCTGATACCCGCTCGCTTTGCTAGGTTCACGATAATACTCTATTGCAGAACCCACTTAGATGTAAAATGTCAATTTTTATTATGACCTTCAATGGATGACTTTTTTTACCGTCTGAAAAAAAATAGAGTGTTACATGTGAACGGAGTAGAAGCCTATGGCACTGATTAAATACAAAAAATATAACAAAAATTTTAAATTAAATAAATAAATTTATTAAAATCTATCGAAATTCAAATTGCTTTACGAATGGCAATAAAAAAATTAATTTAGTAGGCATCTTTGACCTTATGACTTCGCAGGGTGGCAGGCTCAAAGGCAAAGAGCAAGGTAATTGTTCAAAAAAAATTTCAAACGTTTAATTCAAAACTTTTGTTTGTTTGTGACTATTTTACCGTCTGGAAAATTATGTTTTGCGTAAGTGGAATATTGTAAGTAGCTACTAGGTATCAATCATGCGTAAGACAGTGCTACTGGCTACGGTTATTCATATCCGCGTTACCACAGACGCAATTAAATTTAAAAATCTATATCTAAACCTAACCGCTGTATTCACATCATATGTTATTGAAAGTAGCTTTTTTTAAATAGAAAACGAGGCATTTTTTACTGAAAACGAGGCATTCCATCTTAGCCCTCAGGGGTTACCATCAGGTTGACTGTGTGCGTGGCATGAGGACTAATACCGAAATTAAATTAAATGGCTGAAGAAAGTGACTTCCAACGGCAGCTTACAGAATCTGGCCAAAAACACGAGATAGTAGACAATTAAAAAAAACTAGGAGGTGGACAGAGATAAAAACATAAAGATGTATACTATAACTAATATACTAAGAACAAAATAGCAAACAAGCTTAGAAAATAATAATGAACACTTCGAAAAATTAACTTAAAAGTACTAACTACACTACACCATACCAAAATCTGGAAATATCCTTGAAAGTATTTGTAAAATATAACATAATATAACTAGATACGCAAAACTTCCAAAAAATACATAAAACAATTCATCCTAAGGGATTTGCTTACAACTGAAAATGGGCTGCGATTGCTAGTGAAAGACAGTAAGAGCGAGCGAGACGCATGAAGTTCTTTCGTTATACCGGCGCCAGGCGGCCAAGTGGGAGCGCTGTCACATCGTTGCAGCCGACATTTTTAGAGTCAGTTAACCGCGTCTTACATTACCAAAAATTATTTTTCTCCTATAACATATATACTATTTTTAATATAGGTACTTAAAGTATAGTAAGGTATGTGATGTAATAACATACCAGCGCGCAATAGCTGTCTAATGCTGCTGAGTTTCGTATGGTGAGTGTTGAGGACCGGAGACCATTTTTACTGGAAACGAGGCATTCCATCTTAGTCCTCAGGGATAATCACGCATTTGTGTTTTGATTCTTAATGGAAGAGTTGTAGATGTCTATGGGCTACAGCATCTACATGCCATCCAGTTTGTGGTGGTATTTTAACCTCTGCCGGGGATTTTCATTACCCACTGACTTACTGACAAGGAGAAATCGAGAGGCGAAGTGTGTTTGGTGCCAATATTCCCGATATTTTATTTAGTTTTACAATTAGTGTGCAAAGTTAGTTGAGGTGTTCACACTTCACCGACGCTCCAAGTCTGCATCAGGTTATGCCGCATAGAGCAATTTAATTGGACGATGATAAAAGTAATTAATGAAAAAAAAATTCATTAACAGGTGGTGTCGCTGTGGCGTTATTTCTGCCGTCCGATAGAAAAAAATAAAAAACAACTTTTTAATTATAGAAATAAATACATCAAATTTGACATAACGTGTTTTACTGAAACATCTAACTCCTTACGTTAGGAGGCAACACAGGTAACCAAGTCAGAAGATGAGCATGTAACAGCGTCTTCCTAATTACAAGGAAGAAAACCGCTGTTGACAACTTACCGATCGTGGTAACTTGGGCAAATATCCTTTGTGGTAATCTATTGGGGAGGCCTTTGATCAGCAGTGGACTTTTGATAAGTTGTAACGGTACAACAGCTTTACATGCTGGTGTCTTCCTCCAGTGGAAGAACGGAAAAGTTATGGCTTTTGCAGGCGCCGATGTTAGATTTTGTTAATTTTTAAAGTTAATCAAGATTAAAATAAAGAAATAACTTATAGGTATAGGTATGTAAAGTCGGTCATCCAGCATTGGATTCAATTTAAACAACTTCTTTTTGACTTAAAACTCGCTGTGCCCTGTGCCCAGTAGTGGGATGTATTTAGGCTCCTACTTTTTTACTTCTGCTGATCGTAGGCTTCCCCCATTGTATGACAAATAGACCGGGTATTTGCAGTAGTATTCACGGTTGGCAAGCAGGTTGGCAACCGCAGCTGTTTATTACTTTGCGCTGTTATCAAGAACTTTATTATATATATTTTTATTCAGACTTTTATTTGTTAATAAAGTTGGATATTTGCAATAGTAGCCACGCTTGGTGTGCGAGTTGTCAACTGCACATTCGTAAAATTTTGATTTTAATTATTAATCAGAAAGACGCTGCTGCCCATCTTATGTATTACTGTTCATGAATTCAGTTTTCTCACACGTTCTCCGTGAATGGCATGTGGTGCTAATCAATATTCACTGGGACCAATATTAATAAAGATCATGAAATTAAACCTTATTTTATCAAGACTATATCAACTTTAATAATGAATATTATGTACATAACGCATTTCCGATCCAGGAAAATTTTCCGTAAATAAAGACACATCGGAATTTCATTCCGATGTGTCTTTATTCTTGTAAAAAAGGGTTGCTTGACGTATTATGCGATTCTAATCAACTGACTTATGTGTTTCTTTAGCCGTTAATATTTCCAATATAGACACAGATACCGACGTGTCTCTACAAGTGATCCAGTTTTGCTAATTTTAGTACGAAATAGCATTATCGATGTTTCTAATTCAAGCCTAAGCGAGCGAAACAGCGGGTAAAAAGCTATTAATAGCATATATCTTTAATTAATGATTTCTATGTAATATAGTAAATATATAAATATGTCTAAATAAGTCTTATAAAATATTAAATATTATTCTAATTGTAATATTTATACTCCGAACACGGTTTCCACCACCACAACACAACCATTCTTTAATTTCAACATTTGTAATTACCATATACTAAGAAATAAACAATTTTCTATTCTAAGTAACAGAATGCACAAAGTTGTCATTAATAGTATGAGCTTTTTCAGGTCGATAGTACAAATGAGCATGCCTCAGGGCTCTAATTACGGCCCCTTTCTGTTTCTTGTATATATTAATGATTTACCTTATACAGTAGGGAATAACCATGGTATATTAGTATTTGCTGTTGACACTTCATTAATTTTCACATTAAAACGACAATTACTAAAATATGACGAAGTAAATAAATCTATATCTAAATTAGTAAATTGGGTATGGTAGTAATTTGCATTTAAATGACACGAAAATTAAATGTATGAAATTCATAATACCAAACATCAAACACGTCATCATTGCAGCCCTTCAGAAGTCCACTGCAGAACATAGGCTTCCCCCAAGGAATGCCACAAAGCACGGTCCTGAGCCACCTGCATTCATTGACTTTCTACATGTCTTACCAGGTCGTCTCTCCATCTAGTCGCCCTACGCTTACCGGTACGAGACTGCCACCCGAGAATCTTTTTTTTCCCATCGGTCATCTTTTTATTCAAAACTTCTTGTGCATAATATATTTATAAACTATATCAAATATTTTGAATAAAACTAAATTTACGGATTCTATCGCGTTTATTTAACTGATTTTACTTATTTTTAATTCCCGACGTTTCGGGTGCTTTACAGCAACCATAGTCACGGGGGGGACTGATTTAATAAAGAAATTACTAGCGATTGACTGATTTAATAAAGAAACTACTATTTGGACTAGCGATTTAATAAAGAAATACTCCGAAAAATTAAATCTCGACGTGAATTCGCTAATACCATCATGTACCGAACCACTAAGGTTGTATGGGTTACCGAAGATACACGAACCAAACGCTCCACTACGTCCTATAGTGAGCCAGATCGATTCACCAACTTATAAGCTGGCACAACACTTGGCAAAAATACTGTCACCACTGAGAGGACATACCAGAGCACACACAAAGGATTCATACCATTTTGTTAGTGAGATAAAAGACCTACATCTCGCTGACAATGAAACTATGGTCAGTTTTGATGTTCAGTCACTATTCACATGCCTACCTATTGAAAACTGCATCTCAATTGTAACTAGGAAGCTAGAAGATAACAACATGCTTGCTGAATATGCAGTATTACTCAAACATTGCCTCACATCTGGCTATCTATTGTGGAAGGAAGAGCTCTACAAGCAAGTAGATGGTGTGGCGATGGGCTCACCTGTATCTCCCATAGTCGCCGACATATTTATGGAGGACTTCGAGGAGAAAGCCCTTCTTACTGCTCCTGTAAATCTAAGACTCTACAAGCGGTACGTAGACGACACCTTCACAATTTTACCATCTGACAAAGTAACTGCATTTTTAAACCACCTTAATATATACTCTATAAACTCTAAAATGCAATTCACAATGGAGTTAGAGGCAAATAATTCTTTACCTTTCTAGATGTTTTAGTCATCCGAAATCCTGATAACACTATTGGTCACACTGTGTATGGAAAAAAACCCATAACAACCGATATTTAAATGGTGAATCTCACCATCATCTTTCACAGTTAGCTACTGTGGGTAAATCTTTGTTTCAGAGAGCACGAGGGATCTGTGACAGAAAACATCCGGCCGCCGAGCTGCAGCATGTCAAGCAAGTGTTGCAAGACAACAAGCTTCGGATCCCGCGCCTACGTCACAGTGACCGAGTGAAGCCGGTCACAGTCGAGCGTGTGCCTGCTGTACTACCATATGTTAGAGGAGTCACAGACAAGATTGGCTACATCTTGAAGCGAGCTTCCATTAAAACATACTACAAACCGCCGCAGAAGATTACTCAATTTTTACCATCCGTCAAGTGTAATATCCCTCTACAAGATGCAGGAGTGTACAAGTTAGATTGTGAATGTGGTCTCTCTTACACAGCGTACAACTTAGATTGTGATTGTGGTCAAACAAAAAGATCCATAAAAACCCGCGTGAAAGAACATACAGCTGACGTGAAGCACCCACGCTCCGGGAAGTCTGCAGTCTGTGAACATGTTCAAGATCGTCCTCACCATTAAATCAAATTTGATAAACCACAAATCCTCGCAAAAGAACACCGACTCCTACTAAGGATGATACGCGAGGCTATTGAAATTAAAAAACATCCTAATTTCAATAGAGAAGATGGTTGGGTGCTGCCATCTGCTTGGGATCCTATAATTAACAAAATTAAACCCAAACCCAAGCATACCACTGCAAGACTTCAAGATACTGTTAGTTCGTTTTGCGTAAATCGGACCAAAAATTAATATTCAAAAACTGAAGGTAGCCGGGCTAACAATGACATTTGGACGTCAAACATCTCAGTCCCCCCCGTGATTATGGTTGCTGTAAAGCACCCGAAACGTCGAGAATTAAAAATAAGTAAATTCAGTTAAATAAATGCGATAGAATCCGTAAATTTAGTTTTATTCAATGTGTAGTGTTCGCGTAAATTTAAGAAATCATTATATATCCAATATTGTTTTATTGTTACATATTTATGAAATTATTTATATATAAAAATATTTTAATTTTCTCTACAGTGAATTATTTTATAAGTTTACAACATAACGGGCCCTTACAATTTCAAAACAAGAACAAAGGCTGGTGGAGCTATAGGTTCCTGGGTTCCAATCCGGCACGAAGGGTCGCGCAATGGTGGGGCGACTAGGTTGCCCCTTCGAATTCGGAGCTAAGGAAACACAAAATGGCTGAACCACAGGGTCCCGGTTCAATTCCAGGAATAAAGGCCCCGAAAATTTTGCGAGAATAACTAAAGAGGACTGTAGTTAGCGTGGTTCGATAATAACCAAATCAAAAATGGCGGACGTGGCACATGGCGGGTTTCGGACAATATACTTGATATAACCTAATTTACTTTATTAGCCGGCACGACAAGAACATGAGCTGCTGTGGGAAAAAGGAACAACAAATGAAAACAGCTCAAGATTGGAACAGGCTTTCCTTGGGTGTCTACAAACGCCTCTTGCCAAGGCCTCGAGGTTGGTGGCACTGCGTTGCAATGTGTTGCAAGGTGCGTGACGATAAATGCTCTGGGTTTGACTGCACGCCACGACGAGTTGTTCGTACTAGTGCAGGACGAATTGCACTTGTGCTAGTGTGGTCACTATGAAAGTTTGTATTGTTCTGTGGCTTGTTTGTCACAGGGTGCTGTCACAGCCAAGGTCGAGCTCCAACTGATCGAGCAGCACCGACACACGTTGATGATATGCCGGACCACCAGCGGTGTGGTTCCAGCCGTTCAGTTCTGGCCAGTGCGTCTCATTGGGCGAAATAATGACGCCAATATGTCTAGACCCCCTAGTGGGCATGCCCGTGCAGGAAGGGATCTGAAGTAAGAGGGAAGCACAGAATACATTTGGAAGGATATTGTCAAGTAATATTGTTAATCAAATGTGCGTTTCAAGGCAACCGAAGGCGTTGGCTCCACCCCTAACAATGACCCGTCTCACTCAGTCAATATCAGAAATGTGGAGAGACATACTCAGTACTCGTTTATTTAAAAAAAACAGACTACCTATATGATGTGATTCTAAAAAAATGGTGCTCGACAAGCTCTCACTCTCAGCTTCTTTTCATTCAAAATTACATTTGAAGTTTTGAATTTCATACGTTTAGTTTTAGTACCATTTAAAAGTAAATTATGTACATTAAACCGATTTACTAATTTAGGTTACTCCGTCATATTTCAGTGAATGTCGTTTTAATTTGAAAATTAATGAAGTGTTATCGGAAAATAATATTTATATCATGGTAAGTTCCTACTTCGTAAGGTGAATCATTATTATAAACAAGGAACAGAAAGAGGCCAAGGATTGCACCCTGAGGCACACACATTGGTACTATTGACCCGAAAAAGCTCACACACCTCATATACACTTCTTACACCGTAATATGTTGAAGTTTCCTAATTAAGATCACCAACCAATACGATTATAGTCTATAAAATCCCACTGTTGAACCTCCCCCATAAATTGCCTTTTAGGGGGATATTTGCCATAGCTAAACGCTGAACTCCTGGTTTCCGTCGTCTTCTACGGGATGCACCGCGCTTTTCTCGCCGCCGCGCCCCACATGTGTGAAATGAAATGTTATAAGATGATATCGCGCGCAAGACTTTTCTACAAAGCCAATAGGGCCTTTGTCATCTCATCGCAGCTGTTAAAGTGTGGAGATCCTCGATGGTCGATCACAAATGGTCTATGAGCACACAATTACCCGTTGGTCCTTCGAATCTATTCAGTTTGAATCAGCCTCTACAGGGGACCTAAGCTATCGTAAGAGAGTACCAAATAGCCCCCACCGCGTGGTCGCCTCGTGGGCCACACCCGACTTACCATCCCTGGTTTCCTCGAGCCACATATTCTTACAAAGATTTGCAGCTTCGAGTTGTGGTTCAATTTCTTTTTATAGCCGATTAGAGATGGATCCATCAACCAAGAAACATTAAAATAAGTACATATTATAAATTAACAATCTTAAAATGATAAGAGATCAACTCTTACATGAACATGATGTTTAGAGAGACATATGGGTGTTCTTTCAACATTACTTAAGCAAATGTTACTAGACCTTATTGTAAATTACAATTTTGATCAAGCAATGTTTGTCATTTTTACATAGCATTTTCGTGCCTGTGTATGTTTTATACTTTAACCGATATCTCTGTGTTAGTGATTATGTCTACCACCTGATTATGTTTTCATTAAAGTCATGATGCAGTACTATTTTTTTTTTTTGTTAATTTACATCAATGTATTAATGGTGGAAAACACTTAATAATTTTATGAAAATAGCTCTGCGAAAGCAAAAACGCAAACTCTAACAATTGGCCTAAATCGTTGCTTACACGTGTACCTAGCAGATATTCCTTAATTAAAACCGTTCAAAATAAAGCAGTGGATAAGATTTATTACTTTAGATAGTAAGATAGGAACAGATTTCTGAGATTAGTTTTGAAAATTAACAAAAACGAACATCGGCACCAGCAAAAACCATAGTTTTTCTGTTCTTCTTCTGGGAGAAGACAGCATCAAAAGAGTTACCGTTACAGCCTTGACAAGTTTACTGCTGAACAAAGGTCTCCCCTCGTATTACAACACAGGATACTTGCCCCAGTTGCCACGACTGGTGAGTTGTCAACAGCGGTTTTCTTCGTTGTTATTAGGAAGACGCTGTTGCTCATCTTCTGACTTGGTTTCCTCTGTTGCCTCCTAACGTAAGCAGTTAGCTGTTTTAGTAAAACACGTTATGTCAAATTTGATTTATTTATTTCTATAATTAAATAGTTGTTTTTTTATTTTTTTCTATCGGACGGCAGAAATAACGCCACAGCGACACCACCTGTTAATCAAAAATCAAAATCAAATCAAAATATATTTATTTCATCAAAAAAATTATATCCCTACAATATTCATTGTTGGAGCTGCCTAGTTAGCATATATATATATATATATATATATATATATATATATATATATATATATATATATATATATATATATATATATATATCCTATACTATTAAACGAGCAATTCTTGTATATAAATATATATATATATAATCGGGATCTCGGAAACGGCTCCAACGATTTTCATAAAATTTAGTGTCCAGGGAGTTTCGGGGATAATAAATCGATCTAGCTAGGATTTATTTTTAGAAAATGTCTTTTTGTCCGTGTTTTTATGCGATGAAAAACTGTTACAATATCGTTAGAATAAGAAGGTAAATTTTGACGAATTATTAGTGATTATAAATAGCTTAATTGGTATAATGGTCGGTCACAGTGTTCGTAAAACCCCGGTTCGAACCCAGACCGACCGACCGATTTTATTCCTTTCTTTTTTGAGAAAATCTATTTTTTCGAGCCCTTTTTTTAGTATTTTTTAAAAACACCAAAATTTAAATTAAAATAATTGCACTCATGATTTTTTATTCAAATAACCAGTTCCGTTTTTTCTGTTATGTCGCTAAGATCAAAAAATATTATTTATATTTCATCAGTATGTAATTTGTATCTAAATATAATTTCCAAAACACACGAATAAAAAAAAATCGAGCGAAAAATACCGAGCAAAGCTCGGTCAACCAGGTACTATATATATATATATATATATATATATATATATATATATATATATATATATATATATAAGGTATATTATTGAGGATCTTCAAAATAAACCACAAATTGTTTCTCTGAAAATACAAAGTTTTGTTTTATTTAACACGTCTTTCCAATATTACAACAATTATCAAGTTATGACAATTACACTTCTATCTCACCTGAAAATACAAAGAAACGACATTTAAAGTTTACTAATATTGCTTCCTCAATCGTATCCTTCGGTTTATCTCTCTACAAGTTTTTATAACAATAAAATGCACAAAATAATCTAAACGTCATCCGCCATTGAATCATAGTATACATACTACATAATATATATATATATATATATATATATATATATATATATATATATATATATATATATATATATATATATATATATATATATATATATATATATATATATATATATATATATATATATATATATGGAGACGCCAGTAACTTAAGGTATCATCGATAAAGATTTAGTGGACTGTAATTTTGGTGCATACGGCAAAGGGGAAAATAAATAGGTGGGATAGCACGCACTGACCTGATGAGGACTGCCGCGCCTTCCTCCTGGAGTGTCTGCTATACAGCTAGCTCGCCACGTGGTTCGGCGCACACGCACTCTCGGTTAACAGTTTCGTGAAGTCCCACACTCTCGACCTTTGCCCTTACGGGGGCGTCTCACACTTTTATGAGTTACAAAGACACAATGTCTGATGCGGTGAATATTAAACATAAACAGGAGAACTCAATGTTCGTCCTGCGCGGTTTGCGGTTAATGTACATGTTAAGACGCGACGGGTGGCCGTGCGTTGCGGATGGCGTAATATCACTTAGTATAATGACGCGCCCCGAGATCCTCTTTTTCACCTCGGCGGCAGCGCGTGCGGTAGGAAAGGGAAGGAAGGAAGGAAACAAAAAATATGCACTAGTCATGTTGATAAAGTAGATATAACTTAGGACGAACTCAATGCGATATGTAATGTAATGTTGATAAAGTAGATTGTTAACTGGCGTTACCATTTCCTCCCGCCCTTAAAGGGTCACCTTTAAAAGACAACCGTAATATAAAAGTAAAAGGAAAACAAATAAATAAGCGGTATATAAAGTGAGAGGATGCGCTCAATGCGCATGTCTCATCTACTAACCTTACTTGGTAAGCGAGAAAATGTATACATAAATATAATATTGCGGTTTAATACTTTTTTAATATATATAAATATAAACTTAATTCCTAATTTAGATAAATAATTATAATCAAAATAATCGTGATTTATTGTCTTGGGAGAGGGCAAATACGAGCAACAGGACGGAGATATGTTCCCTTAGTAGTTCTCACGGTCACTACTCGAACTACGCCATCCTTCGAAGGATGAACAGACTCGACAATCGCTAATGGCCAAGCAAGGGGCGGTTCATTATCATTTATCACAATTACAACCATGCCTGGTACGATAGCCGTAGACGGGGTGTTCCACTTCTGACGAACTTGTAATCCGTGAAGGTATTCCGTCCTCCACCGGTCCCAAAACGACTGAACTAATTTATCCAGTAAAGAATGCCTGTGTAACAGACTGGTAGAGTCAGATTTGACTTTGGGTGCGGGTAATGACAATAAAGGTGCGGTATTCAAAAAATGACTCGGAGTAAGAGCTGAAGGCTCTGCAGGATCAGAACTCAATACTGTCAAGGGCCGCGAGTTTAGCAAGCACTCAATTTGCGCAAGAACAGTATTAAGCTCTTCGTATGAAAGTAACTGATGTCCGATCACTCGGAACAGATGCGTTTTTACGACTTTGATCATACTCTCCCAGGCGCCTCCAAAATGAGGAGAGTTGGGACAGATGAACTTCCATGTTATACGATTCTCAGCACACTCTTGCTCAAGCTCTGGGCGGTATTCAACGTTTAGAAATTTATAGAGATCGCGAAGATACGAAGCGGCACCTTTAAAATTCGTTCCATTATCCGAATATAAAAACTGAATCGGCCCTCGTCTAGAGAGGAAACGTTTAAGCGCAGCGAGGAAACTAGAACTACTAAGATCTGTAGCGATTTCTATATGTACAGCTCGAGTCATGAGGCATGTGAAAACACATAAGTACGCCTTCTCGCTGCGTACACCACGACGACGTACAGGAGTGTATGCGATAGGACCGGCATAATCGCAGCCCGTGTGTATAAATGCCTTAATAGCTTGTCTTACACGACTATGGGGAAGATCAGCCATCAAAGGGTAAGTTGGACGGGGTCTAAGCCGGAAACATATATTACACTTGTAGACTCTGCTTCTCACAGTGCGGCGTGCGGAAAGTATCCAAAATTTTTGACGGAGCAATGACAATAACAATTCAGGCCCAGCGTGTAAATTTTTAATATGATAATAGTCAATGATCATGTTCACTACATGATCACTGCGCGGGAGTATAATTGGATGTTTTTGCGTGTAATCTAATGCGGAGTTCGAAAGACGACCACCAATGCGGATTAAACCATTCTCAATAAAAGGCCTTAAACGATTGAAAGCGGGCGAGTAAGGTTTGTTACCTTCAATATTTAAATATTCCACTGCAAAATGCTGTTTTTGCAGGGCGCGGAGGATTATAACCTCAGAGAAACTGAGATCATCAGCAGTCACTACAGTAGTGTTGCGGCGGGGCAATAATTTAGCAAACTTACACACGTACGCAATTATACGTAGAAGTTTACTCCAAGAAGAGATGCGGAGTGCGAGCTCATAAATCGCAGAATTACACACGGATGTGTACACAATGTGCGACAAAATCTTCTTCTCAGGCATATTTGCAATAACCTTATTGTCTAAAGTACGAAGAGGCCATTGAGATGGATCTAACGAAGTCCACTGAGGCCCATGGAGCCACAGGGGGTTTGAAACTAATTTATTTGGCGTAACGCCACGTGAAAGTATGTCAGCGGGATTCTCAGTACCTGCGACATGATAAAAGTTATCAGCGCGAATATTGTCGGTAATCTGAACAACGCGGTTTGCAACAAAGGTCTGCCACTTGTGTGGCGAACTCTTTATACAGTACAGAGCTACTTTTGAATCTACAAAGGCATAGACTGATATTGCAAGGTCAAGAGAATAATTGTCGAGTACTCTGCGAAGCAATTTTGAGAGTAAAACCGCTCCACAAAGCTCAAGGCGTGCAATAGATAGTGGTTTCGTCGGTGCGACTTTAGTCTTTGCACAAATCAACTGGACGGTGCTACCATTGACGCTCTTTACATGTATGTAGACTACGGCACCGTATGCGTGCTCGCTGGCGTCGGAAAACCCCAGGAGTGACGCAGTACAGTTTTTGGATACACCAACATGTCGCGGGATACGTAAATAATTAAGAGCTGGTAATTCAGCACAGAATTGCCTCCACATCTTAATAATTGGCGGTGGTGGTATGTCGTCCCAATCTAAATTAAGTTGCCAAAGCTGCTTTATTAACAATTTGGCGTACGCGACTGTGGAAGCAACGAAACCCATTATGTCCCACAGGCGAGCGACAGTAGATAAGATGCACGTGCACGTCACATCAGCGGGAACAGATATCTTAAAATAAAAGGCGTCACTATCGGTAGACCAATGCAAGCCTAGTATTTTATGTGGCATTGATTTATCGAACTCTACTTCTCCTGTAATTTTATGGGAAGTAGGGAGGTCATCTAAAACAGATCGACGGTTGCTATGCCATTTTATCAGGTCCCATTGGGCACCCTTGAATAAGTCTATCAGCTGCCGAGAGGTCTCACTGGCCTCGGATTCACTGAGCATAGAGAACGCGATGTCGTCCATATATAGCGAAGTAAATGCGATACGATTCGCAAGCGGATACTTTGCGCCGTCGTCATCAATGAGCTGTCTTACCGTGCGCAATGCATGGTATGGACTCGAAGTTAAACCGAAGCACACGCGATTGAAGTGGTATAACACAAGTGGGTCTTGTGGACGGAAGCGGTATAGGAAGCATTGGTAACGACGATCAGAATCGCGAACAACTATTTGCAGAAATTGTTGGCGACAGTCGGCTGTCATAGCGATTGGATGTAAGCGGAAAGTTAAAATTATATTGAACAAGTCGCCTTGCAAATTTGGTCCTGAATGCAGAATATCATTTAATGATCGCCCAGTGCTAGTCTTACTGCTAGCATCCAGGACGATGCGCAGACGCGTTGACTTCTTATCTTCGCGTAAGACTCCATGATGCGGTATGACATATATTGGAGCGGGTTCATGAGAGTCATACGGCGGTGCGGGGGATATATAATTTTTAGCTAAGTATTCCTTTATGACGTCATCATATGCTAACCTTAATGTAGGCGAGGCTTGAAGTTTCCTCTCCAAGCACATGAATCGTCGTCGAGAGGTTTCATAAGAATCTCCGAGAGAGTAAACGTCATCTTTAAATGGCAGGCCAACAATATATCTACCAGTAAAAGGATCGCGGGATGTCGTAGATTTATAAAACTCTTCACATTCAATGTCTGAAGGACACTGAATGGGCGGTGCGGAGGGTGGCTGTTCAAGCTCCCAAAATCGTTGCACTAATTTGTCAACGATAGGAGACTCTAGAACTGAGCAGCACGTTAAAGAATGATTTACCTGAAGTGTCGGCACTGAGCCCATAATAACGTAACCAAATACCGTACTCAAAGCTGAGGGCCCGGACAAGTCGTTAGACGAATAAATTACGTCTGGACACAGTAAGTGCGGGAAAAGGGATGCGCCTATCAAAACATCAATTTTATTAGGCATGCTATAACATTCATCAGCGAGTCTTATGCCATGGAAGTGTGATAAGACAGATGTGTCTACCACAGCAGTGGGCAAAAGGTCGGTGATTTGATCAACAACTAGCGTTGAAATATTGAAGTTAATATTCGAGTCGAATCGTGAGAAAATTTTAATATCAATCGATTTCGATTTTACAATTTTTTCAACTCCACCGAATCCTTTTACTACAGTACATTCGGTATCGTGTTGTTGAACGCCTAAACGATGACAGCACTCTTTAGTCATAAAATGGCTTTGAGCCGCGGAGTCTAATAATATACGAATAATTTGTTTCTCTCCCTTAGCATCGTAAGCAAATACTTGAGCGGTTGATAATAAAACAGTTCTCTGCGAACGACTTGCGCGCGCGGGACGCGATGAACGTTGAGAAACATTCTTGAACGAAGTACACAGCGCGACGTCTGAACGCGCACCTGCGGTGAGGGGTGGCGAGTGTGCGGGCGCGGGGGTTGTAGACTTCAGTGTAACTGGCTGAAGCGGTGGAGAACGCGCCAGCGCAGGGGAAGCATTATCGCTTCTGCGGTGGAAGTGCAACAATGTGTGATGTTTAAATTTACAAACTCGACAACTATAATTTGAAGAGCAACTAGACACTCGATGACTTAAACTGAGACAATTCACACATGCATTGTTACTCTTTACGCGTTTAAATCGTTCCTGCGGCGTCATTTTATCAAAGTCTGCACACTTAAATAGGTGTTGATGCACAATATTATCGCACAGACACTTTGAGCAACTAGTCGTCGTGCTTACGTACGCCTGATACTTCGGCGACAAAGTATTATTACAGCGACGATTATTACCGTTACCTCGTCGATTGTTTGGTGCGCTATTAGAATTTGTACTAGAATCGGTGCGTTGCAAAACTTTGGAGCGGGTCTTAATAAAATTTACTAAATCATCAAAGGTAGGTACCATCGAGTTATGACTATATTCGAAAGAGCGAATGGTATCCGGGTCCAGCTTCTTAAGCGCGATATGAGGAACAATTAAGTCCGCGAGATTATCTAACTTTAAGTTTTGTAAAGCGCGCACTGCACTTATAAAGTTATCAGTAAATAAATCAAAATTATTTGCGGTGGCCGATTGCAATGGCTTAAATTCGAACATCTGATTAATATATGTAGATGCTAGCACACGCCGGTCTTCATATTTGTCAACGAGTGCTTGCAATAAAATTTTATAATTTTCAGCGCAAGGAGTTATACCTGAGCATACAGATAGGGCTTTGCCCGTTAGTTTACCTAGCAAATAGTATAACTTTTCAGCGTCGGTAAGCGATGTGTTGTCATGGACGGTTGATTTAAAGCTAGAATAAAATAAAGGCCATGAGCGAATGTCACCCGAAAATGGCATAAGTTCGATAGGCGGAAGTGTGAATCTGGCTTTAGATGGTGTACTAGTACTTTGTGAATTAGATTGCGAATATTGTAAATAAAGCCTATTTATTCTACCGCAAAGAGACTCAAACGCAATGAGGCTGTTATAATCAGGTTTAGCAATAGGGTTTATTTTTAATAAATGTGAATTATTATTATCTAAGACCTGTTTAAACTCAATACGTAAAGCATTAATATTAGAACTTCCATCAAGAAAACGCTCCATCGTGGAAGTGTTTATGTGGATGTCCGAGGACATATCATATATTTTTTTGCACTATTTCAAATAAAGCATCTCGTTTAGCTAACAATAAAACCAACTCAGCATCAGGTGTGCCCTTATCATCCGAGGAATCGCTATTATTCGATGCTATTTGTTTTTTAGGCGGCATTACAACTTAAGTTATGCGGCAAAAATAATATAATTATAAGCGGGTAGTCTGTAAGCGACCTCGCTACGCGGTTGAATTATTAAATATTAGTTTTGTTAACGATGAACTTTAATTGTCAACTTTTATAATAATTATGAAGTTATTTATAACGAATATAATGCTTAAATATATGTGCAAATAATAAATGTAATTTAACAGTATAATCTATAGATGTAGTTAAAAGTTGATGACGTGATGTGAACATACAACAAATAATTTATATAGATAATTATATGCTTATTCATTCTATGAATATAGTTTTAAAATTACTATGAATGTCACCTATTAGGACCTATTCTAGTGTTCTAATAAGGGCGGGGTTAATCCGAAGTCGGATTAAAATATAAATAATTAATTATATAAACGCTTATTACGATAACGATCTAATAAGGGCGGAAAGTCAAGGTCAATCCAGCGAGAAGTGACCATTAAAAATGGAGACGCCAGTAACTTAAGGTATCTTCGATAAAGATTTAGTGGACTGTAATTTTGGTGCATACGGCAAAGGGGAAAATAAATAGGTGGGATAGCACGCACTGACCTGATGAGGGCTGCCGCGCCTTCCTCCTGGAGTGTCTGCTATACAGCGAGCTCGCCACGCGGTTCGGCGCACACGCACTCTCGGAACAGTCTCGTGAAGTCCCACACTCTCCACCTTTGCCCTTGCGGGGGCGTCTCACACTTTTATGAGTTACAAAGACACAATGTCTGATGCGGTGAATATTAAACATAAACAGGAGAACTCAATGTTCGTCCTGCGCGGTTTGCGGTTAATGTACATGGTAAGACGCGACGGGTGGCCGTGCGTTGCGGATGGCGTAATATCACTTAGTATAATGACGCGCGCCGAGATCCTCTTTTTCACCTCGGCGGCAGCGCGTGCGGTAGGAAAGGGAAGGAAGGAAGGAAACAAAAAATATGCACTAGTCATGTTGATAAAGTAGATATAACTTAGGACGAACTCAATGCGATATGTAATGTAATGTTGATAAAGTAGATTGTTAACTGGCGTTACCAATATATATATATATATATATATATATATATATATATATATATATATATATATATATATATATATATATATATATATATATATATACTTGTGGCAGGCAGCTCCGCCCTTTCATGATGTTTACATACTATACGTTGGCTGTTTCAAGCTTCCTTAAATCCAGAATTTAAATTTACAAAAGAAAACTATTGTTATTTATCATAATTTTTCGAATAGGGAACTAGAACTGAAAACATTTTAAATTAAGTTTTATAATATTTAGGAACAGAGGTAATATGGAAGAGATAATATAACAAAGATTAATTACAACTGTCGCATTGACCAGCGGCTGTAAAATACATATCTTATTACACCCACTAATTCACACTGAGAGAAGATCTTCTGTGTCAGTATAACTTAGTGGCTGAAACCAATCAAATAATTTATTTTTACAATATCTTAATTTTCAAAGTTATATTTCAAGGATTTTATTAATTTTATTATATATGGGAGCTGATTGTATTTTGTAGTGTCGTTTTGCTGATTTTGTTTTAGTGTTCTGCAATTTTAAAATAAACCTGTTTCTTCTTTTATTTAGATTATTATAGTTAAATGGTAAAGACCTGTGGAGTTTTAGTTAATGAAAAAAAGTTTTATTTATTGAAATCTGCGTCCAATGAGATAGCCATTTAACGCAGATTTATATATGCAGCATTCCATATGCAGCATTATCTAAATTCAGGATTGGTTCATCGGTGAACTGTAAACACCTACAGGTCAGCAGGTGCTAAGAATCCCCGGGAGAGGACAGAATACCACAATAAACTGGACCTTATGTTGGTCTGGAGCCATGCTGCAGCTATATTATGGTTGCAGCAAGAATGGGTTGGTTCGACCGGGGAAGGACGACGCTCTCACAGAATACCAGTGTAAAATAGCATCTCAATGCTGCTGATATTTCACGTGGTGAGTTTAGAGAACCGTAGATTCCTATAACTGGAAACGAGGCCTTTGAGCTTAGTCTTCAAATGAGGTAACGTATCTCCATTTTGATTCTTAATCAGGGATAGTTGTAGATGTATATGGACAACAATTTACACTTACCATCAGTTGGACGGTGTGCTCGTTTGTCACCCTAAAGCTGGCGATGTACAATGGACGGAGTATGCAGCACGACAAAAACTTTGAAGAAACGAACAGAGTAGACAAATATGATGAACAAAAGGGCACACAGTCTATCTGATGGTAAGTGGATACTGTAGCCCATAGGTTAGGCCCACACGTTGCCATCTCTGGGGACCTAGATGGAAGACCTCATTATACAAAATGTCACCAGTTCCATACACTAACCATACGAAACAGCAGAATTGGGCATATATTTTTCTGGTATTCTGTGAGAACGTGGTCCTTCCCTGGTTGAGCCGACCCATTCGTGCTACAACTATACTACTAGTATAACTGCAGCATGGCTTTACCATGTATAAAAACCGCTGTGTCTCCATACACTAACCATACGAAACAGCAGCATTGGGCATATATTTTGCACTGGTACCTTAAACTTTACAAAGCACCAATAAGATAATGAAATTAATGCATTATAAAACTTACTTAAGACAACGATCGACCAGCAGTAGAAAGTGAGGTTGCAGTGGTCAACAATGATGACGCCGATGACGTTAACTCCAGCGAAGGAACTCAAGCGGGCTACCATCATGCCCAAACTCGTTACCAAGCCTCTGCGAAAGAGAATTTGAGTTAGTGGTAAACACTGCTCATAATATGTTTATTTAAAAAACGGAAACGTGCGAGTGCGATTTGGGCCCTGAATGTTCGATATAAATTTAATTATGTAAGTAAATAGTTAATCCATGCCAGGAATTACAGGTGAGGTAAACACCGAACACTTTTCTTATGAAAATTTAAGTCGGAATAAATTCTACGAAGTAACTTCAAACAAGGTTTTGATGAGAGTTTACGAATATCCAAATACGTACACCACCATAAATGGCCGTACCTTATGATTAGGATTGCGTTGACTTATTTTAAACATTCAAAAGACCATAAACCCTTATTTAATATTTATTTCAACATGATACGTCACATACGGGACGAGAGAGTATTTTTAGAATCATTTTGATGTTCGTCCGTCCGAACAACAAAATAAACCTAAAATGAATCCGTTTTTACTGTTTCGTCACGGAACTCTAAAAAAGAATAGACAACAGAACTGCCTATCCTTATATTTATATTTTCTTTATTTTCGTTACTGTTACTGGATTTGAACATTATTTTTTGAACACCATAATTAATTTGATGATCATAATGTCGTCATTACCAACTCTCTATTCCCCCACTCACATAGTCTGATGGGACGACAATCCTGCACGATCGAAGGGGTTAGGCGCAGGACCAACGACTACGCGCTTTCCGAGACGCACAGGTGGAAAACCACCAAATTCATGACTCCAGGCTACTAATAGGAATTAACTAATTCTTTAATAATATAATAATTGGCTCGGGATTCGAACTCGAAACCTAATAAACAGCGGTTGCATTAACGAGCACTAAGCCCCCGAGGCAGATATACTTCTATAAATTAATTACAGTTTAAAAACTAAAGAAACACGGTTGGTTCTGTTAATCTACTGATCAGAATATTAGGATAAAGTTATTATTATTAAATTATTGCATATTGTCCTCGATCCCTTGATACGAGTGTAAATTTTCAACTCAATCGGTCGTCTGCAAGTTGGTGACAGTTCCATTTTATGATTCCAATACATATCTAGATATATACACGCGAAGTTAATGAAAGCGTGTAAACATACAAACCTATACGTCGTCGGGTACATGTCCACGAAGTAAGACGCGACGCTGCCAATACCGACGCAGGTTATTTGTATCAAAGAGAAAAATATCATACTCCAAACAGGTTTTGTGACGATCCCCACCAGAATAGAGCTTATCGCCGCAACCAAGAAACATCCGATCAGCATCAGACGCCTCCACGAAGCCAGTCTTGAAGCCATGAGGTTAATAAATGTAAAGAAAAACCCAAGAATAATGCCCGAATAAACTGTGTTCGGTGACATGGCGTCATTGCATATATACTGAAAAATAAAGGAAATGTTATCCTACCTGTATTACCGTTAGTAATAATAAATAATTATAAACATTACTATTTACTATTAATAATTATAAACATTTATATTGTGTCTATTGATAGGAGAGACGGAAAGTACTCCCCTTGACAAGGATGGAACACAAGAAATGGTTTTACGTGATAGAGCCATACTGCAACTATATTGTGGTTGCAGCACTAATGGGTGGGCTCGACCGGGGTAAGACCACGCTCTCACAGAATACCAGGGCATAGGGACATAGGTCCTCAGGGCTGACAACGCATCTGCATTCTGATTCTTAATTAAAGATGAATGTAGATGGCTATGAGCCACAGCATTATTCTACAAAAAAAATATTTACGCGATAGAGCAATGTTGCAGCTATATTAGTAGTATAAGTAGTTGTAGTACGAATGAATTAGTTCGAGCGGGAAAGGATCACGCTCTTACAGAATACCACTTCAAAATAGCAGTTCAATGCGTGTGAGTGTGTGTACAGAACCAGAGACCCTTTTCACTGAAAATATGGCATTCCTTCTTAGTCCTCGCGGGTGTTTATGCATCTTTTTTATTGAATATGCAATATGCATTGGGAATCCGCTAAACACTAAATGTCAGTATGAAGGTTACTCAAGAAAACTTTACTTTTTCATAATTTTCGATTAACAAACAACCTGCAGCCAACTTCAATCAATACTGACCACGTGTTTGGTGAAATTATGCGGCTGGAATTAGTATCTAATATACTGGTGACCTTTTCTACCGTCTGGAAAATAATTGGGTGTAACAGGTGAACGAAGTAAAAGCCTAAGGCACCGATATTAAAAAAATAAAACAAAAAAAAAGAATTAAAAGTTCTAAAAAAATTTTTTGAACTACTTTACCCTTTGCGCTTGAGCCAAATAACAAGAACAAGAAAGTAACAAGGTCAAAGATGCCTATGTTGTTTTGTTGCCGTTCGTAAAGTAGGATGGATATGAATTGAATTATTATTTATAGATAGAGAGAATAGATTTTAATTTATTTATTTATTTTAATTCAAAATTTTTGTTTTTATTTTTTGGTAAATATCAGTGCCATAGGCTACTACTCCATTCACATGTAATTCTATTTTTCCCCGACGGTAAAAAAGGTCATCCAGTATATTGGATACTAATTTCAGCCGCATAATTTCACCATGACACATCGCGAAAAACCTCGCGGTAGGTACCATCCATACCATCGGGATGACTGGCGGTCCACCACTATGTGGTTGAAAAAAAGCTTTCTTTCTCGCATAACTACCTCGTGGAATCTACTACCACCAGATATTTTTCCGGAGCGATTCGACTTAGGGACGTTCAAAAAAGGAGTTTACTCCTGTTTAAATGGCTGGCAACGCATCTGCAATTCCTCCAGTCGTGCAGTTGGTCAAGGTCGGCGTTAATCGCTTACCATCAGGTGAGCCGTATGCTCATTTGCCCTAGCGGCGTGCACGGCTGTGATCTGGTCTAAAGGGTACAGAGAGCCGGTATAACCACAGACTGTGGGGCATTCCATCTATATCCCCAAATGTGACAATGTCTCTGTAGCCGTCTTTGTTAAGTTTATTGCAAGTGCCTTGGGCTGCAGAAGCAATTTACCATCAGGTACACTGTGAGTTCGTTTATCATTACAATTAAAAAAAACTTTAATGAAATGCCTCACAACCTGTAATTGTACTGGCTATTTTATCCTTTAAACCAAGACAACGAAGTGTGTGCGGAAACAGAGAAGAGGTTTACGCTAACCCGGATGGATTCCTCATGTGAAAAGGAACACTACCATCTATTTTTTGTAGGATAATGGTGACAAACACAGTCCACCTGATGTTAAGTGGTTGCTGTGGCCCATAGACATCTACATTTATCCTCGATAACAAATCAAAATGCAGATGCGTTGTCACCCGTGGGGACTAAGATGGAATAACTCGTTTCCAGTAAAAAGTGTCTCTAGTTCTCTACACTAACCATTCAAAACACAGTAACGTTAAGCTGCTATTTATGCTGGTATTCTATGAAAGCGTGGTCATTCGCCGGTCGAGCCGACCCATTCGTGCTACAACTATACCAGTAATATAGCTGCAGCATGGCTCCACCACGTAAAAAAATTAGTTCCCTTTCGGCTATCGTTTCTTCAAAGAATGTATGACGGACGGCCCCAGCGGAACACATAGCACTCACAGACGTATTGTGGTCGAAAGGTTAGAAAGCAAGCATAATAACAGGCTGTGCGGCATTCCGTCTGAGAACTCGTGGGTAACAACATATCGGCAATTTAATTCTAAATCGAGGATGGGCGTAGGATCTATGGACCACAGCATCCATTTACCATCACGTGTTCTTTTGTCACTCTTACTTATAAAAAAATCTGTAATGGTGCGTAACCGGCATAAAGTGTCAGTCTTTTAAATTATTGTTGCCCCTAGTTGCGGGTTAATGGAAAGATTACTACTTAAAAGCTTACCGCCACTAGATGGCGCTATGTATATTTAAGTAAATATCAAATGTTTAAAAGTATATGAACTAAAGATTATTTTACCAACATTTTCAGTATGAACATTATTCGTGGCATTCTGAACTACACCTTCACAAAAGCCAACGTCTGTAGTACCACCAGATACTGAGTTAAAAAACAAGTTCACCATGGTTGGGAACCACATAAGAAATACATTGTTTCTGGAAAAAAGAAACAATTATAAAAATAAAATACTACAGCCGGTGATAGGGAGCTGTAATAATGTCATGAATGGGTTGGCTCAACCGGTGAAGGAACACGCTCTCACGTAATACCAGCGTAAAATAGCGGCTGCTGCTGTGTTTCGTATGGTGGGTGTAGATAACCTGAGATCGCTTTTACTTCATAAGAGGCATTCTATCTTACTCCTCAGTGGACACAACGCATCTGCATTTTCACTCGATTCTTAATTGAGGGTAGATGAAGTCTATGGGCCAAAGCATCCACATACCATCAGGTGGGCCGTATGTTCACTTGTCACCCTTAATACATTTTTTTTAAAACCAGTGCGAGACTACTTGCTGTTTTTTACTTAAAAAGTTTAAAACTTTAATTGAGCAAAAATTGTTCAAAAAGGGTCATTTCACCCCTGGTTGTCTCAAAATGTTTTCATAATTAATTGTAGGTGTTACATATTATATTGTAATTTTTTTAAAAATAGACCCGCTGGGTTTCTTGCTGGTTCTTTCTAGAACAGAGGTTTTTTTTAACTTATTATAAGCCAGTGCTTGACCACAATCCCACCTGGTGGTAAGTGGTGATGCAGCCTTAAATGGTAAATCGCACTGTCTTAGCGTAACATAAGCCTTTTCACTCTTGCTTCGAAGACGCTCAGATTGTATTCAGACGGAAAAATAGACGCCGGCAAATTATTCCACCTCTTTGCTGTACGCATTACAAGTTAGCAAGTACAAGTTCAACGCTGTCGCGTAGCATTTTGCAGCATCAACCCGTATGTGACAGTAGTAGTCCATGCACAACCAGACTTGCACTTTATAATATAAGGTAAGAAGCTACCCCAGCGTGAAGCGGCTGCTTGGGCTCTGGACTCAATAAACCGCCCATAGTTGAGGTTAGGATAAAATTCAACCCCTAACAACTGAAGGTGGTCAGTGTACTCCAAGCATACATTCCGGAAAGTATGAGCCAGGGTGAGCAGGCTTCTTTTAGCGGTAAAAAGACGCGCCTGTATTTTGGGAGCGTTGAATCTCAAGATTGGCAGACCCGCGGTTTCGAATTCCACACGGAACAAGTTCTGGTCTCAGGTCCAGGTCTTTGTGCAATTTATGTATGTAAACTGCATCACAATATAGAAGAAAATGTGGTGATCGCATTTCTTTAAAAATATTAATAGAAATTACTTAATTTTGCACAATTTCAAAACGTACAAAATTTTTAAATGATTTTAATCACAATTCAAAGCAAATGTAAAGCAAACACCTATCTACGTACGATTAGGTGTTCAAATAAAACTTACGTAGCGCAACATATAACTGCTAGGTAGAATAACTGTAAAGTCCTTAATAACAGTGGAGGCTGGAACAACGGTACTGTCTGACTCACTAATGAAGACCATAGATTTTTTTTGGTTTGCTTTTGACTGTCTGCAATTTCTATTATTTCTAGATGGTGAACCTGCAAAATTTTTATAAAAACATATTATACACGCATATTTTTCAATGAGTATCCAAATTTTATATATTATTTAAGTTCAAATATATAAATAACGATATACTGTTAATGCATTTTTTGAAAATACGAGTAAATAAAACTTCTACTTTTAAATCAAATTATCTCAAATTAAATATGACTTATGGGCAACAAGTAACAACGCATACGCGTTCTCATCTGTGTGTGATTCAACTCACAACATTTTTGACGACCGAGCAGCCCTTACGAAAGTATGTGTGACAATCAGTTAAAATAATGCATTAACATTTATCACGCATACATACTGAATTTAAACGATAAAAGTTCACTTCACAATCACTTATTCTTTTTTTTTTGTTTGTAAAATAATTTGTTTTTGGATTTTAAATTTGGAATAAGTAATTAAAACTCCAAGTCGAATATATTACAATTTAATGTGGCCAGTTCAATATAAAGGCTATTTCTTAAGTAAAGACCTAATATTATATGAAATGAAATGAAATGAAATTTATTGACATACATTACATTATAGTTACAATTATTTTTGAGCTCTGAAGCTTGCGTTAGTTAAAACTGTCCTACAGGCCTCAGACTTCCCTATATATTTGTCTAAGTGGTATATATATATTACTATTATAAAGAAATATGTTACTTAAAAAAATGATAATATGGTACTAATTCTATTGTAAGGCCAAATTGCGCGTGTGTGTGTGCGTGTGTTGTGTGTGTGAGCGATTAAGTGATCTTCATCACCTGAACCTTCCATGCAAAATAGCAAATAGTGGGCACATAATCATTGTTAATAAATTTTGTCAGGCGCATCGCATGTTACAGGAATGTCTTCAATTTTGTTGTATTTTTAAGTGCAATAGATTAATGACAAGCGATAATAAACAGTTATTATAAATAAATAAAAATATTTAAAAGGGTTTGTCTAAATCGCCAGCAGTGTCAGGCGTTTTAACGACAGTAGTACCAGACGTCTTTTTTGACGATTCTGACAATCGATTTCTGGAGTAAGCGGGATATTATTCCGTCATTTATGATTTTCACTTTTTTTCCCGTGGGTTTTATAAGAGGCAACTATGAGCAATTAGAGGAATATATCCCTGCTTAGATGCCGGTACAACCATCAGCTACTTCTGGAACAGGTCTGCCAAGTGTGGCGATTGCGGGAAGACGAAAAAGAAGAAGAATTACCGGATAGTCATCATCCTTGCCACCATTTGCCACATAAATCCTCTTCAATACTTTTAATGCTACGGTAATTTCGCCCTTATTGGCAAGGAATTTAGGACTTTCGTAAAGACAGGTCAACAGGAGCGCACCAATACCAAGGGGAAGAGCTATCACGAACGTGTATAGTCTCCACGAGCGATATGTTAAAGAGAGCCAAGTTATTTCCCAGTGTAAGGAAAGTGGTAATATGAAGTAGGCAAGACCTGGAAGTAAATAAAATGTGTTTAGTATAAACACAGTGTATTATCCAACAATTCAATTTAAATAGAAATGCACTGCAACTATATAACGAACGCTGCACGAATGAATAACAACACCAGCATAAAAGGCAGCATACTGATGGAGTATTGTGGTGAGTGACAGTAAATAGATAGTAATAGACCAAATCGACGCTATATTGAAACCGGGCCAAATTAGAAGTACCCTTAACCGTCGAGCATGTATGCGTAGGTATATAGATGTGGAGGAGGCGAGAGAGGTGTGTCAGAATCGTGCCGTGGAAGTCTGTAGTCTCTGCCTACCGCTCTGGGTGACAGGCGTGAGTGTTTATGTATGTATGTATGATTTTTGTAAGTAAATTTACAAATCATATGTTAATTTAAAGTGACAGCCTTAGTACGGCTTTGGGGGTCTTTGGAGTTTGTAGTTAGCTGTAGTAAAAGTAAAGGTAACGGCGCACGTGGTAAATCAGCTTAAACATATAATTGCATATAACACTTGTCGGTTTTGGGCATCTCAAAAGTCTTAACCGCTGGGCTACTGCAGCTCTATGAACGTGACGAATATAATAAAATTGAAATACTTTTATAAAGAGGAGTATTGCAGAAAAACGCGAAATTACAGGGTTTTCTCGTTAAAATGTTATATAATATATGTTTTTCGTTATTTGCTTGAAATAACAATTACTTGTTAAAAATAGTTCGTTTTCTCTACTACAACAAGCTCAGAGCAAATTTTAAATTATTTATTTATTTATTTAGTAACTAGCTTCTGCCCGCGACTTCGTTCGCGAATACTGTTGCTTATACCAGCGACAACGGGCTCGTCAAAATCGAAGATCTGAAACGTCTGATGTTGAATTCTAAGAGCCCGGAAACGGGAAAACAACGTGATGCGCGAGACTATTCGAGACGTTCTAGATCTTTCATTTTTGTAAGTCAACAGGAAATGCACATCAGACTAAACAACTTTTGCTAAGACGTCATTCCTATATATGTTATAGTGTCGCTGGGCTTTGGATGGAGTGTAAATGCTTGTGTGTTTAAGTTAATATATTGGTAATATTGTTTAGATCACGTTCACATGAGGCTTAAGTACTTATAGAACAAAAATACTTCAGCGGAAAGCTTCCGGGTAAACTATGTTGAAAGTTGACCCGTCCGGCACGTGAACATAAAGATTTCTAGAACTGCTAACCCGGGAAAGAGCGACGTACAACCGACCATGCGAGAAACAACTGACACGGAGATCTACTCCAGCAACACGAAAAGTCTGCCCTTGAGTCTTATTAATTGTCATTGCATAACACACTGATACTGGGAATTGCGTTCTTTTAAATTGGAATGGAAAATCATTTGGTATTATGGGAATTCTTAATTTTAAGGAGAACATTTCCGTTATACATGATTTCTGTGTAGCTTTAACCATTAAGGCTGCACACGCGACGGAAGCTTAAAAAATGGAGTAATTTCTCCCGTTTCCCCAACATTTCCCTTCACTGCTTTGCTCCTATTGATCGTAGCGTGATGAAAAGTATACTATAACCTACCCAGGAGTGTGAGAAATGATTGTACCACGTTTCGTAAAAATCCGTCGAGTAGTTTTTGCTTCTATAACGAACACTATAACAGACAGACAAAAATTTTACCGTTTGCATTTTTGGCATCAGTATCGATAACTAATCACCCCCTGATAGTCATTTTGGAAATATATTTCATGTACCTACAGAATTGACCTCTTTACAGATTTATTATAAGTATATAGATAATCATTCTCCCCATGCATGTTTAGGCCAAAATTCTGAGAGACATTATTTGGGAGCTCTAATTTGTAGATTCTATTGAATATCGACCATCATAAAATATTTTTATCTCACAAATATCCTATACTTTAATAGTCATAGAATACATGTTCGTTATATGTGCCTTTCACGTGAGGAAAAAAATCGACATATCTTTTTTTTTAAAACGTTGCCCCTACACTAAGAAATTCAATTAACGACCGAAGAAGCTTCGATACAGGGCCCAATATCTCCGAAGTGCTACATCATTTTGACTGTTAAAATCGTTACTAATATTTTTTATTAATTAAATAAAAGTACATGTACAGTAGCTCATGAGGTACTTTGAGGATCACCAGCTGATTAGTGATCGCCAATACGGTTTTCGTCGTGGTCGATCAGCTGGTGATCTCCTGGTCTACCTTACTCATATATGGGTGGAGGCAGTAGAGTCCAAGGGGGAGGCATTATGCGTTAGTTTGGACATTGCGAAGGGATTCGATCGGGTTTGGCACAAAGCGCTACTTTCGAAGCTCCCTTCCTATGGGCTTCCCGAGAAATTGTGCAATTGGATCACCAGCTTTCTTGCAGAACGGAGCATCAAGGTCGTTGTAGACGGTGTAAGCTCTGATCATAAGCCTATCAATGCTGGTGTTTCACAAGACTGCGTGCTATCGCCAACGCTGTTTCTTCTGCATATCAATGATATGTTGCAAACCCGTAATATTCAGCGCTATGCAGATGAAAACACTGGTGATGCTCTGTACACCGATCGTGCCAATATTTCTCGGGAAATCGTCTCCGAGTACCGGGACAAACTTGTGTCTGAAGTCGAGTCTTTTCTGAACAGAGTCTCGGATTGGGGTGACTAAATCTAGTCCAGTTTAACCCTCAGAAGACACAAGCTTGCACGTTAATCGCTAAAAAGAACCCCTTTGTCGTATCTCTTTAGTTTCACGGCACTCCCCTTGTTGCCTCAGCCAGTATCGGAATCCTCGGCATCGACATATCGAGTGACGTGCAATTTCCTGATTACTTGGAAGAGAAGGCCAAATTGGCCTATAAAAAGCTTGGCGTGCTCAGCAGAGCGGGACATTATTTCAAGCCGGCTCATTTCCTGCAACTTTATAAGGCGCAGGTTCGGCCGCATATGGAATACTGTTCCCATCTCTGGGCTGGAGCTACCCAGTGCCAGCTCCTTCCACTTGACCGCATTCAGCGCAGAGTGGCTCGAATCGTCGACGACCGAGTGCTTACAAAATACCAGCGTCAAAAACAGATTAATGATGCTGTCAAAAACAGATTATTGGTAAATGTAGAGAAAATCGAAGACTCTTTTGACTGGTAACATTTGATGGCATTTCATCTTAGTCGTTAGGATTTGTATATGAAAGGTATAGATGCCCACGAGCCTTAGCATCCACTTACCATCAAGTCAACTATGTGCTTTTTTGCTATTTTTTATAGGGTAGGGTGACAAACGAGCACACAGTCCACCTGATGGTAAGTGGTTGCCGTGGCCCATAGACATCTACATCTATCCTCGATTACGAATCAAAATGCAGTTGCGTTGTCACCCGTGAGGACTAAGATGGAATGCCTCGTTTTCAGTAAAAAGGATCTCCGGTTCTCTATACTCACCATACGAAACACAGCAGTAGTAACTACTATTTTATGCTGATATTCTGTGAGAGCGTGGTCCTTCCCCGGTTGAGCCTGACCATTCGTGCTACAACTATACTTTAAATATAACTGCAGCATGGCTCTTAGTCTATAAAAAAAACAATTCAACTAACCAAAAGAGACGATTTCGGAGGCGAGGTTCATGCTTATCATTATGAAGAGGTACCGAATGCGATGCTTGTTGCCAGTGCTCTCGCCCAAATACGCCATTGTGAGAGTAAACGATGACGTAGAACTAATGAAATTAGATTTTTTATTTTAGAATTAATAAAACATTCAAATATGACAGGCCACGCAGAACGTTTTGCGTTTTATTATTGTTTTAACACTGGCCACTTATAATTTATTGTGATAATATGATTATTTATAATTTCGTCGCATTGAATTTAACTTATTTTCAATACCCAACGTTTTGGGTGCTTTACAGCACTGATCACAGACCGTACTCTTCTATTGCTGTGACAAGTGTTCGTGTAAATATAAAAAAAATCATTAATCGAGTACATTTTAATACCAACATATCATTTAAATAACCTTAAATTGATTCAATTATCCATCCATTACAGCCTATAAAAGTCCGCTGCTGAACATAGGCCTTGCCACGCCTGGCAGGCGGGCAACCACAGAGTTGCTATCAGGGAAACGATGCTACCCACCCATCTCCTCATTTTGTTTTCCTTTGTTTGTACAACTCCCGCTGGCTGATATCTAGTAGTGGATATTCTTATACTGTCGCTATTTGATTAATATATCCCAGTTTATAATTTAATAAGATCGTGGCAGCTCAAGGGCTTGACGTAAATTTCAGTAACTCACAATTTTTCGTGCCTATTTATCACGTACTTGGTGGTGAAGGATAACATCGTTAGGAAATATATATCACTAAACAGTGGTTTCGAGGGCGTTGTAACCAGAGCTTTACATAGTAGAGCCACCCTGCAGGTATATTATTGTTGCGGCACAAGTGAGTCGGCTTGACCGGGAAAGACTCACAGAATACCAGCCTAAAACAGCAACGTTGCTGTGTTAGTTTGTTTTTAGGGGTAACTACGCATCTAGATTTTGATTTTCAATCAATGTTGAATGTCTATGAGCCACAGTATCCACTTGCCATCAGGTGGATTGTGTGCTCATTTGTTATCCATATTCTATTTAAAAAAAATAACCCAATGCTCAGCAGTGACGTTGACAAATATACAGACTTTGTTGACAATATAAAGAACAAATTACGTACAAACTGCATCCCATTATTTTCAAAGCCAGCATGATTTGCCATGAAGGTGAGAGGCTACTGAGTGCGGCGAAGATAAAACCAACCGAAGTGGACAGCAGCAAAGCGCGTCTCCTGCCCTGAGTGTCCGCGAAGTAGCCCCACGGGAACGCAAACAGAACACCTGAAGTACATGAAGAAAATAACCGGATGTTAATTTATCCTGTGTGGGGGAAATCAACATTAATAAAAGGCAACAGTAAAAGTAGATTACGAGAAATTTCACTGAAAAAGGTTCTAGAGTGGCAGCCTCGTACCGCTAGGTGTAGTGTAGGGCGACCCCTAGATGCAGAGACGACCTGGTAAGACATGCAGTAAGTCGATGGACGCAGGTGGCTCAGGACTGCGCATTCCTTGGAGAAGGTCTATGTTAGGCAATGAGCTTGTGAAGCATTGTAATGAATGTGTAATGAATGAATGAATGAATGAAAAAATTCCTCGACGTCGGTTACTAAAGACTACTGAATACTAAGGACTAGTACTCTAGACAAAGCTAGGCTGGTAGAGGTAGAGGCGTTAGCAGCTAGAGTTATTATTTATATATACCAAAACACTAATCATTTGTTAATGCATCTTAAAGTGTTATTTATTCCTGACACTACGTACTATTCGGGTACTATTATTGAGGTTCTTCGCAGTTGCTAATAAAACAATGAAGGAACGACAATTTCTACATAAAAAGTGAACAAAGGAGAGTAGACCTGCAAACGGTGCTGAAGCTAAAATCCCAGTCTCAGTGATGCCGAGGTGAAGGTCACAGCTGGCAGCAGCTACAACAAGACTGAACCCAAACATGTCCAGCGCCACCGCGTTGCTGATCACACAGCAGGCCGCAAGGAGTAAGTAGTTGTATCGTCCATGGCCTGGAAAAGAAAATCAAAGAGTAAACTTTTATCGTACTGCGATCATCAATCTGCCTGCCCAGACAAAGCCAGCATTGGACTTTTTGGACTGATGATGGAGGACTACTCTTTCACAAAATACCAGCGTCAAATAGCAGCTAAATGCTGTGGACTTGTTTTCTCCAGAAAATATTAGAATTACAGATACGATTTTTCTACAGATTTATTAAATGTATAGATTAATAAAAAGCGCTCCCGAACATCGAACTAACATAATTAACGCACTTTGAGAAAGTAGTTTGTTCAGAATCGTTTATCGTCATGGGCGGCGGTAGTCACTTAACATCAGGTGAGCCGCATGCTCGTTTGCCCCCTCTTCTATAAAAAAAACTGAAATTGACCGTAACTTAAGGCAATAAGACTTTTAAGAGTACAGTTTTATTTGTATTATTACTAATTCTGTCATTCAATAAAAATAAAGAAAAATGTACTTTATTTCAAGTGCGTTAAAGTCTGCGTTCGTGGATTTGTACTGTGACCACAACATTCTTCCGGAATTAGTATAACTAATTTGATAAATAATCGGTGCATAAAAATGTTTAACTAAAAATTCAGTGTATGTATTATGATTATAACATAATATACTAATTGGGGTGTCTGTGGGTGTGCGTTAGTTACGCTACATATTGTATATTTACGTACTAGTAATACCTCAATGCTCCCGAACTCCTTTATCCGCGTGCTCTACAAATTTATTTATCTTCAAAAAAAATGACCCAAAAAATTTCTCATAACCATATGCTTATTTCTTATAGGTACATAAACCACAATAAGGTATTTTGGGACTAAAAATTTAAAATATATAAAGCGAAAAGTTAATCAGAAGTTATTAAGAAAAATAGACATCGTATATTAATCCTTACAAACGAAAGTTACTTCATTATCAAGATAATTTTATATATATCTATATAGTATCTCATTTCTTTTTGTATATAAGATAGTCCTAATTTTTTACCTTTCCGGTACCGTCTACTTCTTGAGTATCAACAACGTACACCTGTAATACTACAAGTACACAGATTCATTCACTGCAAATGTAACTTTCTAATTCTATATATTTATATGGTAAAACAAACTTATTTATGCAGTTAGTGTATCTAAAAAACTGGACAGAAATTAACAAATGTTTTAGTTTTTCCTTGATTTATACACTAAACACTTATAATATTCTAAATTTGAAGCTTCTATGTCTGCTAGAAGTGCCTTAGAGTTTTGATGATCGGTCAGTCAGTGAGTGACAAAATTAAGAAATTTTGACTGGTTACAATTCTTAAAATACTGGTTCAAATTGAATGAAATTTTAAATATACAATGTTCATACAATGCTTACTCGGTTACTGAAAATTCAGGCTTCTAGTTTTATTGACCATGAAGTTATAAGGGGTCGAAAATGGCCTGAATTGCTTCGAGAAAAGATGGTACGGCCGTGCCGCTTTTTTGCTCGACTTGGCGGGGGCACTGCCGTGCCCCCAGATGAAGATAAACTTTGCTCTTTATAACATTTTATTTAGACGCATAGCTTGAGAGATAATTGAAAATTAAAATACATAATTCAACTATGACAACTATGTTTATTTTGTCTAAATACTTTTATAAAAATAACTATACATTTTAATTGTAAAATTTTAGTGTGAAATGAAACGTTTATATTTGTCATAGATTTAAATAGTATAGCAGTGGATTATATAATATTTGAAATTAACTACGAGACATAAAAATATTTCAAGATTGTGATATATGCTAAATGTAACAAAACAATTCGCAACAAAGGATTTCTGAAATATATATTTGATTGACTGATGAAGAGCTAACGTATCGCAACAAAAAAGCATGCCTTCAAGTTCAAAACAAAGATGTTACGAATGCCATTTTATCTTTTAAACCAGGTTCGGCTGCAGGTTTGGATGGAATCTCACCCCAACATTTGAAAGACTTAACATCGCAGTCTGTGGGTGATGCAGGTGAGCAACTTGTAAATTCGATCACTAAATTAATCAACTTTATGATGTATTCCGGTAATGTCAATCCAGAAATTGTTCCCATTCTTTTCGGCGCGAACCTCATTGCTCTCACCAAAAAGGACGGAGGGGTGAGACCAATCTTTGTTGGATCAACACTACGACGCCTGGCCTCCAAAATTGCTGTTCGACGTATTTTACCGAAATTGAATTCGGAATTTGAACCCGTACAGTTAGGTTTCAGTGTAAAAGGAGGGTGGAGGGATTCAGCCGTCCATGCCCTACGCTCTTTCCTAACTTACGGACATCCTGACGTGTTGCTCAAAATTGATGTCAAAAATTCTTTTAATTCGGTAAATAGGGATACCCTGATGACGGAAATTAATCAACATATACCGGAAATATACCTTCCTATTAGTAACGCTGACCCAACGAAATTGTTATATCATTCTAATGAACTATCCTCGGAAGTAGGTTGTCAACAAGATGATCCCGTTGAATAGCTAGACAAAGAATTAGTCTAGCTATGCAACGGGGAAATGCTGCCAGTATAAACGTAACCTTGCCTAAAGAACCTCCTTTTTAATAATATATTTTAGTAATTATAATCTATATTTTTAAGGTTTTAGTATTAGAATTAGAATTTAGAATGTTGTTTGTTTTGTATATATTGATATTAAAGGATATATTAATAAGTATATTCATCTCGACGTGCGAACGATTCAAAATCTCAGCCGCCCGATAAAGACCCGAGAGAGTCAATATATTTATATACTACATGAAATGTTACTAAAATATTGTCAATTATAAATCCTTCAATCAATCAATGATTTCATAAATTATACGCGGGTGAAACCTCAGGGCACAGCTAGTTATAGAAATAACTTACCGGTTAACTCGACAGCCTCATCGTAACTGTAAGGGGTATCAGAACTCTTAACTTTTCTTTCTAACTCAGTTGTCATCTTTATTCACTTAGAATAGCACCAACGACACAGAATACGCGATATAATTGAAAAATAACTGAATACATTTGAACTTCACGCAGCTTTATCTTTGTTTTATGACATAACTATCGTAATAGATGCAAGGAACTTATCTAAGACATCCTTAGTACTCTAATAGTACTATCTTTTAACATAATGAAGTGTATCTCAACTTCAATACTAGATTGCAGTCAACTGACCAACTAACTCAGATGAAACACGTGTCTTCTGTTTCAAAAAAGTTTTCTTTTTGAAGAAAATATATACAGTAATTAAATAACGCACGATACGTGTAATAATTATAGAACACGGTTGGTAAATTTGTTATTCGATACAAACGTTACTTTGTGTTTTCTTATCAAAATCAGCAACATTTGTAATTTGAATCTTTGTAAATATAGTCGTAAGGTGGAATAGATTTAATTAAGCAAACAACGAACAGATAATGAAACAGTACACTTTCGATAAATTGTTATGTTTACGTAAAGTCTGGAGCCCTGGTAGCTTAGGGGCTTAGCTCCCGCTATAAATTTCACAGTACGCCAGATCCTCGTTCATACTCGGATTCGATCCCCACCGGCTTAGATTATTGTTACGTCTTCGGTCTTCGCGCGTCTGGGCGCGGGAAGTCCTGTCAATAATCTAAACCCACCGGTACCTTTGAAATTATTCACGGTAATTTTAAGTGCTGATTTACCACGTACTCGGCAGTGAAGGAAAACATCGCGAGAAAATCTGTATACCTGAGATATTAAAGAAAATATTTAGGAGAAATGTGAATTCCTCCATCATGATTAGGGAAGCGCGGCGGATTTTTCCTGCCCTAAACCCCTTATAGAATGAGAGGAGGCCTGGTAAGATATGCAGGAAGTTGATAGATGCCCCTGCATCACGTACATCTAGTGGGGGGACGCCCTACACTTCGTCTACAGGCTGAACATAGGCCTTCTCCAAGAAATGCCGCAAAACATGGTCACGAAAGTCTATCCATCGACCTCTCATGCACATCTTACCAGGACGTCACTCCGTCTAGTGGGGAGATGCTCTACACTTCAGCTACAGGTACGAGGCTGCCACTCAAGAACCTTTCTTCCCCATCGGGTGTCGGTTCTTCGAGCTATATGACCAGCCCATTGCCACTTTAGCTTACAAATTCGTTGGGCTACGTTGGTTATTTATCCTCATTTTTAAGTCTACCACGTAGAGAAACCTCAAGCATAGCCCTCTCCATAGCTCCCTGAGCGACCTTGTGCTTCTTCTACGGCTAGTAGTGAAGGATTCCTAAGTCATCACTGCCTGAGATGTGTCGTAATATCCCATTATCTCACGTGTGTTTTCAAGACAAGAGTGCATAGGCTTTTGTTAAATGAAAATTGAATTCGGAATTTGAACCCGTACAGTTAGGTTTCGGTGTAAAAGGAGGGTGTGATTCAGCCGTCCATGCCCTACGCTCTTTCCTAACTTACGGACATCCCGACATGTTGCTCAATTAACCTATGTCAGTGCGCTTTACCGTTTTCGGCTGTTCACCAATTACCACCAGATCTGCTATTAATCAAGCACTGGTTTTTAATACTTAAACCAAGTTAGAAGGTTGGTCTCCCTGCTACACGGTGTATTCGGATAGTATAGAAAGCGTACAAAAAAGAACCCTTAGAATACTTAGCTACAAATGTGGTCTTGCTCGTAGTCTTGTCAATTATAGTGAGAGACTCGACAAATTTAAAGTGACCTTATTCACTGTTACTTTTTACTTTACTTATTCAACGTTAGGAATATGACCTTATATGTATGTTTACATAAAATTCTCCATAATGAGATGGATTCCGATTACCTATTAAGTAAATTAAACTTAATTACAAAGCGCAATCCCCGAATTCCTAGCAAGATATTTTACATGGAGATTTATAAGAATAGTACTTCTTTTTATAACCTGATAATAAGAATGTGTCGACTTTACAACGAGATATCCATGAAAGACTCTGACTTGGATATTTTGACCCAAGATCCAGAATATTCAAAAGAGCAGTAAAAGAGCTTACAGCACAGAAATCTAAATAATAAGGTAATATAATTTAGATCTGTGGCTTACAGTTATATACACTTATTCCCATATCACATAAGTTTTAATTTGTTGATTATTAAAAATTATTTGTTGTATTATGTAGCCAATATTATTTTTTGTATTTTTTTTAAATAATTATTTATAATTTCTTTATTTTTAAATTATTTATTAAAAAAAATTAAAAATAATTATTTTAAAAAATTAAAATTAATACATTGGGACGTCGAACACCTCAATCCCTCTATGACTATGGGTGGTGTAAAGTACTCGAAACGTCCGGAATATAAAATAAGTTAATAAACGCGATAAAAACCGCAAAAACTAGTTTTATTTAAATAAATAGATTTTGGGTAAATAAACAAATAAAATTGATAAAACATGAAAATTTAAAAAGGGACAAAATGAAAAACTAAATAGATAACAATAACAGGAAAATGTAAATACTTACAAAAACATTAAAGTTATCTCCCCCTAATTTGCAACACGTAATATCATGTCATTATAAATATTTATTGCAAGCAAAGGCTTGTTAGATAACATGAGATAAGTAGCTATATACACAGTCAAGATCGTGGCTGCTCCGGTGAAAAGTGGCTAAGTATTTAACGGTGGCGCTGCGGGCCCGGCTTCAATCCTTGACTGTAAAATATTTTTTACACAATAAGGGTAACAAACGGGTACGCTGTCCACCTGTTGGTTAGTAGATGCTGTGGACCATAGAGATGTAAATACACTTACCCGCAGTTAAGAATCAAAATGCAAATGCGCTGTCACCTCTGAGGACTAAGATAGAATGCCTCGTTTCAGTAAAAAGAATCTTCAGTTCTCTAAACTTACCATACAAAACATAGCAGCGTTATGCGTTATTCTACGCTGGAATTCTATGTGAGCGTGGTTATAACTCCGGAGTAGCTTTACCACGTAGAGAAAAGTTTGATTGGATCTGAATATTATCCATAATATGTAAAGTAAAGTTACAGCCTATATACGTCCCACTGCTGGGCACAGGCTTCCCCTCATTTCTGAGTGTTTTAGGGCAAGTAAGTGTCCGCCGCGCTGCCCCAATACGTGTTGGCGAACTTCACATGTCTTCGAATTTTTTTTCTTATTTCTCGGACATGCAGGTTTCCTCACGATGTTTTCCTTCACCGCCGAGCACGTGGTAAATCAGCACTTAAAATTGCAATTAACAATTTCATTGGTGCCGGTGGGGATCGAACCCGGTTTGCTCGCGTACTGTGAAATTTACAGCGAGCGCTAACTATCTGAGCTACCACGGCTCTCTATCCATATGTAATTTATGTTATTGTATAGATATGTGGTGGTGGCATTAGAAAATCTATCAGCGCATTTTATCCCATTTAATCCTGTGGGTCTGATAAGACGCAACTATGTTAAACACCAGAAAAATCACGAGGCTTTCCATAGTCTATGGTTTACCATCTTATTTACACCAGACGTAAAATTAAGGGAAAGGTGACGAGCGGCAGTGTCAAAGGAACGAGAGAAGATAATTTCCAGCGATGGACTTTTAAGGGATGCTGAAGAATAAGGAACTAAGCCTTAGCTTATGGTGTAGGGGCATGATCCTGATCCTACCCCCACACTCGTTACACCTCGTGCTCCTTTCTTGTTAACATACAGTGGCGGTGTAAGAATATCCATAACTCTATATCGTTGCGTGGGTGTCGAAAAGGTCGATAGAGGATAACTGGAACATGAACATGGGCAACAGCATTTTCCTGATAACAATTTTTTTATATAGGATAAGGGTGATAAACGAGCACACAGCACACCTGATGGCAAGTGGATGCTGCGGCCCATAGACTTCTGCGTTTAACTTCGATTGTGAATCAAAATGCAGATGCGTTCTAAGATGGAATGCCTCGATTCCAGTAAAACGGATCTCCGGATCTCAACACTCACCATACGAAACACAGCAGCATTGAGCTGCTATTTTACGCTGGTATTCTGTGAGACCGTGGTTATTCCCCGGTCGAGCCGACCTGTTCATGGTACAACCATAATAGCTGCAGCGTTGCTCTACCACGTATAGATTATAAAAACCGCAGTTGCAAATCCGTCTGACAAGTATGCAATGGCAAAATTCCCGTATGAGGCAATCTTTGACTAATACTCAAATGAAGCAATCAATGACGAAGGCCTATGTTTACCAGTGGACATTTCTAGGCCGTAATGAACATAGTAACTAAATGTTCAAACAATTAGGCCACCCGCCCGTCATATAAATAACATAGTAAAATTATAACATTTAAATATAAATATCATACATTTGAGTAAACTATTTCTAGACGTTTGAATGCCACAATGTTTGCGTGTAGGAATAACGATTTACTTCCTTTACAATTCTAGTTTGATTTCTATTATTAATTTTATGGAAATGTCATTGAGTTATTATGTCAAAGAACTAGATATTGTACGTTTTTTTTTTCTAGAATAAGCGTGATAAAGGGGTCAACACTTCACCTGGTGGTAATAGCTTCCACGCTATGGCCGATAGACATCTACATTTATCCTCGATAAAAAATCAAAATGCAGATGCATTGTCACCCCTGAGGACTGAGAAGAAATGTCTCGTTTCCCAGTAAAAGGAGTCTTCGGCGCTCGCTCACCATACGAAACACAGCAGTATTGTGCTTATAATTCACGTTGGTATTCTGTGATAGCGTCCTATTCGTGCTACAAACTATAGCTGCAGCATAAAAATGTGTGTTCAAAGTACTGCGTAAAAGCGTGTTCTAAAACTGTTTTTCTAACCTAGACAAGTTATCGTTATTCCTAGACCTTCACATTGTTAGATTGAGTTTATAAAAATAACATAATGACATCCGTAGTGGAGCCGTATACCAGTTGTCATAGATTAAAAGACCTAATGTGGACTCGACCGAATTTTGTAATAGAATAAACTTTAAATGAAAATTATCAACTGACTTAATATGACTAAGAATAATTAAGTAATTTTCTCATAAACATAAACTTATGAATTCATACAGGGTACAAAATAATTAAAGCCGCTACATCTAAACCTTATTATGTGAAAATTATTATATTCTTTTTGTTTTTTAAGCCGCCTTTTACTTTTATTAAACGTTTATTTTTTTTTACCCTGTAAACTAAAGAATACCAAAATCTCAAGATAACAACTAGAACCATCGAAATATCTACTTTAGAAACTCCATCCCCTATTTTTCACTAGAATTTTTTTCTCTTTGAATCGATTTCTGAAAAGATAAAAAAGTGTGTGTGTGTGTGTGTGTGTGTGTGTGTGTGTGTGTGTGTGTTTGTGTGTGTGTGTGCGTGCGTGCGTGCGTGCGTGCGCGTGCGTGCACGTGCGCGTGCGCGTGAGCGTGCGCGTGCGCGTGCATGTGCGTGTGCGTGTGCGTGTGCGTGTGTGTTTGTGTGTGTGTGTGTGTGTGTGTGTGTGTGTGTGTGTGTGTGTGTGTGTGTGTGTGTGTGTGTGTGTGTGTGTGTGTGTCTGTATTTATGTACGCAGGTAAGAAGTAATACTTCTTTAACATTAGAAAACAATGACTAAAAATTAAAAAGACATAGCATACCTTACCGATAGATAAACTCAAATCTATACACCCCCTTAAAAAGTTTATTATATAAATTACCAACTTCATGGTATTGCTTTTAAGAGCCGGTGTGCGCGCGCATCATAAAAAATTCACTCTCATCATTTTTCCCAAACGCGCCAAAAGAATAATAACTTCAAAAGATTTCTTTATCTAAAATCCGACAAGATGATCTACGTCATCGTTTTTGGGGTTTTCCTATACTCTATATTACATAAAAATGTAATATGCGTAATAAGAATAATATGATAATAATCAATACTACGCACTTAGATGCAGGTGTCAGCCTATAAGATGTATTAGTAAGATTAATATCAAATAGGTATAGTGAATTGCAAAATGTTGGATAGTTATTCGATCCAAGAGTAATATTTTTTTATAGAATGAGCGTGACAAACTTGCACACAGTCCACCTGATGGTAAGTGAATGATGTGACCCAAGGACATCTACATTTATCCTCGATTAAGAATCAAAACGTAGATGCGTTGTTACCCCTGAGGACTAAGATGGAATACCTCATTTCAGGTAAAAAAGGGTCTCCAGATGTTTACACACACCATACGAAACACAGCAGTATTAAGCTGCTATTTTACGACGGTATTCTGTGAGAGCGTGGTCCTTCCCGGTCGAGCCGACCCATTCGTGCTACAACCATAATATAGGTGCAGCGTGGCTCTACCACGTATAACATATAATAATTATATATCTAGAAGACGCAACCGTGAGGTATTTAAAAGATATAAACATTCTGTATTTATTTAAAAAGACTGTTGAGTTTATGTGTTTATATATAATAGTACCTGGTTGACCGAGCTTTGCTCGGTATTTATCGCTCGGTTTTTTTTAATTCGTGTGTTTTGGAAATTATATGTAGATACAAATCACATACTGATGAAATACAAATAATATTTTTTAATCTTAGCGGCATAATAGAAAAAACTGAACTGGTTATTTGAATAAAAAATCATGAGTGAAATTAGTTTAATTTAAATTTTCGTGTTTTTAAAAAATACTAAAAAAAGGGCTCGAAAAAATAGATTTTCTGAAAAAAGAAAAATACTTGAAAAAAAATTCAAAAAGTCGATCGGCCAGTCCGGGCTCGAACCAGGGTATTACGATTCTGTGAACGCCCAATGTACCAATTAAGCTATTTATAATCATTAGTAACCTTACAAAATTTACCTTCTTATTCTTACGATATTGTAGTAGTTTTTCATTGCCTAAAAACACGGACAAAAAGACATTTTCTAAAAATAAATCCTAGCTAGATCGATTTATTGCCCCCGAAACTCCCTGGACACTAAAATTTATGAAAATCGTTGGAGCCGTTTCCGAGATTCCGATTATATATATATATATATATATATATATATATATATATATATATATATATATATATATATATCATATCGCATCTGGACTCTTATCGTACAAAATTAATCTATGACAGATAGATACAGTATCGGTGCAGGTGATGGATGTTGTGACGAATAGAACGGCGTCATCTATTAGGTCAATGTGGTATAGGTCTTTTCTGGCCTCTAGAAAGTTTAGTTATATGTAGAATATATATGTATAATTCAATAGAGGAGTAAAAGTTCTAAGTATGTTATTTGAGTAGAAGAAAACATCATAAAGAAGCTTTTATGACTGAGAAATTAAAAACTATTTTCAATTAACCATTACAGAAATGTTACCCATGACCCTTACCAGCTCAAGGTTGCCACATGATAACCTTTCTTCCCCATCGGTTGTCAATTTTTCGAGGTATGGCCAGCCCATTGCCATCATCTTACTAATTCTTTGGTCTATATCGGTTACTCTGCTTCTCCTGCAAATATCCATCACATAAACGTAAGATCTATTAGTCCCAGACCAACATAGAACAAAGGGATATTTTGCATTAGTTACCATGCGTAAGAGACGGGTTGGCAAGAGCAGTTTTTTTATTATTATTATGGGTTATTATCAGAATGATGGTGCTGCTCATCTCCTGATGCATTTCTTTCAGTCACCCCTTACGACACCCATGGGGTGATGATAATGCTACTGCACGGCATTGTAAGCAATATACCAAATTCAATTCCATACGCTAAATCAAGCGAACGTCAAACCTTATTTTATAGAATAAGGGAGACAAACGAGCACACAGTCCACCTGATGGTAAGAGGATGCTGTGGTCTAAAGACATCTACAATAATCCTCAATTAAGTATCAAAATGCAGATGCGTTGTCACCCCTGAGGGGCTGAGACGGAATGCATTGTTTCCAGTAAAAAGGTGTTCTCTATACTCACCATATTCTCAGCAGCATTAAGCTGCTATTTTACGCTAGCATTATGTGAGAGCGTGGTCCTACTCTGACTGAACCGACCTATTCATGCTACAGCTATAATATAGCTGCAACCTCACTCCACCACGTAAAAACTCATACAAGTTTATATATATATATATATATATATATATATATATATATATATATATATATATATATATCATATCGCATCTGGACTCTTATCGTACAAAATTAATCTATGACAGATAGATACAGTATCGGTGCAGGTGATGGATGTTGTGACGAATAGAACGGCGTCATCTATTAGGTCAATGTGGTATAGGTCTTTTCTGGCCTCTAGAAAGTTTAGTTATATGTAGAATATATATGTATAATTCAATAGAGGAGTAAAAGTTCTAAGTATGTTATTTGAGTAGAAGAAAACATCATAAAGAAGCTTTTATGACTGAGAAATTAAAAACTATTTTCAATTAACCATTACAGAAATGTTACCCATGACCCTTACCAGCTCAAGGTTGCCACTTGATAACCTTTCTTCCCCATCGGTTGTCAATTTTTCGAGGTATGGCCAGCCCATTGCCATCATCTTACTAATTCTTTGGTCTATATCGGTTACTCTGCTTCTCCTGCAAATATCCATCACATAAACGTAAGATCTATTAGTCCCAGACCAACATAGAACAAAGGGATATTTTGCATTAGTTACCATTCGTAAGAGACGGGTTGGCAAGAGCAGTTTTTTTATTATTATTATGGGTTATTATCAGAATGATGGTGCTGCTCATCTCCTGATGCATTTCTTTCAGTCACCCCTTACGACACCCATGGGGTGATGATAATACTACTGCACGGCATTGTAAGCAATATACCAAATTCAATTCCATACGCTAAATCAAGCGAACGTCAAACCTTATTTTATAGAATAAGGGAGACAAACGAGCACACAGTCCACCTGATGGTAAGAGGATGCTGTGGTCTAAAGACATCTACAATAATCCTCAATTAAGTATCAAAATGCAGATGCGTTGTCACCCCTGAGGGGCTGAGACGGAATGCATTGTTTCCAGTAAAAAGGTGTTCTCTATACTCACCATATTCTCAGCAGCATTAAGCTGCTATTTTACGCTAGCATTATGTGAGAGCGTGGTCCTACTCTGACTGAACCGACCTATTCATGCTACAGCTATAATATAGCTGCAACCTCACTCCACCACGTAAAAACTCATACAAGTTTGGCTAATGCCCGATTCCTATATTGAAGAGACGTTTAGTTCTCCGTAACGATCCGTTTTATTACCTACATACGAGGTACGTATAAATAGAGATTATATTACAAACTACTAATTCAGCTTAGAATGCTTTAAAATGAAAACCTAAAATGTACATCACTGTAACGAACCTTCCCGTAAATCATCACTGCCCTAAATTATCCTGAGGGTCGACCATGTAAACCAAGAATACCATCAATGAAACTAAATGAGATTGTATGAATATATGAATACTGTCATAGATGCCTGCAATAATTACCAACAAAAAAATAAACGGAAGTGGTATGGAAGATCTTGTGGATCGATCCTTTCTGGATTCCCTATAGATAGATAGGAAAAAGTAAAGCTATTGTAGGAACGCATAAGTTGTTATTGTACTGCTAGTTTTAAGTCATTTTATATGGAATTGTAACAAAATTTTTATTAATCCTAATAATTTTATAAGTTGGTCGAATGTTACTCGTTAATAGGACTACTTAGCTGTATTACTATCGTGCAAGCCTTTCACTTATCCAAAAACAGGGACACTGACTCTAATAAAAAATACTACTTCAAAATTAAATATTTCGCAAACGGACCCCCGAATTGAAAAAATTTGTTCCATACCACAATATTTTTGAAAGAACTATTCAATGACACATGATCGAATATACGGGTAAAAGAATCATCCCCCTTTTACCTGTATGGGAGGCACCCAAAATAAAGATGTTGATTGATTATTGTCTATAACAATGCCAAATTAGAGATTTGCAGCACCTAGGGTTTCTGAGCAAAACCGCGGACGGACGAACGGACATAATGAAACTATAGAGTCTCTTGTTTTTTAACTGCAAAACCCTAAAAAGGGGTTTTCTTGCACTTTACATAACACTATAAGACATTCAAATATTCTTAATAGTAACTATAGACACCTGGCATAACACATTCAAGCAGGTATTCATGGGTTTTAAAAATATATTATATTTTCAATATTTTCACGCGTGTCAAAAACAAACTACGTCTCACATTTCGCTGATGTCGGACGTCGTTATAATGTATAAATTTGTGCCGCCTGGCCGTCTATTCATCAAAACTTACAAAAACCACGTTTACATGGCTAAATTGAGCCACGTCGATCAAAAACACTAAATTTAGATTGCATAGTTACTCAATTTTTCTCTTACCGAATCCTTTTAGATCAGTTAAAGTCAACATATGCAAGTGTATATATACACAATATAAACAATTAGAATTTATGAACGGCTTCTGTGGCGCAGTGGCTTAACAATGAGTTGCTGCGCGGGAGGCCCCGGGTTCGAATCCCGCACGGAACAAGTATTTGTATGGCCTACAAATAATTGTTCCGGGTCTGGAATTGTCCTTGTAAAATTTATGTAGGTAAACCCCCACAATATAGGAGAAATTCCTAGTAGGCAGGTAACGTTTTTTTAAGCAAAAAAAGAATCTTTCAAACAAAGCAAATTATAAAAAAATATCAAAATCAATTTTTATGTACGACGTGGTTACAATAATGATTTCTTTATGCACCTTACCACATTGTTTGGATGATTCAAATTCATGCTAATGCGAATAATCGGTAAAAAATACAAATATAATCGAATCTTTACATTTTTTAATTTATTATTTGTTTATTTCAATTTTTATTTTTAGAGTTGCATAAATTGCCATAAATCCCCGAAGATGCTCGTTTATTCCCTCTTCTATAAAAAAAAAAGAAACATGAACCAAAAAAAATCTAATTTTGTTATAATTTCTGTGAATCCCACTGTGGAGAAGTTGCAAGTTAGTAGGAAATACAAAATACGATACAAAAATAATTATTTAGAGACATGTATGCAAAGAATAACATTTTGACAAGAAATTAAAAATACATCCAATTAGGACAATTTTATATTAATTAATGAAACATATTAAACGCCAACCACACCGTGCTGCAGATGTGGACAGATAACAATGTATAAAAAATAATATAATTGTTTGTAGGTATTTTATGCTGGCCGTATGATGACGCTCAAGGTCGCTCAGCGAGCTATGGAGAGGGCTATGCTCGAAGTTTCTATGCGTGATAGACTCAGAAATGAGGATATCCGCGGTAAGACCAGAGTGACCGACGTAGCCCAACGGGTTAGTAAGCTGAAGTGGCAATGGGCCGACCATATAGCTCGTAGAACAGATAACCGATGGGGGAGAAAGGTTCTCGGGTGGCAGCCTCGTACCGGTAGGCGTAGTGTAGGGCGACCCTCCACTAGATGGAGTGATGACCTGGTAAGAAATGCAGGAAGTCGATGGATGCAGGTGGCTCAGGACCGTGCTTTGTGGCATTACTAGGGGGGGGGGGCTATGTTCAGCAGTGGACTTGTGAAGGGCTGTAATGATGACGATTTTATGCGTTGCCAGACCGTGTTAGATGCGTTACCGTTCATCAGATTGCGGTAAAACTTTGTCAACATATTGCTTGCACTTCCGCGAGAGTTATAGGCATAGTTGCCGACCCGGTAGGTGGTTCTATTATGGAATCCAGTTATCAACCGTGCGAAGCCGGGCAGCTCGCTAGTAACTAGTATTTCATAAAGAAACATTAATCTCCACACTTTTCTGTCGCAGTAGGGACCAAGACGCAGTTGAAGTGATTTTTTTTTTATAGAATAAATGCATATTTCACTGACTTCGAATACATTGATGACGTCTTTGTTTTCTCTATCACCTTGGCCTATTCACCCCTAGTAGTTGTATTTTCTACAAATCCTCTTCTGGCGGATCCCAGATGGCAAATTTTGACGCACCCACCTTTTCTCACGAGCACGTGCCATCTGTCCATGTCCGCGCCACAGTGAGGTTGGCATTTATCTTTGTTCCAAGTGTTTCGTCAATGAATATACTAACTCAAATCCTCTTTGTAACGGGAAAGGCACACGTGCAGTAGTCGACCTTTCTTTTTTATATTTTGCTTTGTTTTGAAGATTCTTTTATTGCTTTAAAAAAACGTTACCTGCACACTAGGAATTTCTCCTGTATCATGCGGGTTTACATACATAAATTTCACAGGGACAATTCCAGACCCAGAACAATTATTTGTAGGCCATACGAACACTTGTTCCGTGTGGGATTCGAACCAGCGGTCCCAGCGCAGCAACTCATTGTTAAGCCACTGCGCCGCGGAAGCCGTTCAAAAATATTAACGACCTGATGATGATAACGATACCTAATATACAACAGAATATAATTTGTTAGGTGGTAGTCTTTGTGTACACTCAAAGGTACGTAGTAGAGCCAAACTGCAGCAAATAAATGCATATACGGTTTACCTCTGTTAATGGGACTTCTCGAACTTGGTTCAATGAGATTTGATTTCTAGGATTTTTTCGATGTTTACCTCTATAATTAGGACTCTGAAGCTCAATTCCCTTTATAAGTGAGACAATTTATCAGGTTGGGACAGGTTTCGACACAATTATTTTAGTTAGTACATATATAGATTTTTGACACGAGGCATTTTTTATTTTATAGAAGAAGGGGCAAACGAGCATGTGGCTCACCTGATGTTAAGTGACTACCGCCGCCCATGATCAACCGCAACACCAGGAGAATTGCGGGTGCGTTGCCGGCCCTTTAGAAAGGAGTAAGCTCTTTTCTTGAAGGTCCCCAGGTCGTATCGGTCCGGAAAAATCGCCGGTGGTAAACTATTCCACAGAGAGGTTGTACGTGTAAGAAAACTCCTTGTGAAACGTACAGTGGTGGACCGCCAAGCATCCAGATGGTGTGGATGGTATCGGGACGTTTGCCGTGTAGTGCTTTCATGAAATTTGGCGGCTGGGATTAATCCGAACAATTCGTCAGAGCACTCCCCGTGATAGATACGATAAAATACGCAAAGAGATGCAACATCTCTTCGCAGCGCCAGTGAATCGAGCCGATCGGAAAGCACTCGGTCGTCGACGATTCGAGCCGCTCTGCGCTGAATGCGGTCAAGTGGAAGGAGCTGGTACTGGGGAGCCCCAGCCCAGAGATGGGAACAGTATTCCATGTGCGGCCGAACCTGCGCCTTGTAAAGTTGCAGGCGGTGTGCCGGCATGAAATACTGTCCCGCTCTGCTGAGCACGCCAAGCTTTTTAGAAGCCAATTTGGCCTTCCCTTCCAAGTGACCACGAAACTGCACGTCACTCGATATGTCGACGCCGAGGATTCCGATACTGGCTGAGGCAACAAGGGGAGTGCCTTGAAACTGAGGGGATACGACAAAGGGGTTCTTTTTAGCGGTTAACGCGCAAACTTGTGTCTTCTGGGGGTTAAACTGGACTAGATTTAGTCGTCCCCAATCCGAGACTCTGTTCAGCAAAGACTCGACTTCAGACACAAGTTTGTCCCGGCACTCGGAGACGTTTTCCCGAGAAATATTGGCTCGGCCGGTGTAAAGAGCATCACCAGTGCTGTCATCTGCATAGCAATGAATGTTACGGGTATGCAACATATCATTGATATGCAGAAGAAACAGCGTTGGCGATAGCACGCAGCCCTGTGGAACACCAGCATTAATAGGCTTGCAATCGGAGCTTGCACCGTCTACAACGACCTTGATGCTCCGATCTGCAGGGAAGCTGGTGATCCAATCGCACAATTTCTCGGGAAGCCCATAGGAAGGGAGCTTCGAAAGAAGCGCTTTGTGCCAAACCCGATCGAAGGCCTTCGCAATGTCCAAACTAACGGCCAATGCCTCCCCCTTGAACTCTACTGCCTCCGCCCATCTGTGAGTGAGGTAGACCAGAAGATCACCAGCTGACCGACCACGGCGAAAACCGTATTGGCGGTCACTAATCAGCTGGTGATCTTCAAGGTACCTCATGAGCTGGCAGTTTACAATGGACTCCATTGTTTTGGAGAACAAGGAGGTGATGGCGATTGGCCGGTAGTTGGACGGGTCTGAGCGGTCGCCTTTTTTAGGGATCGGGTGGACGAAAGCCGTCTTCCATGATTTTGGGACTACGCCTAGAGAGTAGGAGTACCGGAAAAGACGCGTTAAAACCGGTGCCAACTCTGGAGCACACGTCGACAGCACAATTGGGGGGATTCCGTCAGGCCCACTCGACTTGTGGATGTCCAGGGAGAGGAGTGCTTTGCGAACCGAGCGCTGTGTGAACTGCACTTTCGGCATGGAGCACTCACACCGCGGGATGGTCGGCGGCGTACTCCCCCCGTCATCGAGAGTCGAGTTAGACGCAAAGAAAGAGCCTAGAAGATCGGCTTTCTCCTTTGCAGTATGGGCCAGTGAGTCGTCCTCCCTGTGCAGAGATGGAAGAGATGGCTGACAGAAATTCCCCTGGACAGCCTTGGCGAGAGACCAGAATGCACGGGTTCCAGAAGGAAGGCGAACTAGTTTCTCGCCAATTCTGCCTATGTGCTCTGACTTTGCCTTGGCAATGACTCTTTTGAAGGACCTAGAGGCGGAATTATACTTCTTTTTTAGAGCGCTGGTGTTTACATCCCGGGACACTGATGCATCAACTCAGGCTTGGTAGCACTCCTGCTTATAGCATGATGCTATTTTACGGGAGCGACCAAACCATGGCTGAGATTTGCTTCCAATGGGCACCACAGAGGAAGGAATAAAAAGTTACCCTGAAGTACCACATCAGTAACAGAATCCGCAACAACGTTGGGATCATCCGGCGAGAAGCAAACCCGTCCCCAAGGGTAGGATGCAAAGAAAGACCGCATCCCATCCCAATCGGCTGAACTAATAGTGCCAAACACGGCGGCAGCCTGCAGAATGCAACCGCGATTTCAGCGTGATCATCTATAAATGAGGCAACTAAATTTTAAACCCGTCTAATTAGAAAACTGGATAAATGAAAACCTCTTTAAATGGTACAAAATCCTCAGTCTCTTGAGATCCCAATGAACCAGGTTTCACTGTATATACATATACAAGATGTAATAAGAACCCTATGTTTCCCGTTAAGTGTGTTATCAGAATCGGTATTCAAGCGTATAGAACTTTTTTTTTCAATAAAAATACATTAAAAAATTAAAACTACTTTTACGCATTTTATCGCGTTTATTTTTACTTTTTATTTTTGATTCCCGACGTTTCGGGCGCTTTCCGGCACCCATGGTCACGGGGGACTGAGATGACTGACGTCCCGATGTCATTGTTAAACCCGGAGTACCTTCAGCTTTTTTAATTATTGTTTATGGTCCGATCTACGCAAAATGAACTGACTATGTCCTGAGGTCTTGCAGTGGTATGCTTGGGTTTAGTTTTAATTTTATTGATTATAGGATCCCAAGCAGGTGGTAGTACACAGCCTCCTTCTCTATTGAAATTAGGATGTTTTTTAATTTCAATAGCCTCACGTATCATCCTTGGTAGGAATCGGTGTTCTTTCGCGAGGATTTGTGGTCTATCAAATCTGATGTAATGGTTGGGGCCGTCTAGGATATGATCACAAACTGCAGACTTCTCGGAACGTTGATGCTTCACATCAGCTATATGTTCTTTTACGCGGGTCCTAATTGATCTTTTGGTTTGTCCTATATAAGAGACCGCACACACCGACCACATTCACAATCAAGCTTGTACACTCCTGCATCTTGTAGAGGAATATGACACTTGACGGATGGTAGGAACTGACTAATCTTCTTCGGCGGCTTGTAGAATGTTCTAATAGAAGCTCGCTTCAAGATATAGCCAATCTTGTCTGTGACACCTCTGACATATGGTAGTACAGCAGGCACACGCTCGACTGTGGCCGGCTTCACTCGGTCACTGTGACGTAGGCGCGGGACCCGAAGCTTGTTGTCGTGCAGAACTTGCTTGACGTGCTGAAGCTCGGCGGCCAGGTGTTTGCTGTCACAGATCCCTCGTGCTCTCTGTAACAAAGATTTGCCCACGGTAGCTAACTGTGAAGGATGGTGGTGAGATTCACCGTTTAATTATCGGTTTGTATGGGTCTTTTTCCTATACACAGTATGACCAATGGTGTTATTAGGATTTCGGATGACTAACACATCTAGGAAAGGTAAGGAATTATTTGCCTCTAACTCCATAGTAAATTGAATTTTAGCGTTTATGGAATTAAGATGTTCTAAAAATGCAGTTACTTTGTCTGATGGTAAAATAGTGAAAGTATCGTCTACGTACCGCTTGTAGATCCTTGGTGTAACAGGTGCAGTAAGGAGGGCTTTCTCCTCAAAGTCTTCCATGAATATATCGGCGACAATGGGAGATACAGGTGAGCCCATCGCCACACCATCTACTTGCTTGTAAAACTCTTCCTTCCACAATAGATAGCCAGATGTAAGGCAATGTCTTAGTAATACTGCATATTCTGCTGGCATGTTATTTTCCTCTAGTTTCCTAGTTATAATTGAGATGCAGTCTTCAACAGGTAGGCATGTTAATAGAGACTGAACATCAAAACTGACCATGGTTTCATTGTCAGTAAGATGTAGGTCTTTTATCTCACTGACAAAATGGTATGAATCCTTAGTGTGTGCTCTTGTGTGTCCTCTGAGTGGTGATAATATTTTAGCTAAGTATTGAGCCAATCTGTAAGTTGGCGAATCAATCTGACTCACTATTGGACGTAATGGAGCATTCGGTTTATGTATCTTTGGTAACCCATACAACTTCGGTGGTTTGGCACAGGAATTTAGGAGTTAATTCGATAATACCTTCCTGTACATACAACTTTATAATTTGTGAGTCCCCCGTGACCATGGGTGCTGGAAAGCGGCCGAAACGTCGGGAATCAAAAATAAAAAGTAAAAATAAACGCGATAAAATCCGTAAAAGTAGTTTTAATCATGTGCAATGTTCGCGTAAATATAAGAAATCATTAAAAAATTGATTTTGATTAAATAAAAATTTGCAAACTGTATGAGGTTTTATTATCTCTGCACTTGCCGAGGAGTAATGGGATTGTCAAAGACTTCACAATACCGATACTCATGTGACGTGTGAGTTAGAGGAAATAAAACCACATATGTACAATTTGCAAAAAAAAAGAAATTAATTTAATTTAAAAAAATACGCTTGAATACTGATTCTGATAACGCAGTTAACGGGAACCACAGGGTTTTTGTTACGTGTTGTATGTCATAAATATTTTATATATATACATATATATATATATATATATATATATATATATATATATATATATATATATATATATATATATATATATATATATATATATATATATATATATATATATATATATATATATATATAGCTAGAATATTGTATGAGTGTTTAAAGGATAAGGGTTTATAAATTCTTAATTTTTATTTAAAAAAAGTTCGATATCGCACACACTGTTTAAACAGTAAGTACCTGGTTGACCGAGCTTTGCTCGGTATTTTTCGCTCGATTTTTTTTTAATTTGTGTGTTTTGGAAATTATATTTAGATACAAATTACATACTGATGAAATATAAATAATATTTTTTGATCTTAGCGACATAACAGAAAAAACGGAACTGGTTATTTGAATGAAAAATCATGAGTGCAATTATTTTAATTTAAATTTTCGTGTTTTTAAAAATACTAAAAAAAGGGCTCGAAAAAATAGATTTTCTCAAAAAAGAAAGGATGAAAAAAAGTTAAAAAAAGTCGGTCAGTCTGGGCTCGAACCAGGGTTTTACGATTTTGTGACCGACCATTATACCAATTAAGCTATTTATAATCACTAACTATCCGTCAAAATTTACCTTCTTATTCTAACGATATTGTAGCAGTTTTTCATTGCCTAAAAACACGGACAAAAAGACATTTTCTAAAAATAAATCCAAGCTAGATCGATTTATTATCCCCGAAACTCCCTGGACACTAAATTTTATGAAAATCGTTGGAGCCGTTTCCGAGATCCCGAATATATATTTATATACATATATACAAGAATTGCTCGTTTAAAGGTATAGGATAATAGTAAAAAACGGAGTATAAAGTGGTTTTTACATGTTTGAACTACTTGCCCAAAAATACTTTTGTTCTGTTATAGTTTTGCAGGTTTTTGTTTAAGTTCTGTGCGTACGAAGTCACGGGTAAAAGCTAGTATTTTTTATTTTATTTTATAGACAGTCAGAGTCCACCTAAGAGTAAGTAGAAGCTGTAGCCCAAAGACATCCACATTTATCCTCGATTAAAAATCAAAACAGATGCGTTGACATCCGTGAGGACTAAGATGGAATGCCTCGTTTCCAGTAAAAAGGGTCTCCGGATCTCTACACCGGTAATCCGTGAGAGCGGGGAGCTTCCCGATCGAGCCGACCCATTCGTGCTCAACCATAATATAGCTGCAGCGTTGCTCTACCACGTATAAAAAATTGTCAAATAGCGGGTCAGGGTTCAGGGGCCTAATGCTTGACTTTTAATTTCATGTACTTAAACTGCTAGTTTAGTGAGATGATAACCGCGGTGAGAAGGTGGGAAGTGCATCCGGCCTCTGTCAACGGGCTCAAACAAGTTTAGCTCGTTAACAAGTTAAGCGTAGGTTGATTTGGATAATTATTATATCCCAGCTGTGCCCGCGATTTCATTCATGCATACGTGTGAAAAATGTGAAATGCTTCATATCCAGTAAAAAGGTCTCTGGTTCTACACTAACCATACGAAACACTGTAGTTTTAGGCTGCTATTTTACGCTGGTATTCTGTGAGAGCGTGGTTACTTTAATTAAATAGGTTTCCCATATACATTTCAAAACCTAATTTCATCGCTATAGTGGAAAAGTAGGAGATGAAGTTTTTATTGTAACATTCACAACAACAACAGACATTCCAGTTACTACATCAAGTGATACTAGGCTGCACTAAAAGCATCGGGAATGGAATATTTCCACTGTTCCTGTCATATTAAAATCTTCTTAAATGAAAACTCCTTCTTTTTAAAAATCGAATACCATTTATTTATTTAAAAAAAGATTCTCGGTCTTGTCACAAGGTTTTGTCAAACTTGTTTAGTCGTTGAGAAAATGGAATTGACTCGAGAAAATTCAAGAGCGATGATTTATTATGACTTTCGAAGTGGTTTAACACAAAAACAGTGTGTTGACCGGATGATTTCTGCATTTGGTGATGAAGCCCCATCTAAAACCACAATTTATCACTAATTTGCTGAATTTCAACGTGGACGTGTCAAGCTCAGTGATGATCCCCGTCAAGGTCGTCCAAAAACTGCAGTCACCCAAGAAAACGTTGATGTTGTGCGTAAGCTGATTGAGTAAGATCGACATGTGACATACCGCGAAATTCAGGCAACTTTAGACATTGGCATGAGTCAAGTACAAATAATCTTGCATGAACAATTAGGTGTAAAAAAGTTGTTTTCCCGATGGATACCGCATTTGCTCCGTGAAGAGCAAAAAGCGGCTCGCGTTATTTGGTGCGTCAGAACTCTCGAAAGATTCCACGCAGGATCCTCAAATGCTGTATACAACATCGTATCTGGTGACGAATCCTGGATATATGCGTATGAACCCGAAACAAAAAAACCAGTCACGGGTTTGGGTGTTCGAAAATGAGTTAAAGCCAACAAAAATTGTTCGTTCACGCAGTGTTGCAAAAAAAATGGTGGCCACGTATGTCTCCAAAACCGGCCATGTTACGACTATTCCTCTTGAGGGACAAAGAACGGTTAATGCAAAATGGTATGCTAGCATTTGTTTGCCACAGGTCGTTTCTGAACTCTGTAAAGAGAACTGCAACCGCCGCATCATCCTCCATCACGACAATGCGAGTTCTCACACCACACACAGAACAAAAGAGTTTATAGAGCAAGAAAACATAGAATTATTAGACCACCCGCCGCACAGCCCCGACCTAAGCCCTAGTGATTTCTATACTTTCCCTAAAATAAAGAAGAAATTGCGTGGACAGAGATTTTCATCACCTGAAGAAGCTGTGGACGCCTACAAAACGGCCATTTTGTAGACCCCAACTTCTGAATGGAATGGTTGCTTCAATGATTGGTTCCGTCGTATGGAAAATGTATCAAATTTCGCGGAGAATACTTCGAAAAGCAATAAATACATTTTTAAACAGTAATGTTGTGTCACTTCCTTGATTCCCGAAATTTTCAGTGCCCACATCATGTTTCCACAGAAAATGGTCAAAAATATAGTAACATGGTACATATAGTTGCAGTGTGCCTCTACAACATACGGTCTAAAATATAAATGTACCATATAAAATCTTGCAGACGTAAACCTATCTCGGGTGCTGGATCGACAGGATGCTGCGCATGACCGCGCGCGTCGACATCGTCGTCCGCATAGCCAGCTGCGCGCGGGCGATGCTTCGTCCAGTCCTGGCATCAGAGTTACCAATAAAGACGAAAACCAAAATATATAAACTATACGTCAGACTGCTAATAACCTACGCTGCTCCGGTCTGGTACACACTTCTGAGCGATCCACAGAGGCTTAGCATTACGAACCATTGTCGGAGCAGGTCGCTACGTCCGGAACGACGTTTATAGCGGCCAATCTCAAGATCGATACTATTGAAGAATTTGTGGTCCGGCTGGCGCACGGCTTGTTCAACCGCGCCAACAACGGGCCACACCCACACTTAAACAACCTAGCGCTGCTACACACTCGGCCCCCGGACGGGCGACCTTATCCAAGAGAACTCCATCCTACATAGATTAGGGAGTTGAGTAGCAGCCCTCAATGTAAAGATTAACCACCATTGTAACTAGACCCCCAATTAAACCTACAATGCCGTAACGGCTCCCAGGACAGGCCCATAGTAGTGGTCCGTGAGGATAATCCGGGCAATGGGGCATTCCCCGAGGCCTGCAGGGCCCAAGTCGCTTATGCAGAAGACATCGTACGCAGACATAAAAATTTCTTTTTTCACCTTGTCGCGCCTAAGCACATTTATCATTCTATATCTGTCAAAGGAAGGAAGCAAAATGGTAGTAATCTCATGGTCTCCCATACATGTTAGCTAGGTAAGCTACCTCGTTTAGGACAGATTATACAGATTTATAAAATATTCAGACCGGTGACGGGAAGTAGTGCCAAAGACGTATGGATCACCTATACGTATAAAAAGTGCACATACGTAGAAAAGTGCCTGAGTGAACGAATTACATTAGGCGTTTGAAGAGAAGTGTCCGAGTGAACGAGTTACATTAGGCGTTTGAAGAAAAATCTCAGAGATGACACCTATACTTACATCTGACAAACTTGGCAGACTTAAAAGCAAGAACGTGTTAAAAGTTTGGATACATAGTTTGATTAAATAAAGTATTTTTTCGTTTTAATGTTGCTATACAAAACAACTATTACCTGATAAGGTGACTACCACCGCTTATGAACATCTGCAATACCTAGTATTGGGTTGGTTTCCAGTCCTTTAAAAAGGAGTAGGCTTTTTTTAATGGTCTCTGAGTTGTATGATTCCGATGAAACTAATGGTGACAGTTTATACCTGAATGTAGTGCAAGGAGATATACTGTCAACAATCAAGATAATGTCAGTGAAACTCGGTGACACAGCGTTTGACGGTGAGATATCGCAATTGGAATTGATATATTAATAAGATAAATAATATTTTTTTCAATTAATAAATGCGCTCACTCCTGACCTCCATCTGGCCTGGGGGCAAAGATGAGGTCTACGATTGAGCGAGTTTGCCCAGGAGAAGCTTGTTAACCCTGAAGATGTCCAGGTTATAGGTACTCGGAAAAACAGGTCTTCCACTCCTTTTTTTATAGGATAGGGTGACAAACGAGCACACAGTCCACCTGATGGTAAGTGTTTGCTGTGGCCCATAGACATCTACAGCTATCCTCGATTACGTATCAAAATGCAGATGCGTTGTCACCCGTGAGGACTAAGATGGAATGCCTCGTTTCCAGTAAAAAGGGTATCCGGTTCTCTACACTTACCATACGAAATACAGCAGCATTAAGCTACTATTTCACGCTGGTATTCTGTGACAGCGTGGTCCTTCCCCGGTCGAGCCGACCCATTCGTGCTACAACTATACTACTAATATAACTGCAGCATGGCTCTACCACGTATAAAATATATCCTTGGCTGTGCGCATTGTAAAATATGGTTTATAGTGTTGGCTTCGAATATTCAAAATGTCAACCAGTTGTTGGAGACCAAGCGGATTGAGATGGATTATACGTGGAAGAGCCATGCTGCAGCTATATTATGGTTGTAGCACGAATGGGTCGGCTCGACCGGAGAAGGACCACGCTCTTACTGAATACCAGCGTAAAATAGCAGCTTAATACTGTTGTTTCATATGATGGGTGTAGAAATCCGGAAACCCTTGTTTACTGGAAACAAGGCGTTCCATCTTAGTCCTTAGTGGTGACAACGCATCTGTGTTTTGATTCTTAATCGGGGACAAATGTAGATGTCTATGGGCTACAGCATCCACTTACTTAGGTGTACTGTATGCTCGTTTGTCACACTTATCCTATTAAAAAATTGCGGTATGAGCTTACGAATCTCATAGGCACACTTCATAAGCATAACCCTGGTAAAAATATAGGTTTTCATTAGACTGTGAGGTGGTAGAAATCCTTTTTTGCCTAAAGTCTTTCTACCAGACTCTTATCTAGTTTTGCCGCCAAATGACAGTGCGTGCACTGATGTATTCGGGTCTGAAAGGTATATAAAACCCGTATAATCACACGCTGTAAGGCATTCCATCTAAATCCTCAAAAATAACATCGCACCTATAGTTACCTTTACTTGAATTTATCTGCAGGTGTCCATGCATTACAGTAACCTGTTACCACCAGAGGAAATATAAGTTTGTTTTTCACTTCCCCTTTTATAAAAAAAAAGTATTTTATAGTACTGTATGTATGTATACAAAAAGCTGTGGTGTGTGGTGGTTTGGCGGCATCATTACTTATGGTGCGTATTTGAGCAAAATGCCGCGCTTGTCGTTATTTTTGAGGTTTTTAAGACCTATCTACACAATAAAAAATCTATGAAATTTCTACATAATCCTGGTTCCATAATAGCCAGTTCTAATTTTTTTTTTAAAGGTGTAAATGCTTGATGAAATTTTCTACAACTAAATCACAGATATGCGAAATAATTATTGATAACATTCGTCTCCTGATAATGTAAACATTATTTTATTTTTCGATTGACACTAATGAGTAGGCTATTTACGTATAAAGAAAATATTTTAAAATTTGGGCGTATTTGTTACGCGATTATATTGTAGTGAGAGCGCGTGGAGTATATAGGAATGAAAGCTCAGGGTCGTTTGCTAGGAGTAGCGCCTTAATGGCGTGACTACTGAGCGCAAGGACACCTCAAACTAATGTCAAACAAAGAAGAGTTGCAAATTTATCCCTAAGGACTTAAGTTAAATACCTAACAGCCTGTAATTGTATCATCTCTTACCCTCCGAATCATTTTTTTAATTCGCTTAGCGGCACATATACTTTGCTCATCGCATCCTATTTATAAACACATGACAATATTGTGTTTCTTAACCAAAACATTCTGGCTCGGGAAATAATAACCCACTGTTGTCATGCGACGATGATATCAGGTGGATCGGTGCGAACAAACCTCATAAGATACAGACGTTCTCGTTATAATACATTCATTATTTCAACTGGAAACGAAACGAGGCATTCCATCTCATTCCTCAGGAATGGCAACGCATCTACATTTTGATTCTTTATTGAGGATAGATATGGATGTCTATGGGCAACAGGATCCACTTGCCATCATCAGATTGATACAGTTTTTTGTAAATCGATACTTTATTCGGTAGAATATCATCTTGCCGACACAGTTTAATGATTGGCTACTCGCTTTGAGTATTAGTTGGTTGAATACTCATAGGCTATTCGACACAAAAGTTAATAGTCGTGCGTTTGTTTCGCAAAAGATCGAAAATGGCTGAACTGATTTGATTACTTTTTGTGGGTTTGAGTTCAATGGATAGTTGAGATTAACAATTATAAACAGAGATGGCGCTGTTGTCGAGATCAAGGAGTCGCACGTGCGAAGCCCGAGCTGATCGCTAACTAAAATACAACTGCTTATTTTTAGGGATCCTTGCATAAAAACAAAAATGAAATCCTTTAGGATCACTTTGTTGTAGGCCCGTCTTTCTGTCAACACTCTTTTTCTCAAGAACGATTGGAGGTATCGCCATGTACCCGTGTTATTAAACTGTAAGGTGTCAATTAATCTGGGAATTGGCAACAGCATCTTCCTGATAACAAAAAGATAATAAATAAACTGAGGTTGTCAACTCGTTTGCCAAGCGGAGTACTATGGCAAATACTTAATACTCAATAACTTTATTGCATTCTACAGGTTACAAAAGGTGTTACATAACGTAAAGTTACAGCCTATATACGTCCCACTGCTGGGCACAGGCCTCCCCTCATTTCTGTCAGGGTTTTAGGGCAAGGAAGTGTCCACCGCGCTGCCCCATTGCGTGTTGGCAAACTTCACCTATCTTCGAGATATATTTTTTTTCTTATTCCTCAGACATGCAGGTTTCCTCACGATGTTTTCCTTCAGCGCCGAGCACGTGGTAAATCAGCGCTTTAAATTGCATTTAACAATTTCATTGGTGCCGGCGAGGATCGAGTTATCTGTTATATTTACAGCGAGCGTTAACCATCTGAGCTACCACGGCTCTACATACACGGTGTTACATAGTTTTATGGTATATAGAGATACCATAGACCCTGGTGGGCACAGCAATATTATGAAGGAGGACCATTTATTTTGTTTTATTATTATTATTGTTAGATAATGACTTAATATTAACATTCATTATATTATATAAACATTGAATTTGCAATACGGCTATTATATACTATTGTTATTATTTATTAACTGCGTTTGACATTTAATTTATTATTATAGGTAGTATAATTAGCACAGTTGAATTTTTATTAAATAATTTGATACATTTTAAATTTTATTAGAAATTTTTACTGTAATTTATTTAGTAGGATGGCATTTTATTATTACCTACCATATTTATATTTACATATCTATATTATATTATATTTTTATCCTCTAAATATTCAGAAATACTATAGTAACACTTGTTATAAGTAGTTACTCCCACTATGAGGCTATCTACGGGGGAGGCTTTGTGCCATGTTCAGCTGTAATGAATGAGCGATGGTCAGTAATCTACAGTCACTTGGAGATATCAAAAATCAAGCAAATTCAAAGTCAACGCCATCAAAAGATACGGATATTTAATCACCGAAACCGATAGGCCAGTTCCCGTTGACCTGAAATCATTAAATTTAGCGGACAGCAAGGTCTCACAGCCAAAATGGATAAAAATCCAAAAATCATTTATTTAAAGTTATATCACATAAATAAATATTATTTTGATTATAATCATTACAGCTCATGAGAAGTTCTTTACTGAACACTCCAGCTGACGGCTCCGTGGCGCAGTGGCTTAACACTGAACTGCGGCGCTGAGAGCCGCGGGTTCGATTCCCGCATATGACAAGTATTTGTATGGCCTACAAATTATTGTTCCGGCTCTGGATGTTTGTACTTGTGAAATGAATGTATGTAAACCTCCTCCACGATCAGGAGAAAATCCCTAATGTAGGGGTAACGTTTTAAAAGAAAACGTAACACATATAATGGTTTCTCCTAAAAAATTCCACAAAGCACAGTCATGAGCCGCCGGTTTACCGGTGAATATTTTTTTGCATCTACAAAATTACATCTGGAGTTTTCTCTTTAGTTTAGTGGCCGTAAGCGCGACTGTTAATCGTGAGGTCTAGAATTCGATGCCTGGTTCGTCGTCACTCCCCTGCCATTAAAAGCACGCAAACCTCTTAACTCTTCAATTCTTCAAGCAAAGTCATTTTAATAGAGCTGTTACATAGTGCCAGACCCCGACTGAAGCAGCAAGTGTAGCTCCATCACACCTTGGAATACCCTAGCTTAATACTTAGTCTATTTATAGAGTTTATATTAGGAAGCAACGCAAACCTAACATCCTTTGTAAAGCGAGAGCAAATCAAGTTGTAGACAAAGCTCTCAAACTAAAATTGATTCTTATGCCGTTATCAATTCGAAACATATTGGATTAAAGATTTTATGATCTAACGACACCATATGATTCGCTCGCTGTACCAGCTTCCCGAATGTAATTTTTATTAATAAAGGAGGTGACCTGCGCACGACGCCGCTAAATAGAACACACGGACAGCAACATTGACAAACATGATTGAAATAAGTATCCCACCCGTAGGGGTGAGAAAAGGCAAAGTTCGGTACAAATGACCTCCGGTCGGTTTTTCGAAGTGAAAACTTTTTTTGGGATGGGGAAATGCACTGAATTCGCGCGACCATCACGCTCCGATACATATTATATACATATACACAGATATATATCTGAGAGATATGTATATTTATATATATACAGGTTGTTAGTGTAAACACCGTTGTCCTTAAAACCAGTGGTTTGGTTTCACTTATAGAACGTAAATTCAATGAAAAATAACAACATTTTTTTAGTAAAATCTCAATTTTTCCTTAATTCCTCAATTTTTGTATGTCCTAAGCCAGGATGAAAGTATAAAGGAAAAGTTACATCACAGGTTATTTATGTACCTATTGTGTTTTTGCGTTGAATGTTATGTAGGTAGCTAGCGCGGGCGGTGATCTTTACAGTGATTACGTCACTCGGGCGCATAGGGTATCCATGAATTTACGGACGGTGTCGGACAGAAACTTTTTAAGTTTTATGAAAGGAAATGGCGTATTTTTTAAAAAATCATTGAATTTACGTTCTATAAGTGAAACCAAACCACTGGTTTCAAGGACAACGGTGTTTACACTAACACCCTGTATATATATATATATATATATATATATATATATATATATATATATATATATATATATATATATATATATATATATATATATATATATATATATATATATATATATATATATATATATATATATATATATATATATATATATATATATTGTATCCTGTGTATCTGTGTGTCAGTCTGTAGCATCGTAGCACACAAACGGATGAACCGATTTTTATTGTATTTTAAGTATATTTTATTTTATAATATTTACAATTAATATTCATAACACACAATATAAAAAAACCTTCAATATAGGAAAACTAAAACTAAAAATTTTAATTGTCATAAAGACCTGCTCCCCGTGGTATCATACCAAGAACGCTGGCTGTGTTTCCTCGCTGAATAGACATAGCCTTTGAGCGAAAATAGAACCAGCCCTCTTATCACCAGCAGCGACTACCAGCCGTGGATACAGTTCCTTTCGGAACTTCACTGCACGTGTCATTGCCAGTAACATCCCACACTTTACCTCTCTCTCAAGGGACCAAAGTCATATAGTTTTTTTTTTGGTTTTCTTAGCTTTGATTCAAGAAAATCTGTTCACCTGTTTGAATATCATGATCTCTATTTGTGTCGGGGTTTTTTTTAATTTTAATTTAAGTTATTATGTTTCTAAAAACGTTACTAGACACTAGAATTTTCTTTTATATCGTGAGGCAGTATACATACATAAATTTGTCGAGGCCAAACATCCAGACTCGTAAAAATTATTTGAAGGCCATACAAATTCTTGTTCCGTGTGGGATTCTGACTCGCGGCCCTCAGTGCCGCCAGTCGTTATTAAGCCTTATGTCCGATAGTTTTCGATAGTAGTTGAAAATGGTTCCTCTAAATATACACACTGCCGGTGCGTTGCCCTTTTTTCTGTAATAGGTTAACACATTGATTGCAGTATTTCTATATTCGTAATAATTTTGTTTTAAAAAAGTAAAATATTTTTTATTTTATAACCGCTCAAAAAGAGTTTCCGCTAGCGAAAAAGACACATTTTTGTCACACCGACTCAAAACAATATGTCAAAAAACGTTATCTCGTGCGATGAGCAGTTTACATATATAAATTTCACAAAGTACAAACATCCAGACCTGGAGCAATTATTTGCAGATCAACAAATCTTTTCTCTCAACACCGCAGCCCTTTGTTAATTCACTGCAAAAATTTTAAAACAATATATTTTTTAGACCTTTTCAGATTCTTCTTATTCATTGCACCTAATTTATTTATTGAGGTAAAATTGGTAAAACTGGGCACAGGCCTCCCCTAATTTCTGAGAGGGTATTTAGGACAAGGAAGTGTCCACCGCGCTGCCCCAGTGCGTGTTGGCGAACTTCACATGTCTTCGAAATATTTTTTCTTATTCCTCAGACGTGCAGGTTTCCTCACGATGTTTTCCTTCACCGCCGAGCACGTGGTAAACCAGCATTTAAAATTGCAATTAACAATTTCATTGGTGCCGGCGGGGTTCAGTATGTAAAGTAATCAATATTCAAAAATTAAACAAAAAAAGAACACACAAGCTATTTTTCATTCTTATCGGGACAAATATCAGAGTGATGCGTTAAATAATAGTCTAGTACAGCAATTACAAAACGTTGTGACACATTTACATTGTGATGCTCCTATAGGTAGTCTAATAAATAGATACATATTTACTATATTATCGATAAATAAAATCTCCTCATAAGTTCACATAAAGGCCTTGTTACCGTAAAAAACATGGAGTTAAGGTTTATAAACATCTGCAGTACGAAGTTATTTTTATTGCATTTTATGACGAAAATGATTATTGTATAATGATTATTAGCATCATATATTGATTAAAATATTTCGGTATATCTTTGGAAGTCAAACCGTTATCTAGAAAATTTATTATTGATTCCAAATATAGAAAATTACATTTGTTCCACGTGGTATCTTAGTGACTACTTTTTTCGTGGTAGAGTCACGCTGCAGCTTTATTATGATTGTAGCACGAATGGGTCGGCTTGACCGGGGTAGGACCACGCTCTCGCAGAATACCAGCTTAAAATAGCAGCTTAATACTGCTGTGTTTCGTATGGTGAGTGTAGAGAACCGGAGACCCTTTTTACTCGAAACGAGACATTCCATCTCAGCCGTCAGGAATGACAATGCGTCTGCATTTTGATACGTAATTGAAGATAAATGTAGATATCTAGACCATCCACTTACCATCAGGTGGACTGTATGTTTGTTTATCACTCTTATTTTGTATATAAAAATACTAAAAGTATACTTCATATTTAAGCAAACTTAATACCGGTTATACCTGTTATAAAAACTTATTTATAAGAAGTCACGACACATAGGCGGGATTACAGCGACAATTTTCAAATAATCGCAAGCTACAATACAACGGGGAGCTATATCCACAAGTGTACACATGCAATTGATAGAATCAGGCGTTACTTTGCGGAAATCCATTGTAGTAAAGATATTAATAGTTATTTTGCAATCATCCGCAAAATTAAATAAAATTATGTCTTCCCTAGTTTGAAGAGCACCTCCCGCCCTCCCTCAATTGCGTGCACTAATTCCGTCATTACTAATACCAGCAACACTACTCCCAACACCACTATTCTAGGAAAGACACACCATCGACGAAAATACGACACGTGTTTCGTAAGTGATGCCTTAGCGGTCAGCCGCCGTAGAGTCAACATCACCTGAAGATGCCTCATGTAGAGGCATATATATATATATATATATATATATATATATATATATATATATATATATATATATATATATACGTAGGCGGTCCCATAATGAATTGGCCTAACTATGAACCAATGAAGAAAATTAAACGAAACCAATTTTATTTTTCAATATAATCACCATGAATACTAACACACTTCTGACATCTGTGAATCAACATCTCTAAACCTTTATAAAAATAATCACATTTTTTATCCTCAAAATTACTGAAGACGGCCGCCTGCAACTCTTAATCGCTTGAAAATTTTCTTCCTCTTAAGTCCCGCTTTAAATTTGGAAATAAATAATAGTCGGACGGAGCCATGTCTGGACTGTAAGGTGGATGTTGAACTTCTGTGAACCCGCATTGACGAACTGCATCCTTCGAAACACCAGCGGTATGAACAGGGGCGTTGTCATGGAGCAACAGGACACCTTTAGACAGCTTGCCTCTTCGTTTTTCCTTTATCTTGTCTCGTAATTTATATATTAAAGAAGCATAATATTCGCCGTTCACGACTGTATCACGTTCTTTAAAATCCACCATCAAAATGCCTTGAAAATCCCAAAATATTGTGCACATCAGTTTTTTAGTCGATTGTTGCACCTTTGCCTTTCTAGGGGGCTTTTCACCCTTATAACGCCATTCCATTGACTCGCGCTTGCTTTGTGGATCATAATACAAGATCATAGTTTCATCACCAGTCACTAACCGCTCGATCGCAGTCTTTGGATTTTCGCCACAAAGATCCAAAAACTCCGAAGCGCAGCGCACTCTTTCCTGTCTCTGTACCGCTGAAAGAAGTTTCGGTGCCCATCTTGCACTCACTTTTTTCATGTGAAGATGTTCATAGATCGCGCGATGAACAGTACTCTTAGAGAGCCCAAGCCTTGCTGCAATTTCTCTAATCTTCAAATGGCGGTCACTCAGAACCTCCTCTTCGATAAGAGCAATCGTTTCGGGAGTGAGCACTTCCACAGGTCGACCGTCGTAGCCAAAGTCTTCGACGGTTTCTCTCCCGAGGCGAAACTCTTTCACCCAATTTTTCACTGTGCTATGGGAGGGGGCAGACTCCTTATACACGCCATCCAATCGTTCTCTTATTTGGGCAGGGGATAAACCTTCTTTAAACAGAAACTTTATGACACTTCGATACTCAGTTTTCGACATTTTGAAAAAATACGCGACTCTCGTTATTCAAATGCCTGTTAAACTAAGACTAAGCATTTCATGTCGATGCGTGTTTCTTATATTAAGTGCACGATAAACGTACTATTTAATGCAACACAACATGTAGCGACATGTCGCGTTGAACTATATCAGGCCAGTTCATTATGGGACCGCCTGGTATTTATATATATATATATATATATATATATATATATATATATATATATATATATTTGCAGCCCATAAGATGGTAAGGTCTTTGGTATTTATTAAATTGCTGCATAAAAGTCATTTTAGTTTTTCAATAAATCACTCGATAACATATGTTGTTGAGTACATTAAATGTATTTTAGATTCATAGTGGAAATCATAAACAATAAAACAACAACGTTTGAGTTCAAAAAATACTACGCTCATTATTTCATATTTATGTAAGATAATTCGAAAAGTAGTCATCAATACTAAAAGTTCATCCAAGTCTAGACACTTTCTAATTTATATGAATGACTTACGTTATCTTTCTTGATAAGGATACGGAACTAACTATGATAAAGCGTTATTAACAGACCATACTTCAGTATTTTAAAACTTAATCGGCAATCATAAAATTTTGGATAGTTTTGCGTTCAAATTGTGAATTGGTTTAACGCCAAAAATTTACTTTTAAACTCATATTAAACTGCAAGAGACCCGACGGAATGACATTGGTTCCTTGGAGAAAGATAAAGCTTGTGTGGGATACTACTTGTGTAGACACTTTGGCGGCCTCTCATCTCAGGGGTACCCCGCTTAGAATCGCGGCAGCATCAGAGGCAGCTGAAGCTGAACGGAGTAAGTGGCGCAAATATGAGTCTCTGAAAGATGACTACATATATATGTGCCATTTGCTGTAGAGACTATCAGTCCTTAGGGTCCATGTGCGGTGAAGTTCCTAAAGGAACTCTCTCTGCGACTGGTGGTTGCGAGGGCTGGTTCTTTTCACGCTCAAAAGCTAAGTGTAGTCATTCGGCGAGGAAGCGCAGCCAGCGTGCTGGCACGATACCACGGAGATTAGGACTGTATGATAATTAAGTAATAAGTTTCAGTATTTTTAAAATTATACTTTTTTATTATTGTACATATTTCATTGTCAAATAAATATTATACTAAATTTATGCAATAATTATAAATACCAAATGTTAAACATTTGAATATCAATGTGATTTAAATAGAAAATTGTTTTAGACTTTCTTAGAGGAGTTCTCTCACTACGGTTTTTCTACTCTACTAGTTTTTTAAGAGCTAATATTGACATGAAATTCCAATGACCTCCTTTTTTAACTTACAAATTACTTGACTTAGTTCTGTATCATTTTCTGGGAGAATGATTAAAAGTGTTATCAATGTTATTGTACGGATACACCTGTTTTTGGTAGTTATTTTCATATCACAATGACGTGTGGAGTTTTGCTATGGGAAAATGACTAAAGTTAAAAATTTTAAGAGTAGGTACTATAGATAAAACCATACTTTTTATTTGAATATTTATGCACAATATATTGAAGGAATTCGGTCATTTGTACATATAAGCAGTAATTATAAAAACAAACGTAATTATTTTTTTTTGTTAAATGAAATTTAAAGAATATTAACGTAAGTTTCATGTTCTTTAACATTCATCATGTCTCTTATCTACAAAAAAGTTCCAGTATACCCACGTGACAAAACCCTGACTTAATAAAATCGTATAGCAACCATGATCATTTGAAATAGTTAAATAAATACTTATTCAACTACTACAAAGTATAATGAACCCTTTTTATTTTAAATATTTCGCTTTGCAAAATATTAATTAAATTATTAGACTTTTATTGTTCTGAAGAATCAGATTTTTCAAAATATTGGATTATAATGCCATTAAGGCATATCCACCCATTGTAACAATTCGTTTAAAGTGTCGACAGTTAATACTAAATAAATGCAAAACAATGTTCACAAACGGTCACATACGGTCTTTATATTTATACAATATTAACTAAATGGATTCAATGAGCTGTCGGTTTTACCGGACCGTATGTCACCAACTCAGCTTCTTGCCGCATACTACACGTCGCCGCCTCGTTGCAGTGCGGACCGTACCTGCCGACTGTACACGGCCGCAATAAAAAAATATCGCAAGCTTTGCAAAAAATGTAAAAAAATAAAGGCATATATACGTTAAGGCACCGCGATTATTTGCAGTTGTTATCGGACACCTGCAGCGTGCAATCCTAATTATTCTATAATATTCGCGAGTAGTTTCTAGTTGCTTAAAATTAAAAAAAATATTTTATGTTCATAATTAATAAAAAAAATTATAATGAAAACTTTTTTGGTGTTTTATATGATTGGAGTAGCCGGTAAGTGTTTCATGTTTTTTGTTGATTTTAGGACTATTTAAAGAAATAAGGTTATTATTAAATGCATCGGCGTAAAAAGAATTAAATATCGATTTTTTTATATATATTATGTGCATAATGTTGCTCATATGTATATAAATTACAACAGTGAAAAATTAATGAAATTCGGTCGTTAAGTTTCTGAAAAAATAGCACACATACATACATATGGAGGAAACAGAGAACTTTCCTTTTTGGAGTCGTTTGTACACGGAATGGGTATGTGTATTAGTATGGGTATTAGATGTTAATATCAATAATCGACAAGATTATTGCTTAAAGAACGTACATTTTCGTTGTTCTTGTACACTGATTATGCCGTAAGGCGAAACCGGTCAGTTTTTATAGTTAATTTATTAATAATTTAAAATAAGTATTGTGAAAGAAGTATAAGTGTTTAGGCAAGTAGTAAGTAAGGAGTTTCACCAAGTATAAATAATATAGATTTAATATTACTATTATAACCTAAAGGTCCACTGTGGAACATAGACCTCCCCCATAGATTGTCTCATCGGGGGATTTTGCCATAGTTGCCACGCTTGGCAGTTTATTATGTTTTAGCTTTTCAGCAAACTCTCTGTTGCTTCTTTCGACACCCATAGGGTCATACGAAGTAGTGGATATTCTCACATCATTACTTCTTGGTGAAACAACATAATATTACACTACATATACAGGTCAAAGAACATAATTATTTTGAACAAAACAATTTTATAATTAGAATTAAGTAAGTATCTTAGTTACAGCCTCTATACGTCCTACAGCTGGGTACACGTCTCCTTTCATTTCTGAGAGTGTTTTAGGGCAAGGAAATGTCCCCCTCGCTGCCCCAATGCGTGTTGGCAAACTTCACATGTCTTCGAAATATTTGTTTTTCTTATTTCTCGGACATGCAGGTTTGCTCACGACGTATTCTTTCACCGCCAAGCACATTGTAAGTCAGCACTTAAAATTTTCATTTACATCGACGGAGATCGAACCCAGAATGCTCGTGTACGGTGAAATTTACAGCGAGCGGTTAACCTCTGAGCTACCACGGCTCTTATTAAGCAAGTATCTTAAACGTTTGAAAAAAAAAATAACAAATATTTATCTGATAAATAATTTTAATTGGAAAGTTTTTTCATCAGTAGTAAACATATAGTAATTTCCTTCGAACCAAATTTTGGTCACAGCGGTTAGCCTTAACGGATACTAGTCATCAGCGCATACTATAGTGCACAAGCACAGGAGCAGTTTCTATTCCCTCAATCCGATAGTCCGATAAGACGGTGATCTGAGACAACCCGAGAAAGATCAGGAGCAGGAGCAACGACTTTTCTTGCTTTTCGAGGCATATGTGTGAAACACTACCGAGTGGTATACGTGGTAGAGCCACGCTGCCGCTATACTATGGTTGTAGCACGAATGGGTCGGCTCGACCGGGGAAGAACCACGCTCTCACAGATAGCCAGCGTAAAATAGCAGCTTAATAATGCTGTGTTTCGTATAGTGATTATAGAGATCCGGTGACCCTTTTTTACGAGGGATTCCATCTCAGTCCTCAGGGATGACAACGCATCTGCGTTTTGATTTTTAATCGAGGATAAATATAAATAGAGGATAGATGTCTATGGGGCAAAGCATTCACTTACCATCAGGTGGACTAAGTGTTTGTTTGTTACCCTTATTCTATAAATAAAAAAACTACCAACTTCCTGACGCCGGTCTGCTTCTGAGAATTTCTCAATAGAAAACCGCACAGTAATTGACTTTGGCCTGACCCGGGATTCGAACTCGGGACCACATGATCAGCAGTCGAGCTTACAACCACTAAGCAGAAGCAGTCGTAATAAGACTACGACCCGATTTTCCATCCTCAAACAAATATTAATTCATAGTACAAAATGCAACATAAACAAATTAAAAATTACAGCTGTACGAATCAAAACAGTTCAATTGTTTCACTTTTATATTCAGTCGAGTAATTGCGACTAATTGCGACTAAGATTATTCAATCGATTCCGTGTAGTGACGGTGTAAGAATATCCACTACGCCATATCATCCCGTGGTTATCGTAAGCCTCGCCAGAGGGAAACAAATCACGAGATGGGCAGCAGCGTCTTACTAATAAACTAAAGTTAAAGAACTGTGGTTGCCAACTCCCTTGGCAAACGTGGCAACTATGATAAATATATGGGACGTTTTTAGATTTTAATTTTAATCTGGAGGTAGCCGTGATTAACTATGACATTGGGACGTCGTACATCTCAGTCTCCCCGTGACCATGGGTGCTGTAAAATACTTAAAACGTCGGAAATATAAAATAAGTTATTAATATACGCGACAAAACCTGGTCAGTGTGGTTCATTAGTAGCAAAATAATTACGACATGTGTACCTTTAGCAGGAAGGCGTAAATGAAAGATTCGATGAAAGAGTGAGGGCGATGTAAGTGTTATCAAGTAGACGATTTTTTTTTCGCTTAAAATCTTCCGCGCGCGCTCTTTTTTAACCCTTTCGCTGTCCCGTGTACTACATATAGGTTAATACTATTGTCTTACTATTATGTCTGAAAACCGAACAGTGAAAGTGTTGAGCTTGCGCCCCATGGCACTTGCCTAGTTTGCATTATAGATAATCCACCAATGCTCGTATCTTGTATTACAACTAGGGTTGCGAGATAGTCGGGATCCGTCTGGATTCTCCCGATTTTTCAAAATGATCTCCAGACTCCCTACAATACTTAAAATCTCCAGACAGCTTCTCGGAAAGTAAAAGTATAGCCTTTGATTTAATAAAAACTGAGTTAGTAATTAGACTGAATATTGAAATAAATTGTTTTAATTTTAAATATTAACTAAAGAATTGGTGGAGTGAAGTCCAATACCAAATACATGTGGCAACATAAAAGTTAAGTGTACTTATATTAGTTTCATTTAAAGTGCTTTTTGTAGCTTCTTAATTAAAAATGAAATATTTTTCTTTAACATTTTATTTCTCCCCACAACAATTCAAAAATCCCGACATTTTCAAAATTTGTCCAGATGTTTTGGTCTTCCGATCTGGCACATCTAATTACAACTGTAAATCCCAGAATATTGATTAGCTGTCGAGATGCTAAGCATGTTTTGGTTTGTAAGTTCAGTCACAGAATAAATAATAATACGTTTAGTCTCTATTGAGGAGGTTCTAAGTAGTTTTGTATATTTACAACTACTTTAAAGGGTTTTGTCTTGTTTTACTTGTTACTTACTAATTTTACTTGTTTTAAGCTCATGATTTGTGAAAGTGCTTTGCAGCACCTATGATCACGATGGGGAGTAAAGTTTGACGTCCCGATGTTATAGTTAACCCAAAGTAATTTTAATTCTTTACTATTCATTTTGACATAATGAGCTTAATGTATCGTGATGTCTTGTAGAAGTATGCTTGGGTTTGGTATTAATTTTATTACAACTAAACTTTACAGGATCCCTAGCAGGTTTTATAAATCTCTTCACTGGTCAATGCTAGGACAAGTGTAAAGAAGAATTCAGAAGGTGAAATTATTTAATTCCTTGTGAAGTAAAACTTCTTTACGCACGCCTGACTTGCGGAGTAAGCTGGCGACTGCGTGACGAAAGCGTCACGAAAAGTGTGATCGGGCGAGGCGAACGGGAGTTGAGTGGGGAATTTAAGCAAGAGAGAGCAGAGTCATAGCCAGTTACGTTCCGTATATCTAAGCACAATTTCGTTTTAAACAATTTTGTGAATTAATATTTTGTTCGATACATTTAATATTATACGTTTAAAGTGAATAAAATTATATGTATATGTATATACATATACACGAATATATATATATATATATATATATATATATATATATATATATATATATATATATATATATATATATATATATATATATATATATATATATATATATATTCGTGTATAATAATAAATATATTATTTCGAAGTCTGCTTTTAATTAGGCCAATTTACATTTTTTCGCCGATATATATTTGTATATATTTGTAGCTCAACGCGAAAAAATATGCTCAATAAAAATCTGAATTTGAATTTTTTTTTCTTTTACTATCTAATCAATTCGTTAATTTACACGTGCGCAGTGTCACACAATTTGATTTAATCTTTTGTTGAGATAAAGATATTTATGCCTTTAGACTTTTACTCCGCACCGTTTACGATGCTAACAGAATGCTACCTTTGCATCTGAATCGGCCCTAGTAAATTATCATTTAGTTTGCTTGCAAAATAATGGCCGTTAGGGGCGCGGCGACATTTAATCTGCCTCTTGGTACGAGTATAACATGCCTACGAATATAAAATAGCAGCGGCAAAAAAACATGGACATGATTCGCTCTTTTGCCACACTACCACCCGTACGTTTTGATTAATTAAGTTCCATTTTTTAATAAAAAATAAGCATAGACTCACACAGAATACCAGCGTAAAATAGTAGGTTAATGCTGTTGTGTTTCGTGTTGTGAGTGTAGAGAATCGGAGACCCTTTTTCACTGGAAAAAGGCATTCCATCATAGTCCTCAGGGGTGACAACGCATCTGCATTTTGATTCGTAATCAAGGTTAGATGCAGATGTCTACGGGCCACAGGAACCACTTACCATCAGGTGGACTGTGTGCTCGTTTGTCACCCTATCATATAAAAAAACTAAAACTCAAATTTATTAAAAACTCTTAGGACGTATATACATTCTACCAGCTCGAAACTTGTAAAAGAACAAATGGGTGAAAAAGTTTTCACCCACAACCGTGGTTAGAATAATAAAGACTTGTTTCTAAACAAGTAACTTTTTAAATTTTAACTTACATCGCTTTGATTGAAGTATGAGCAATTTTGACTTTTAGAGTTTGAGTGATTGTTGATTGACTCGAGCGTTTTAAGTTTTTATAAAGTTTGAGGAAAATGAAATAGATTCTTGTGATTTTTATATTACCTACTATTTTGTTACCTCATTAATATTTTTTGTACAAACTTATTTCAGACAAAAATTGATGTTTACTTATTTTATATCAGTTTGAAACTATTTCTATACGTGGTAGAGCTATGCTGCAGTTATATTTAATTGTAGCACGAATGGGTCGGCTCGACCGGGGAAGTACCACGCTCTCACAGAATATAACCGTAAAATAGAAGCTTAATGCTGCTGTGTTTCTTATGGTGAGTGTAGAGAACCAGAGATCCTTTTCACTGGAAACGAGGCATTCCATCTTAGTCCTCACCGGTGACAACGCATCTGCATTTTGATTCGTAATCGAGGATAGATGTAGATGTCTATGGGCCACAGAACCACTTACCTTTACGTGGACTCTGTGCTCGTTTGTCACCCTACCCTATAAAAAAAATTCTCTACCCATAACCGAATTTTGATATAGGCACCACATTTTCTGCGAATTGAGTAAAGGACGACTATGCGACAAAACAAAACCCCTATTTTAACTTTACTAGATTGCCTCGTTGGTGGTAGTAAGCGTGACTGCTGAGCTTGAGGTCGCGGGTTTGAATCTTGGGTCTACCTAAAATCAGTTATTAAGGTTTTCTGTCAAAAAATCCTTCCATAAAAAGTGTTTAACTCCCGTGTCTCGGTTAGCACGTAAAACTGTACTATGGTGGTGAGGGAATAGAGGGTGCACCTGTGCTTACGCATACACTCGGGATTTATAATTTTTTAAATAAAACTTATTTTACCGATTCCATCGCGTTTAATCCTCACTTTTTAATTCCCACCGCTTCGGACGCTATACAGCAACAGTGGTCACGGATGGAACAGAGGTCTTTGACGTCCTGATGTCAACGAGTTAGTTAACGAAGGCTGGCTTCGAATTTTAAATACTAATCTTTAATCCGAATTACACAGACCGTATTACAGTATCTTACACGCAGGTTATATTAAACATTTATATGTTATTTTAAATAAAGTTTCTACATATGACTTAAGGTGATGTAACCATTGTGAATTAATCTAAATTTAAAAAGTCGTAGTTAACCTCCTCGCTTTTTTTCAGTTTTAATCGAAAAATGAGAAAAAGTTTTGATTTCGATAACTTTAAATTTATAAACATTTTGTTCACAACCTTAAACTATACATCTAAGTACACAACTCATTTTAAATAATGTTACGAGCTTGAGGTTCGTGGCAATAAAAATTGCCGATAGAATTACCTAAATTAAAACTTTAATTTTCTTTACACAAATTAAAGTTAAAAAACACTAAAAATTTATCACAGTGATTCAATTCATTTCGCTCCGAAGCTTCGCTTGTCTCGCCAACTTCAATACTTCCCCGATCGCATCTTGCAGCGCCTATTTATATAAATTAGCACGGAAATATCCAGATTATTCAAGTAAACACGCGCAAGGTACCGAGAGTTCGAGTTCCAACTAGGCGCTAGTGCCGTCGACTAAGCACTACTACACTACACTAAGACATTGCCCCCTCCTAAGACATGCTCGTCTCGAGCATTATCGGCTCCATAATAACGCGCCAGGCGATCCACATGGACGATCTTAGGAGTCCCTCTTGCGCCTTACTGTATCCGGTAGGTTACATCGTTGATCCTGGTCACAATCCGGTACGGGCCATCCCATTTAGCTTGAAGCTTAGGAGATTTCCCTTTGCTGCGGACGGGATTATGCAACCACATTAGTGAACCTTCAAAGGGTCTTCCACAAAGTTCAAACCTTCTTCAACAAAGGGTTCGACCCTTTGTTGTTCATTTTGCGGTCGTACCGGGTTTTCATCTTTTCAGACATTTGCTGGCCCGATTGTCTGACGTGCTCATAAATGTCATTCATTTTGTTCCGCAAGTCATTTGCATAATCGGTTATACTACGTGGAGCATCAGGTGGTATTCCGGTGATCAGGTCTGCAGGCAGCCGTAATTCTCTTCCAAAGTTTGCGAAAGCTGGTGTCACTGCTGTACTTTCGTGAACAGCGCTTCGATATGACAACAAAAACGGTTGTATGTGCTTGTCCCAATCTCGTTGCCGATTGTCTACAACTTTTGCTAGGTAACTCTCCAATGTCTGATTAAATCGTTCTACCATTCCATCAGATGGCGGGTGATAAGAAGTCGTTCTTGTTTTATGAGAACCCATAACTCGGCAAGTTTCCTGGAATATTTGTCAATCTTTTCCACTGCAGCAAAATCCTACTTGATCACTGCAGAACGTGCACAACGTGCGGTACTGAAAGTGTTATTCTCCTTACCCTTCAGACATCCTACAACAGTTCGATCCACCTCGCAACTTGTCCTTCTGGATTTTTAAACTGCAATAGCCATTTTAGTGCAGCATGGTCAGTTTGTAAGTGAAATTTCCGCCCCACAAGATATTTGCTAAATTGCTGCAATGACTTTACCACCGCTAGCAATTCGCGTCTTGTGACACAATAGTTCCTTTCCGGTTTTGACAATGACTTGCTGAAGTACGCTATCACGACCTCTTGGTCACCATTCCGTTGAGACAACACACCGCCAAGTCCTATATCACTTGCGTCTGTGTCAACTATAAAGTCTTTGCTTGCATCAGGCTATCCCAAAATAGGTGTTTTGCACAGACGGTCCTTGAGCTGCTGGAATGCGATATTGCAACTTTCATCCCAGCAGAAATGTCGCTTCTCCTCGGTTAGCTTATGCAGAGGTTTGGCTATATCTGTAAAGTTCTTCACAAATCGCCGGTAATAGGAGCACAAACCCAAAAATGCTCTAACCTGCGTCTTGTCTTTTGGAACCGGCCAATCCTTGACAGCTGCTATTTTCTCTGGATCCGTGTGGATACCTTCTTACGATACTACATACCCCAAAAAGTTGACTTGCCGTTTGAATAGTGAACATTTCTTCGGACTCAACTTGAGGTTGGCACTCAGAATCTTCATGAGCACGCATTCCAGATTTTGAAGGTGTTCCTCAAACGTACGGCCCACGATGATGATGTCATCCAAGTAGACCAGACAGGCATCGCCAATTAGCCCGGTGAGTACAAGTTCCATCAGCCTTTCAAACGTTGCTGGAGCATTGCACAACCCAAACGGCATTACTTTGAATTGCCACAGACCCTTTCCCGTCGAGAACGCGGTTTTCTTCTTGTCGTTAGGGTCAATCTCAACTTGCCAGTAGCCACTTTTTAGATCCAGCGTGCTAAACCACTTTATTCCTGTAAGCATGTCCAGCCTGTCATCAATTCTTGGCAAGGGATAGCTGTCCTTCTTCGTAACGTCGTCGTCAGACGGCGGTAGTCAACACAAAACCGCATGCTGCCATCCTTCTTCTTTACCAGCACTACGGGTGAATACCATGGACTAGAGGAAGGTTCAATAACACCATCCTTCACCATTCCTTCAATCATGGTTTCTACTTCCTTTTCACGTGCTACCGGCAGTCTTCTTGGTCGCTGACGGATAGGCAATTCTTCTCCTGTGTTTATTTTGTGTTAAACTAAGCCAGTCTTTCCTGTGTCAGCATCGTTTGATGAGAATACATCAGCGTACTTGAGTAACAACTTCTTTGCCTTGACCATTTCGTTCGGGGAGAGAACGCTGCGACAGTCTTCCATAAGTGTGGTCACTCTCGTTTGTGCATCCTTGCTAGGGGTCTCACTCGATAGATATCGGCACTGACGTAACCAATCCACTTCCTCACAAGTACCAACCAGCGTACCTTTTTCTATAATCTGTTCCCGGTCACAAAGGTTCAGCACACGTACTCCTGAGATGTCAGTGGTCCTGACCAAGGTTCGAGCTACTTTCCATGGAAGGTGTTGTGTTTACCCTTTCCACAAGTACACAACGGTGAGCTTGCCCAGCGTTTCGAGGAAGACTAACCGGCACAATCGTTTCTGATCTCGGCGGAAGAACAATCTTCTTAATGCTGTGCACGTTCCCTGGTAACGCACCCTCCATAAAAAGTTCCTCCTGTCCACATTTCAAAATACCTTGCTTAACGTCGATCTCACAACAATTATTCCTCGTAAAGTCTAGGCCAAGGATGCAGTCGTCCATTATATCAGCCAGTTTAATTCCATCTCCTTCTCTCCACGGACGGGTATACGCTGACCGGTGGCTGTTACCAAATTAATGCGTTCTCGGTTGTATGCGGAGTCCCCAAGGAACTGACTTTTTACGATTTTTGACGATTGGTTGGGAACTAACTACCGTGCGAGAGGCTCCGGTGTCTATGGTCAGTTTACACGGCATTCCGTTGACCTCGCCCTTGATGATTAGACTGTTCCCATCGTGGGTTTGTGAGATCGAGATCCTTGGGGCTCTTTTAACATCAACCAGCACCCGCCCCGCAGTTCTGCCTTTTACTCGTTTCCCTGCTGCTGCTGGGCGGTGCTTTTGGCCGCACTAGCCTCCTGAGATCGTTCACCTTCCCTTTCTAGGGTTCGCTTAGGGCGGCTGGATCGAAGGTGGCCCTTTTCCCCACAGCCATAGCACCTAGGGCTGTATCCTTTGTTGCGGTCGCGAACTGTAGCTGCTGCAACCTCCCTGACGCGATGGGAGCGAAGATCCTGCCGCACGGCTTCCACCTCCAGTGCATGGGCCAAGACGTCCTTAAGCGTCTCGTGGTGCCCGAGCCTCACAGCAGCTCTGACTTCCAGGTCGCGGATGCCGTCGATGAATGTCTGCACCAGGTTCCCTTCAATGTGCGCAGGTACAGACCGGTACGCTTTTCGCACCAGCTTCTCCACCTCTAGAGCCCACTGCTGCAGGTTTTCGTTGATGCGCTGCGCGCGATCTTTAAGCTGCGCACGAAAGACGTGTTCCAGGTGAGCGTCGCCGTATCTCGCCTCCAATGCCTCAAGAAGTTGCTCATAAGTCACTTGCTCACCGAGAGCTTCCAGAACTGTTAAGGCCTGGTCGCGCAAGCCTAGTGTGGGAGCAGTCATGGCCTGACATTTATTCCAGCCATTCGCCTTCATAACAGCCTCGAACTGGATCTTGTAGGCTGACCAGGAAGAGGTACCGTCAAACGGCGGCACTTTGAATCCACGTAGCGAAGGTGTTGTAGCTACTACGGCAGCTGTTGTTCCATCCCCAAGTTTGAGGTCATCCAGCGTTTTCTTCACGTCAGTCATTACGTTGTCATCCCGATTGTTTACTTGGTCGATTCCGCCTCCGACAGGCGATTGTCGCAGCTGTTCTTCCAACCGACGGACCTGCTCCTCCTGTCTGCGGGCCTGTTCCTGCAACCTAAGTCGGGTGCTGCAGATGTAGGAGCTACTGACGGGTCTGCAGCCGGTGGCTGGCCCTCCGACGTCTACGGCGTTGCACCACCAAATCTTCGTTGGTCCGTCTCCTGCTGGCGTTGACTTTGGGTACGGACACCCTCCGTTTCCTCCTTAGGTAAAATCGGCATGATTTTATCCCACTTCTGACACCAATTGTTACGAGCTTGAGGTTCGTGACAGTAAAAATTGCCGACAGAATTACCCAAATTAACACTTTGTTTCTTTACACAAATTAAAGTTAAAAAACACTAAAAATTTATCACACTGATTCACTTTATTTCACTCCGAAGCTTCGCTTGTCTCGCCAACTTCAATACTTCCCCGATCGCATCTTGCAGCGCCTATTTATATAAATTAGCACGGAAATATCCAGAATATTCAACTAAACACGCGCAAGGTACCGAGAGTTCGAGTTCCAACTAGGCGCTAGTGCCGTCGACTAAGGCGCGTAACAATAATAAAATTTAGCCAACCTAACAAACATTTCTTGCTTACTAATTCAAATAAAGTTATTGTTTTATGATTGATTCCTCATTGTTACAGGTTTTGCAAACTGTGATACATCTTCCTCGGAATGGTCCTACAAATGTAAGTACATACCTATATATCGACTATTTACCCTTTGTTCTGGTAGAGATACGCTGCAGCTGTGTTTGCAGCACGAATGGATCGGTTTAATCGAAAAAGGATCATGCAGCAGAAACATTGAATGAAACACTGTTCAATTGCAATTAAATGGCAATTCGCTTAAATTCTAATTAGTTTTTTTTATTTGCTTACACAGTAATTTTACTTTGGCTCGACCGCTCGTGCATTGTATCAGCAGGATGTTTTTTCTAGCCATAGACCAGTTCCGCCACTGGAGTACGGAAGGCTGATGCTCTTGAATGTTCAATTTTTCTGACCCCATAGCATCTGCGTACGGGGCTTGGCACGGTGGAAGGCGTGCCTAGTGTTCTTTCTGGTGTGTTTTTTTTTAAGTGACTTATTACTTTTGAAATGAAAACTTCTTTTTTAACCATTGTGCTTTGAGACTATGAAACGAAAAAGCGACCTTAGAAAAAGACAAACATATACATCTATAGGATGTAGTCTGCGAGAGAATGAAATAGAATACATTATATAGTGTTTTGAAGTGAAAACTTCTTTTTTAATCATTGTCCTTTGAGTCTCTATGAAATAAAAAGCGACTAGAGGATTTACATTGCGAGAGAATGAGATAGAATGCATTATGTAGTGTTTTGAAGTGAAAGTTCTTTATAATCATTGTGATTTGAAACTTGATGAAATAAAAAAGTGACACTAAAAAAAGACAAACATATACATCTATAGGATTTTGCCAGCGACAGAATGAGATAGAATACAGTATACAGTGTTTCTTATTATCTGTTACATACTTTAGTTACCAAAAGCTACTGGTGTCATTTGTTGAAATTGAAAATTTGTGGTCTGTATAATATGCAATATATGTAGAAAAAAAATTTCAATAATTTTTCAACTTGCTAACAATATTATAATAAAAAATCCCTAAAACTATTCTACTTATTCTCTCAAAGTTTAATTTTCTGAAGGTTTCACTTCTACCGCGTGTTTTTTTTTTCTAGACGAAAAGGGTTGGCCAAACCAATGCAGGAATGGCGGCCAACAATCGCCAATCAACATTATGAGCAGGAGTGCGATCGTTGATATATTCCAAGCACATATTCGTGGGCCACTCGTCTTTCGAGGATACGGAGATGTTAAACTAAGGGGTGTCAACACGGGACGAACGTGTAAGTAAATTTAATGATAATCTTTTGCAAACAGAGAGAAAGGTCAAGAACGCGACGAGAATGTGACAAGTATATATATATATATATATGTTAGCGGATAAACTATATTTCAGGGAAAACTATTTTGACCTAGGCCAAACCGGCTTATCCGATGCGTCTTCGTAGATAAGATCATATTATAAAATTTGGCCTAAATGCTTTAGGCTTAACTAGTTTGGCCTTGGCAAAATTGATTGAATCATTGCATAATCTAATCTAACTTAGCTTAACCCACTATTGACCTAAATTTACTTCTGAAAAAGCTTCGGTACTGCAGGAAGTGCAGCCCCTTCACCCTTGCGTAGTAAATCGCATGCACCCGGGCTCATCTCCGCAGTTTCGGCTTATTGATCGCTTTCGGTGACCAGCCTCAACTGCTGCGGCTCGTGGTGGTGCCTGCGATTTGCTACGGCAGGCGGGGGCTACTCTCCCTGCGCGCCTACGGCTTTGCAAAATCACTCTAGGGGTATGGCAGACAAGACTATGTAGAGTCGGGGCGTGCTCATTCGGTTTAAGAGCAGATTCGACCGATCTTATCAAAAAAACATATATTCCTAGGCCAAAATAAAAATGCCAAAATATTTTGGCCAAACTGGATTGTCTTGGACTAAACTAGTATGTCTGACACGCGTTAGATAAACCGATTTGGCCTAGGACAAACTAGTTTAGTGTAACATATATAACGAAAACGAAAAAAATCCATTACTGTCCGTTAGTCTTAATTTTTGTGTGTGTTTGAGTGGGTCCCTAGATGGTTCAAAAAGTCAACTGAACCCGGTAGGTGGCGCTGTTGTGGAGATCCAGAAATCACCCAAGCAAAGCCGCCGCGGATCGTTAGTCCTTATATAAATATAGGATTATGGCTTATAAAGCGAAAGTAAGACAACCAATTATTAGTACCGTTCTAATGAGTTCTTACGCCCCCCTCCCACACTCCCAACCACTCCCAATCGCGCTGTAAAGTATTCGAACAGAGGATATCATTACAAACCCCAGCTTTTTGTCTTTGACATCCCACGCATTTGAACCAAACGGTTTGTATCATCATGCGTATGTATGTAAATTATTCTACAGCAAATACTGTATTTGCTGTAGAATAATTTACTAGATTTTAAATTTTCATCAAAAATTCAAAATTTATTCATTAGTACATGATATTATGATGTTGTTATTTATTAATGAGACCTTACATTATACAGTTATAATGGCGTGCAATATCTTTACAACATACGAATAAATATTATTATTAAAAAATGATGGTTAAATTATTAAAGAAAAATATGTAATTATTACAAAAAATAGTTTTTTTCCTCATTTCTTTCTGATTGTACTATTAGGCTCATTTTCTTCTCGCCACCTCGAGGGTAATAGCTGAAAATCAGTGTTTGCTCTCTGAGCAATATTAATCGCTGAGCTATGACCCATTTGTTTAACTGCAACACACATGTATATTTAGATCATAAGTTAAAGTATATTTTTTTCCATAATACTTTGATTGTATATCCAGTTTAATCACTGAATTTACGTGTGTGATTGGAGATACAAATAAACGTTTTATCTATCTATCTATCTAATTATTTAAAAATATTGCAGCGCCAAGTTTTTAAATTATAATAAATAAATGTCAAAACTTTACTAATTATGTATATGTTTATATATTATTGTCAAATATATAAAAAAAATTCAAAAAAATAAAATAAATATTAAATGACAACAATTATTCAGTTTTTCCATAATTACCATTATTGTAGAATTCTATATATAGTCATATATTCGTCTAAACTATAAAAACATTTTGTTGCGAGCGTTGAGTTATATGTGGTACATATATATCGATGGTTGCCAGCCATTTTATGAGTTTCCTTTTTAAAACAACGTAAGGTAAGTCAGGTAGGATCAGATTATAATGTAGATATCTTAAAGGCAAAGTAACTAAGATTTTGTTAATATTACCAAGTCAATGCGTTTAAACATCTTCGGCCACATAACCACCAATTAACTCATTATACTGGGTGATTTTTTTTACCTTATAGAAAAAATTACGGTGTAACAGGGAATAGAATCCCATGGCACTGATATTTTACAAAAAAAATTATCTACATTAATATATTATGAAATTGATCTATTAGATCAGATGGAAGGAATACTTTGAAAACGTGTTTATGAGTGAAGAGTCGTATGAATTAAATGAACTAGAAATTCAGAAAGAATTGGAAAGGTTTATGGAATAAGTGTAGATAAAATAATGAAAGCAATGAAAAGCATGAAAACGGGTAAGGCAGCTGGATATGATAGAGTATCACTCGAAGGCTAGGGGCTGGAGGGAGTGGTGGTAGACCTGCTGTACACCTTGTTTAATTTATGTTGGGAATTAAAACGGGTACCGGAAGACTGGTGTAAAGCAGTTATATATTAACAGGACTGCAACTACCGTGGTATCAGCTTGCTTAGTATTGTGGGTATGCTAAGGTGTTAATTGAAAGAGTTATGAAAGCAACTGATGGAAAAATTTGAGATGTGCAAGCGGAATTTAGAAAGGGAATGGGGTGTACATTCAAATCTTTTTCATGTGCATGATTGCGGAGAAGTTTTTGGCCAAAAACCGGAAAGTTTTTTGTGCGTTCATGGACTTGGAAAAGGCTTATGACAGAGTGGACAGGAATATGTTATGGCAAACACACACACTCAAATGAACTCATATGTGTTGAGCGCTGGTTTGATAAAGGCATTAAAGTCTCTTTATAGAGACTGTAGTGCTTGTGTCAGGGTCAACAGGGTCTACTCTCACTAATTTGGCATTCAAAAAAGGTGTCAGACAGGACTGTGTAGCTTCCCCTTAGCTGTTCAACCTATTTATGGACAGTTGTTTGCAAACTTTGAAAGATGAAGAATGTAGGTTAATAATGGGCGAATTAACCGTCAAATTCCTTTTGTACGCCGATGATCAAGTCATATTTGCGTCGTCGTCGGCTGAGTTGCAAATGATGGTTACATTAATGAACTGAGCATTCAAAGAAAGGGGAATTAAAGTGAACGCAAATAAGACGAAAGTGATGGTTTTTGAAAGAGAAGAAAGCAAAACGTTATGTGAAATAAGAATAGAAGAGGAGTTGATTGAGCAAGTGGATTCGTTCCGATGTGAGTTCGTGTCTTTGGTATGTGTATATATATGTGTATATATAATAGGGATGGTAGATATGATAAGGATTTAGAACGACGAGTAAATACAGGGAATAGAGTGAATGGGGCACTACACTCTATTATGAAGAATCAGAATTTGTCAAAAAAGGCACGTATGGTAATTCAATTCATACATGCTGTGTTAATCCCTGCTTTAATGTATGGTAGTGAAAGTTGGGTGTGGCAAAAGAAGCACGAAAGTAGAATAAATGCTGTAAAAATTCGGTCTTTAAGGAGTATGCTAGGGTTGAATCTGAATGACAGGGTGAGAAATTACATAATAAGAGATAAATGTAGTATGCAAGATGATGTTGTGACCAGGATTAAGAAAGGAATGCTTCAGTAGTTTGGTCTAAATATTTAGGACCCCGGGTAGGAGAGATACGAAGTATCAGCCGTAGAGGACACCTGTGTTTCGATTAGAAGGAGCAAGACCGGCTTCCCCGTTTCCAGATTGTAGTGGACGGTGACTTTAATGTTTGTTGTTCTTCGAGCAGAATTCCCCCCCCCCCCCAGAATATGTGGTGCAAACTGAGCACCCACGCTCAGGAAAAGTAGGATAGTTGGGCGTGGATACTCAGCGAGGGATCGTCCGTCACCGTAGTCGCTGGTACCATCCTGGGGTAGTGTTCTATTTAACTCCGCTACCATGTTAATTCTCATCTTTTATAGGAGCAGAAACTTATTACTGTCCTGTATTGGCCCTAGTGTTTATATAAATTGTTATACCTAGATTTGTATTTTACTAAGACATATTTAAATAAAACTGTGCTTTGTAATATGAGTTTCTGTACTTTCTATATATATTTTATTTAGTCTCATTTTAATGTGTAATGGTGTACAATAAAGAATATATTGATTGATTTTTGTGCAGTAAAATGGAAGTTTGAGGAAGACACGGGTGCTCCGGTATTATCGGGTGGACCCCTCCGGGGCAATTACACCTTCGTGCAGTTTCATCTTCACTGGTTTTCTGAACATGCCATAGACGGATTGAAGTATGTATTAGTTATTTTTTTATTAGTTATTTATTTATTAAAATATATTGCAACGGGAGTAATCTCGACTGGACCACGTTCTCACAGAATACCAGTCATCCCTGAGGACTAAAATGGAATGCCTCGTTTCGAGTAAAACGGTCTCCGTTTCTCTATTTACCATACGAAACACAGCCGCATTAAGCTGCTATTTTACGCTGGTATTCTGTGAGAGCGTGGTCCCTCCCCGGTCGGCCGACCCATTCGAGCTACAACCATAATATAGCTGCAGCATGGCTCTACCACATTAATGTCCAAGGTGGTCATTAATGTGGTAGAAAGGTCCATTAATGACATGGTGTTTTCAAGGCAGGAGTGAATAGGCTTCTGTTAAGTCAGTAAGCGCTTCTCCGTGTTCGGCTGCATCACCACTTACTTTCGGATGGAATATTAGTTAGGCGCTGGCTGACAATAGTAAAAATATAATTATAGACTTTGCAGTATGCCATCTTGATCCTTATAGGTGACAGCTTTGTTTGTAGTTAGCTGCAGATTCCCGTGCTCTAAATTAGCCATTTAGATGGACTGAAAATTTGTTCGTTGCTACTGTTCTATAAAAAAAAAACATTATCTTATCCTCATATTATTCCTCATAGGTACCCTATGGAGATCCACATGCTGCACGTTAAAACTGGTCTTACAATTGAAGAAGCCTTAAAACTACCTGATGGTGTGGCAGTCATCGCTGTGCTATGTCAGGTAACGATTGATATAAATAATGAATGAGATACGTTTCCTTGACGCACAGATAGACGCATCACTTTTAACTGTTAAGTAATAACCTTCATTTAAACTTTGTGATATATATTTTGGAATTTGGTAGAACCACACTGCATTTATATTATGGTGGAGGCAAGAAAGGGTTGGCTCGACCGAGGAAGGACTACGCTCTCATAGTTTACCAGCGTAAATAGCAGCATAAAGCTGCTTTTTGTGTGGTGAGTCTTGGAAACAAGAGAGGTTTTTAACTGGTAACGAGGTATACCATCGAGTATAATTGAAAGTGTAGTTTTTACGTGCTGAGGAGGGTTTGTGCTCTTTTGTCAATATTTCTTCTATAACACAAAAACCCCACGTATCTATATGCAAGTATTAAGGTGTCATCGACTAGACGACTAGTTTCAGTTTCATCGGTTGGTTTTCATCGTTGCCCAGGCTTATGATTTTGTAACTGTCTCTATAAGTTTAATGTTATTTTAAATATGTAACATTAATTAGGATTTATAAATCGCTAAGACACCACTAAATGGTAGGATTCCTCTACCACCTAAGATTTTGTCTTGATACCAGATGCCTAATATCCTCTTACCTCTTACCTATTGGTAATATTTTACAAAAGAAAGAAAGATTTGAGTCTCTACGTTCCAATTATTTATATTTTTACCTAATATATAACTTCTTTTAAAAGTACGCAGTAGTGTTGTTGAAGGTAGTGGTAGCGGTGATAGTGTGAAGAAAAGTGTTCCTCAAAGTAGATATACTAAGCTCACGAGCCACCTGCATCCATCGACTGCGTGCGTCTTTCGTCAGATACCGTCACTCTATCTAGTGGTAGGTTGCCAAACACTGCGATTTTCGACAGTCTTCTTACACATAATTTTTTTTATCTCCTTAATATTATATTATTCTACATTTTACCGACTATTAGGTTATAATAGATACGGGTATTACTATAGATACGACTAGATTTTACACTTTAAGAAAAGTAAGGCGATTTTCATACTTAAATTTTATGTAGGCAAACACCCAGACCCATTATTATTATTATACCATACTAATAGCTGTATATGTGATCCGCACCCTTCCCACTCCGCCACCGAGCCCTGGTTGTGACCGGACCCATGCCTGTGTAAAGTAACCCACAAACACGGGTCTTCTGTTGTAGTTAATTGTTTTAGTCATTAGTTGATCCGATTCACCACAGTGAACACGTTAAGAGGTCATCATCTTCGTGGAAGGATCTTTAAACTAACGCATGAATAACTCTGACAGGTTCACGCTGATGAGAACAGTGAGTACAGTCTACAAGAGATAGAGCCCCTGTTACCAACGCTCTACGATAAAACATCGGGACCCGGCTTCATCTCCACGTTGAATTTATCGTAAGTAGATTATGTTTATACTATATAATGGCATTATAAGAAATTCTAGACTGCAGGCCGGTGCCCAAAAGTGGGTCGTATACAGACTGTAACTTTACTAAAATCGCCATAACTTTACTATATGATTCTACCATCAGACAACCAGGCGGTCGGCGGATCTTCGCCCCTTTGTTATCGATATTCCACACATTTGAATAGGTTTGCCAGATCGATAGCCCAAAATATCAGGACAAATTTTGACAAAGTCGGGATTTTAGAGTTGTTGTTGTGAGAAATGAATATTAAAAATATAAGTTTATTTTTTTTTATTAAGAGATTACAAAAATTACTTTAAACAAAACTAATTTAAGTACACTTAATATTTACATTGCCCCGTGTATTTGGCATTGGACTTTACTGAGTCCAGATATATATATATATATATATATATATATATATATATATATATATATATATATATATATATTCAGGAAATATTTTAAAATTCAAACAATTTACTTCAAAGTTCAGTCAAATTACTCACTCGGCTTTTATTAAATCAAAGGCCATACATAAACTTATCCTAAATCCAGACGAATTCTGACCATCTGGCAACCCTACTTTCGAATAAAACAGCTGTGCAAACTTTGCACCGTCTTTTGTAATGCGTACACGAAAAGAGTGGAACAATTTGCCGGCGTATGTCTTTCTGTCCGAATACAATCGGGGCATCTTTAGGGCAAGAGCTTAATCACTACTCACCACCAAGTGGAATTGCATGCTGGGCACAGATCTAATCCTATATCCGAGAGAGTTTTAGGGCAATCAGTCGGCCGTGCTCCAACGCGTAGTGGCGCGTGACATGCAAATTCCCTCACGATCACGCATGTTCCTTCACCACCGATCACGTGGTAAATCAGCATTTAAAAATGCAATTAGCAATTTCATTAGTGCCGACGGGAATCGAACTAACGTTGTTCCCGTACTGGGAAACTTACATTTGAGAATAAACTTTAAAAAAATTGTGCATTTAAATGTTACAAATAAAATAATAGTTTCATTAGTAAAGATAACGAGTGAAAATCTAGATATTTTCATAAATAAATTAAAATGAAAGAAAAATTGTAACAATAAAAGACAAATGTACAATTACATGACAAATTATCAGTTGTTTTAATTTACATAAGGTGCATTTATTTTAAATTATTCTTTTGATCGGAACAAATTATTTTAATAAACTTTGTATCGAACGTGTTATATAAAACAGCTGTATAAACACAATTAAGCTGCAATTTAAGGGGTTCACCTTCAAGTAATATTCATTGTATTCAAAATTTTAGGAAAGGTTATTTACGAAGGCGACTCTGAAAGTTTTTAGAACTGGCTACTTGTAAACGATATAATCAAATAATAAGTTCTAATTTTGAAAATGGAACTCTTTTCTGTCATTGGTTTTCGATTTGGCGGCAAATTGAAAATTGTCTGACAAAAGAGTGACTTAGCAGTAGATTCGGACAAGCTTAGGCATCAATATGAGGCAAGTGCACAAAATTCTCCATGAAAATTTAGCGGTCAGGAAGCTTTGTGCCCGGTGAATACCTCATAATTTGACAGAGGCCCAAGAACTCCGTCGTGTTGATTGGTGTCGTGAAATGGTTCAAAGTTTTAACAAAGGTGACTCAAATGCTGTGTTCGACATACTTACGGGTGACGAAAGCTGGATTTATTGTTATGATCCGGAAACTAAGAGACAGTTTGCTGTCTGGGTATTTCCTTCCGAGGAGTTGCCAACTAAAGTGAAGAGAGGTCGAAGCGTGGGAAAAAAGATGGTGACCTCGTTCTTCGAAAGGACATGTCATTACGCAACAATTGTTTTAGAGGATCGAAAAACAGTCGAAAAACAGTGCAGAATAATACACTAATAATTGTTTGCTACTTGTACTGGAAAAAGTTCGAGAGAAACGACCTCGCAGTAAGATCCACCTTCACCATGACAATGCCTCGTCGTGCACCGTCAAGCATACAATCGACTAATTCTAACGTCACGCCTTTTGGGGTTTTTATTTATTTCCGAAAATGAAAGAAAATTTTCGAGGAAAACGTTTTATGGACGCCGAGGAAGCAGTGGCTGCATTTCAAAATGCAGTGCTTTTCTCAGTGGTTCAATCGGATGCAGCGATGTATTGATGTAAATGAACACTAATTTGGAACGATATAATAAATCTAATAACTTGCTAGTTTGTTCAGTTTTTGATTTTCTAAAAACCTTCAGTGTCACCCTAGTATTAGTTAAGGCGCTACTCCTAGCGAACGACCTTGAGCATTCGGTCCGTCTATGCCACGCGCTCTCGCTACAATATATCATGTAAGAAATACGGCCAAATTTTAAAATATTTTCTTAATATTTTCGAATTTTTGTGCTTTGAAAAAATTAAACAGATCAAAATGATCATTAATAAATTACCTATCCATTAGTGTCAATCGCAAAATAAAATAATGTTTACTTTATGGGAATTATTGCATGTTATCAATAATTATTTCGCATTTCTATGGTTTAGTTGTAGAGAGATTCATCAAGTATTTACTCCTTTAAAAAAATTGGGATTGGCTATTATGGAATCAAGATTATGTAGAAATTTAATAGATTTTTCATTAGTTGATTTATCTTATTAAGAACAAGTAGATAGCTCCTAAAACCTCACTAATAACGACTAGTGCGGCATTTTGCTCAAACACGCACCTTAATAATTTTATTAATTTATATATCAAAAATTACTATGAAAGGGAATGAACGCAACAAGAGCTCCTTTAGAAAAAATATTAAAAACTGATTAAGATGTTCTTACACCGCCACTACATGTTCATCTTCACAATCACCTATCCACATCATTATCACTATCATCATCATCATCATCATCATTACATCCATTAACAAGTTCACTGCTGAAAACAGGCTTCTCCCAAGGTATGCCACAAAGCACGGTCTTGAGCCATCCTGCATTCATCCACTTCCACATATCATATTATTATTCTATGAAATTCCGCTGGGTTTCCTGTTGATTCTTCCCAGAACAGAGGTATTTTCCGATCCAGTGGTAGATAAAAAGTGACTCGACAAGTGTAGTAATAATCTATATTGAATAAATTATTCTAATAGGTTACGGAAAAAGTTTCTTCGTATTTTGCTCGTCTAAATTTGAAGAAAAATTTCTTTGGTTGTACTGTTTTATCCGGTTGGTTTTAATATTATTACAAATAAGTCATTAAGAAAAAAAAACAAGTAGTAAAAAAAACAGTTTCCCGCCATTTTTCAATCGTTTTTCTGTCCCCCAAAATGAGTGAATATAACGAAGAAATTCGATACATTTTGAAGTTTAATTACAAAAAATGTTTGAAGTTTGTGGACCTAGTACAGTAAGAGCAGCACAAAGTTGTTTCAAGCGTTTACAGTCCGAGAATTTTGATGTCAAAGATACAGCTCGCTCTGGTCGCCCTCATACGGATATTGTCGATGCCAGTTTTGAATAAAGTGGAGCAAAATCGGCATATTAGTAGTTAAAATGTATCCGAAGAATTGAGGATTGATCACAAAACAGTTTTGACCTATTTGAAAAAGTCTGGCTATAAAAAAGCTCGAAATTTGAGTAGTTACCACAAGAGCTAACTGAAAGAAATCTAATGAATCGTGTACTCGTTTACGATTCTCTATTAAAACGTAATGAAACCGAACCATTTTTTAAAAGAAGATAAAATGATTATGGTCAAAGGGTAGTGAAGCTCCACAGACTCTAGCGAACCCCGGATTAATACGCAATTTGGTGATGCTGTGTGTATGGTGGGATTGGAAGGGCATCGTTTGTTATGAGCTTTTACCGACGAGCAAAACCATCGATTCGAATCTCTACTGTCAACAACTAATGAATTTCAAGCAAGAAATTGAGAAAAACAGCTGGAATTGATTAACAGAAAAGGAGTGGCCTTTCATTATGATAACGCCAGACCACACACATATTTGGCCACTCAGCAAAAATTTACAGAGCTTGCTTGGAAAGTGTTAATGCATCCACCATATATTCCTGACCTTGCACCCTCAGATTTTCACCTGTTTTGGTCTCTTCAGAATTCTTTGGATATTGTTAGGTTGACATTAAGAGTGGATTGTGAAAACTACTTGTTATTTTTTTTAATCAAAAATTCCAAGATTTTTACAGCAACGGAATTATTTTCACTACTTACAAGATGGCAACAAGCTATCGAACAAAATAGCACATGTATAATATATTTTATAATATTATTTTTATTATATTATGTGTTTAAACTTTGAAAAAAATAATTTTTGACTTTGTATATAAAATACGAAGAAACTTTTTCCCTAACTTATTATTCTATTCTATTCCATTCTATCCACAACAGAGATCATATTTATGTCAACAGTCGCCTCCTGAGTCCGCTGCCACAGTCATTCTACACATACCACGGTTCCTTGACGACGCCTAATTGCCAGGAAGTGGTCACTTGGATTGTTATGGACCATCCCATCAGCATATCCGACTACCAAGTAAGTGATATAAGCTTCTTCTCCAATTGTAGCCTTTCTTTATTTATCATAGGTCTTTTAAAATGTCACTAAACTAGACTGAACAACCTCCTCGTTTGAAGTTAACTGCAGGTGTCATGCCAGCAATTTAAAGAATCAACTGATTTATTTATTAATCAAAAAAATAACGGTTTTTTTGTTATCACTTCAGTGTTCTAAAAAAGAAAATTCTCCCAATTCTCGCGAGCGGGTGTAAATATCAGTACCGATAGGCCACACGAGTGTAAAGATCAGTACCGATAGGCCACACGAGTGTAAAATCAGTACCGATAGGCCACACGAGTGTAAAGATCAGTACCGATAGGCCACACGAGTGTAAAGATCAGTACCGATAGGCCACACGAGTGTAAAGATCAGTACCGATAGGCCACACGAGTGTAAAGATCAGTACCGATAGACCACACGAGTGTAAAGATCAGTACCGATAGGCCACACGAGTGTAAAGATCAGTACCGATAGGCCACACGAGTGTAAAGATCAGTACCGATAGGCCACACGAGTGTAAAGATCAGTACCAATAGGCCACACGAGTGTAAAGATCAGTACCGATAGGCCACACGAGTGTAAAGATCAGTACCGATAGGCCACACGAGTGTAAAGATCAGTACCGATAGGCCACACGAGTGTAAAGATCAGTACCGATATGCCACACTATTGATATTGCTACTCCTCACTAACTTATGGGATTTGGGCTTAAAAGTTTCGAACGGATATACACCTTATTAGGTCGATGACTCACATTTGATTTTTACAAATACTAGACTGATCTAATTTTGAGCAAGTAACAAAAAAATTCATTATGAACGTCTTAAAATAATTAATTTGCCTATATTCCGAATGTTTTGTTATGATAGAATTTACAGTAGGTACGTAGAACATTACATCAATAAATTAATCTAATCTTTATTTTAGTACAAAATGATTCGTCAAGTAGACGTCGGTGGCGTGGACAACTATCGAAGCTTGCAACCGACCAACCGAGTTGTCTATAAGAGCGCCGCTTCATCCATATCCTCACCACTGCCGATAGGACTCCTGGGTGTACTGTTAAACATCTCTTCCGTCCTAAAATCAACCCTGGGCACAGGCGTTTGTGTCGTTATAAACTTGAAGAGAAAATTCTTCGCAGATAAAACAAATTACTGCACAAACGCTGCTGTATGATAGAAGACAATTTATGTTGGGTCAAAAGAGGTGCGAATTGTTATTTATTACGAGTGAATAAGCGTCCCTTTGCCGAAAAAGAAACAAACAAATAAAAATTACAGTTGTATCAACAAAGTAATTTAAACGTTTCACTTTTACACTCAGTCAGGTTATAGTTAATTTGAATGGATAACTTATACTAATACTTTTAAAAATCAACGCTTTTATTAACTTCGTGTATAATTTTCACCAACTTGTAGACGGTTGATTTAGTTCAAAATTTGCACTCGCATCGATGATCGATGACAATACAATAATTTAATAATTTTATCCTAATACCCTGATCAGAATCATTACGTGTTGTTTAAGTTTTTTAAACACTTATTATAATATATATAAATTGTAATGTATTTTACCCCATCTGAGCTTTTTTTAATTTAACAGAAATGCAGGTTTCCTTACGAAGTTTTCCTTTGCCGCCGAACACTATTAGATTCAGCACAAAAATTGCAACTTGACAATTTAATTCGTGCCGGTTCGGATAGAACCCGTGTTGTTCGGGTACTGTTAAATTTAGAAAAGCGCTAAGCCACACAGTTACCACGGTTTCATAATATCCAACCATGCATTTAATATAATTATCAAAAGTCTACGTAGGTTTCCCCCAAAGATCACCTCGTAGGAGCGACGACGACGTACGCTTGATCAGCCACAGTATTTCATCATTATGAGTTTATAACGACAAGATTATGTTCCCTATTTCCCTTTTCAGTTTCGGGGTGATTTGGGATAGTGGATTGTCTTACCCCGACACTACACGTATTAATACAGTTATTTTTATTTTTGTCACTGTAGCTATTGTACTAATATGTAGTTTTAATATGATAGTACCCGGTTGACCGAGCTTTGCTCGGTATTTTTCGCTCGGTTTTTTTTAATTCGTGTGTTTTGGAAATTACATTTAGATACAAATTACATACTGATGAAATACGAATAATATTTTTTGATCTTAGCGACATAATAGAAAAAACTGAACTGGTTATTTGAATATAAAATCGTGAGTGCAATTAGTTTAATTTAAATTTTCGTGTTTTTAAAAAATACTAAAGAGAGGGCTCGAAAAAATAGATTTTCTCAAAAAAGAAAGGAACATGAAAAAAAATTTAAAAAAGTCTGTCGGTCGGTTTGGGCTCGGACCGGGGTTTTAAGAATCTGTGACCGACCATTATACCAATTAAGCTATTTATAATCACTAACAATACGTCAAAATTTACCTTCTTATTCTAACGATATTGTAGCAGTTTTTCATTGCCTAAAAACACGGACAAAAAGACATTTTCTAAAAATAAATCCTAGCTAGATCGATTTATTATCCCCGAAACTCCCTGGACACTAAATTTTATGAAAATCGTTGGAGCCGTTTCTGAGATCCCGATTATATATATATATATATATATATATATATATATATATATATATATATATATATATATATATATATATATATATATATATATATATATATATAAGAATTGCTCGTTTAATAGTATAGGATAACCATAGACATGTTACCTGTTATTTTACTAGTTGATCCGATCGGTTCGTGGAACTTTCTAGAACGCAAAACCAGGAACATAGAACTTTCAAATAATAGAACAGAACAGTCTAAATAATAGAACGACTAGATACGTTTTATTGTTGCTAGTGGGGTTTGAACTCGGGTTGTTCGCGTATAATTAAATTTACGAGATGTATAACGGATTTCTTTATTTATTAACCATGCAGTTTTTAATCTAACTATAAAAGAGAAAACTCGCTCTTTAACTCACTCAGCTTTTTTAAGTTTCTCTTACAGCGAAGCGTGTAGCGTTAGTAATCTATTCATATAAAGAAACGTCGTTGCAAAAACCTGAACTACCATTAAAAATTCAAAATAACTCTTTAAAACAAGAGAAAACATAAAATAGTATACACCCTTCTGTACAGTGTGTGGGCTCAGCACAGTGTGTGTTTCCACATAACGGCAGTGATGATATTCTTACACCGCCACTACATGGGTATAACTATTAAATGATGATTTTCGTTAAGTGGAACGTGATATTTAGTATGATATCAGACTTACCAAAAAAAGTGCAGAAACTTATGCCCTTTTTAATGATGATTTTAAACGAATGGATCGCCTTGACCGGGGAAGGACCACGCTTTCACAGAATACCAACGTAAAATAACAGCTCAATTCTGCTTTGTTTCGTATGATGACTTTATTACGCATAGTCCAGTCACCTTAGGGTTTCACCTCGGAATTTGAGATGAAAAGCTGGAAACTCGTGTACAGCTTCGTTTTGGCGAACTTAAAAAAATATAAACTTAATATTGCAATTAACAATTTCATTGGTGCCGGCGGGGATCAAACCCGGGTTACTTCCGTTCTGTTATATTTACAGCGAGCGTTAACCATCTGTATAAAAAATATTCCATACACCGTATTGAATGATGTTTTATGATATATAACATCATTCAATACAGTGTTAACTAATAAATAATATTTATAATATAAAAATAATGTAGTATTAACTAATAAATAATACAAATTATTTATTGGTGATAATATCGTAATGATTTAGTAACTGTATAGAAGGTATGATTCACCGAGATTCACGGTTGACCTTGTATTACAGTATGTATGCCTGGGCGCTGAGTGCTCTCCACCCTCTATCTCGAAGGGTTGAGCGTATAGAAAAAAGTTTTTTTTTTTTTTTTATAGAATAGGGTGACAAACGAGCACACAGTCCACCTGATGGTAAGTGGTTGCTGCGGCCCATAGACATCTACATCTATCTTCCATTACAAATCAAAATGCAGATGCGTTGTCACCCGTGAGGACTGAGATAGAATGCCTCATTTCCAGTAAAAAGGGTCTCCGGTTCTCTACACTCACCATACGAAATACAGCAGCATTAAGCTACTATTTCACGCTGGTATTCTGTGAGAGCGTGGTCCTTCCCCGGTCGAGCCGACCCATTCGTGCTACATCTATACTACTAATATAATTGCAGCATGGCTCTACCACGTAAGTTGAGACAAAAGTTGTGTCAAATTTTTTATCTTTAATTTTTATAAAAGATTTTGAAGTGATTGGAACCATAGAAACGGAGATAATTGCAAAAAACCTATTTTCGTGAACTTTGACCTCGAATAACTAACGACGCAGACACTTTTTCTTTTCTGATTCTTTCTTTTGAGACTTTAGAGACAACTTTTAGAACGCCAAAATGAAGCTGTACACGAGTTTCCAGCTTTTTTATCTCAAATTCCGAGATTGACACCATTTTTTTCCTAAAGTGACTGGACTAGCAGTAGAATCATGGTGCAGCTATATTATAAATGTAGCACGAATGGATTGGCTTGACCGAGAAAAGACCACGATCTCTCAGAATACCGGCTGAAAATAGCAGCTTAATTCTGCTAAATTTCATATGGTGAGTGTAGATATATGTTATAACTAGTAAAACAGCTGACTTCACCAAAAACAGCGCTGTTGGCTGTCTTTATCTTGCGCTAAGTGAGGACCAATTGCCGCTGCAGTACAAAAGACATGTTGAAAGTAAAAGAATAGTTAGCTATGAGCCAGAAGTATTTTTTCAAACTAAAGTAACTAACGAACCTACTGTGGAGTCACTGGACCTTAGTCTATTTTCGGGATGTTTTCGCTGTTAGTCTATGCGACTCTTACAGCTTCATGGCTGTAATTCAGGGCTGTAACAGTCACTTAGACTGACAGTGAAAACTCCCCGAAAATAGACTAAGGTCCAGTGACTCCACTATAGGTTCGTTTGTTACTTTAGTTTAAAAAATACTTCTGGCTTATAGCTAACTATGGTAAGTGGCCACTGCAGTTTATGGATACCTCAGCAAATTTCAAGCAAAGAAAACTACAGGTACGTTATGATTTCTTGTGTTTACGCGAACAAATACACATTTAAATGAAACATGTTTTTACGGCTTTTATCACGTATATTAAACTTATTTTATATTCCCGACGTTTCGAGTACTTTACAGCACCCATGGTTACAGGGGGGACTGAGGTGTACGACGTCGTCGACGTTGACCACCTCCAGATTAAAATCATAACAACGACAAAATAAAAAAAATAAAAATGAATATGTGACCGTGACAATGGGTGCTGTACAGTGTTCGAAACGTCGAGAATATAAAATAAGGTAATATTAAACACGATAAAATCAGTTAGAACTATACAGATGCGTTGTCACCGCCGAAAACTAAGACGGAATACCACACTACCTGAATTTATACTGGCTCTCTATACCCCTTAGACCAGACCGTAGCAGTGTTTTAAAGTTGTCCGCGGATGTCCATAGGCTGCATAATTTCATTTGTCACGTCTATTTATTTAAAAAAAAGAACTGTCAGTCGTAGGATCCACGTCAGAAGCGAAAACTTTTAGCTTCACAAACCTGTAAACATTAATTTTGGATTGTAAAGATATATGTTTAGGTTGTATTTTTATTAAAAATTATTTTTATGAACGTATCAATATAGTAATAAAAATTTTCATTTATTGCGCTGTTTTACATGAAAAATAATGATTATATTATCTACATAATACAAAAGAATTTATAAATACATATCAATTTTATAAAACTTAAATCTATTGGATTTTATATATCTGAGCGAGACAACCACGCGAGTCGGGTGCTTTTCAACCGACTTCAAAAAGTGGGAGATATTCTATTCGACTATAAAGGGTTGCCAACCGTTTTGTTTTCCCAGGACATGTCCTAGTTTTTTTAGTGTTCTGGGTTGTACTGGATAGTTTTAAGTAGCGTCCTGGGTTTTTAAAGCCTGATAAGGTCATGTATTTTAAAATTCGCGCTTTACTTTTATAATTCATACGTTACGGGCGACCTCACTATCTGTAACATAGATATGAAGTGCGAACAATTTTATGATTATTTGTTAACTCAACCATAAGTACTGAAGTAAATTGGTGGGATTGAAAAAGTATAGTAAAAATAACTAAGTTTGTAATATTAGTATTTATTAGATATTATCAATTATACGAACGAACCTAAGTTTTAAGAATTTGTTATAAACTAAAGTGTTTGTTTTATATTTTAATAACTCGTTTTCAACGCCTATAATTTTATTCGAAAAATATGATTTTTATCATTTACTTGTATATTTTATTTAACCAATTTTCACTACATATTAATTTAACTATTAATAAATATATTAATAGTTATTTTGCACTATTTAATATACTTAGTTAAGTTTTAACTTGGCGGTCAGCCGCCGTAGAGTCAACATCACCTGAAGATGCATCGTGTAGAGGCGAAACACGTGTCGTATTATCGTCGATGGTGTATTTTTCCCAGAATAGTGGTGTTGGGAGTAGTGGTGCTGGGATTGGTGGTAACGGGATTAGTGCACGCAATTGAAGGAGGGCGGGAGGTGCTCTTCAAACTAGGGAAGACATACATTTTATTTCTCTATGTCTATCTTTATTATAATGGATTTCCGCAAAGTAACGCCTGATTCTATCAATTAATTTAACTATTGCAACTCTATTAAGCCCGAGTCAAATAGTCAGCGAACTGATAGCGTGGCGAAGCGTTTTTATTTGGTATGGTATCGTTTGAATCCAGTCACATATAAAGAGCGAAAACGACACGATACTTGCATACATGGTACATACATCCGCTAAGTTTTCGGTTTAGTTTGGTTCGCAGTTATTTTGGCAAGCCCTTTACTGCGCCCTGTTTTCAAACCGAATAGTCCTGGTTTTTCCAACTCCAAAACATAGTTTTTTAAATTTGGGGTTAGCCCAGCCCTATGACTATACTTATATCTAATTTTTATGTGTGCTCAAAACTTTTTTCTGGGTAAATCGATTCGAAAGCTGGTGCTTCTCGTGTGGTTCCATATAAATTTGATCAAGATCTGACTAGTAGTTTTTGAGTTATCCATAATAATGTGTATTTATTTTTTTATATTGGAGTCGGTTGTACAAAGTTTTTAATCTTACTACTTGTTCGTTATCCTAAAGATGCCCAACGCGTCAAAGAAGTTTTCCCTTAAAAAAAAACACACCACAAAGAACCGTTTTTAGGTTGCCGATATATCCTTATCTCAAGTATTTGCAAGGTTAGTTTTTCCTACGTGCAAATATTTGAAACGTCCATTAAAAGCATTTGACATAAACAAACTCAGTAATGCAAAAGAGCATGTTATCTCTTGAACCCATTACAAACACTAGATCCTATTATGTATTACTGCAAACATTTTTAAATCAAATAGAACTTATAAGACGATAAACATAAACACTCACCTCTGTTATCCTAGAGAGTAGGCAGGGTCTACGGACTATTCTAACATTAATAACATTCTAATAAACATAAATATAATAAATTAATACTAATATTCTAATTTTTACGTGGTAGAGCCACACTGCGGCTGTATGGTTGTAGCATGAATGGGTCGGCTCGACCGGGGAAGGAACACGCTATCACAGAAAACCAGCGTAAAATAGCAGCTTAATGCTGTTGTGTTTCGTATGGTGAGTGTAGAGATCCGGAGACCCTTTTTACTGGAAACGAGGTATTCCATCTTAGTCCTCAGGGGTGACAACGCATCTGCATTTTGATTCTTAATCGAATGTAAATGCCTTTGGGCCACAGGATCCACTTACCATCAGGTGCACTGTGCGCTCGTTTGTCACCCTCATTCTACGAAAAATAATTGCTGTTACTCTATGACTATCAATTTTGCGAAATTATAACACCCAAATAAAATTTTGTTTACACTATTCACAAGGTTGCCGTGTTTTATAAGTTGGCAAAATTAATACGGCTTTTTGCTCCCGCATTTACCTTTTTAAAAAGGATGTTCTCAGGGTATGCTACGAATGTCTAGCGTATCCGAGACTAAAATTCTGGCGAGCTACAGTAATAGTATATCGCGACAGTAAGCTGTGAACAGATCTGATGATCTGATAATTGATAATAGGATTTCCCCTTTCTGGGTTGTACTTTTCCTATAAAATCCGACTTCATAACAACATAACAATAATAAACATTCCATGGACATTCATTAGTTCCAGAACTAGCTGTAAAAAAGGATACTCATTAAATTGTAAACTTTTTTGAACTGAATATTCGTACATACGAGTCATTTAACGTTATCCCTTTAAATTGCCAATCATTTCCGAAATTCGATAAGAAACCACTAAAGTTGTTTATGCGATATACCAAGCGTGGATGTCTAAAATGACAAGTCTAAAGATAACAAGTTCGAGAAAATCAGCACACACGCATTGGAAGGCCACTTTTAAAGGCTGATGAACCGATGTGTAATAATTAATTATTAATTATTTTAACTTCACGTTCGCAAATTGCTGTGATGATGATGATAATATTTAAAAGTCCAAATTGAAACCCACGAGTGCCTCTCCGCTGTGATGTTCAAGAAGTTCATTTCTACCACAGACTCAGATCTATGGCTTAATTTAAAAGTTTGTCTGACCATAGGCATTTGTTACATACGTTAGTAAACATTTTCAAAATTAATCAAATATACCGGGTAATATTTACAGAGAAAGTGAGTTTATTTTTAAACACCATTGAAAAATATGTATGGCGAAGCTTCCACTTTGTACGTTGTTGAAGTTACATCTTACGTTTTTCCTCGCGATAACAATCATAATGTTTAAATAAGTAGTTAATGAATCGACTGTGTTAAAAACTTCACCTCTTGAAACTGAAAAATAAATTTGACCTCTCCTTTTTGTACTTGCAGATGTTATACATATAAATATTAAATAGCCCATACAACTCCCACAATTAAGACATACATACTCTCGAAAAACATTACTCGCCTTCTGGGACAGTCGGGTGAAAAATTCTACCATATTGTCATCGTCATCATCATCATCATTACAGCCCTTCACAAGTCCACTGGTGAATGTAGGCCTCCCCCAAGTAATGCCACAAAGCACGGTCCTGACCCACCTGCATCCATCGATTTCCTGCATGTCTTACCAGGTCATCACGTCATCTAGTGGGGGGTCGCCCTTCACTACGCCTAACGGTACGAGACTGCCACTCGAAAACCTTTTTTCCCCATCGGTTATCGTTTCTTCGAGCGATATGGCCGGCCCATTGCCACTTCAGCTTACCATACGGATTACCATATTGTCCCTAAACTAAATTTATTCGACCAATAATGCACAATTATTTTTATTAAAATTGATTTGTTGTTTAAACAATAAAAACCAACCATACAATATATATTCGCCAAAATTGCAAATTATTGTTAGTGAGGGCGAAGACGCCCACACCAATTTTTCTTATTTAAAACTTAGTTAAACACAACAAGGCAATGTCGCAAGGTATTTGCAGCTGACTTGTATATGAGTCTGAAATCCAAAAATACTTTCTGTAGATAAAACCAATTTTTACCGGTTTTCAATTAGTAGGTATAAATCCACTGATAACTGCTATTTATAACGCATTTATATTTTATAGTTCAATAAATTATTGATTACACAGCGATCGAAAATTCACGTGTAATCAGTTTGTTTCATAATCGAGTTAATAACCTTTTAATAATGAATTGCTGTCGATCACGTTTTTTGACGTGGTAAAGCCACGCTGTAACTATATTGTGTATTGCACTAATGGGTTGGCTCGAAAAGGGGAAGGATGCGGTTCGAATCGTAGGCGTCAGAGCTCTTTTTGATCGGCTTGACTCACTGCCATTGATAAAATACGCAAACAGATTTGCATCTCTTTGCGTATTTTATCCCATCTACCACAGGGAGTGCTCGGAGGCATTGTTTGGACTAATACCAGCTGTTCAATTTCACCATAGCACATCGCGACAATACTTGCGCTACCGTCCATACCATCTGTATTATACTTTCAGACTTTTTGCTATAAATTATTAATAAAAGTACCGCTCACATTGCATGCCGAACCCTAAATTCGACAAACATTGTGCATACCGCTTACTCACAACACTAGGTATAATAAATAACGCGTGTTTGTCATGCTCGTTGCACGCCAAACATTTCGCAACACCACATACTTTGACAACATTTTTCAATTTTTATCAAACGCAATAAAAAAAGACAAAGGGTAAATTTTCGCACAAATAGTATTAGTCACTCCATCGGTTAAAATTCACTCAACAGGTGGCGTTCCTTGGGTAGGACTATGTTCGACTATGACTTGTGAATAAATGTAATCATGAATGACGATGCATTTTAATAATATGATAACTTTCGTTTACCCGTTAAAAGCACGGACTAAGATGTAAAAATTATTTGTTTCATCCCCGCCGACACGATTGAAGTTGTTACTTGAAAATTAAGGTTTCTAATTTCACGTGTGCGACGGCGAAGGCAAACGTGTCTTCGGGCCATATGCCTATGAAATTAAAAAAAAAGAATTTGCTTGGCGGCCTCTTGCCAAAAAATCTCTCACAAAGGGGCAGATGCCTATTCCTAGTAATAGAATAAAGAAGAAAGGTCTAAATAAACATAAATTAAATATATAGTCATTTAAAGACATAAATTTAAATAAGCTTCGGTAAGTGTAGCCACGTAGGTATTTATGTGTAGTACGCTAGAAATCAATTTAAGTTTTGTTACGCGTATGTACGCACTGTAAGTGTAACCTATGTAATTATATTTTATGTAGTGTCAAGTGCTTATGTTTAGTTATTAATGTGACTCTACCACGTTTAACAATTACTAGAACCGAGCGGTGGCTATTTTTTTTATAAACTAAGGGTGACAAACGAGCGCACATTCCACCTGATGATAAGTATGACCTACAGATATCTACATCTATCCTCAATTAAGAATCAAAATGCAGATATAACAGATAGAAATGGTTGTTTGAGGGGTGCAGCTACATCATCAACTCACTGACGTTGCTCGTTTGTCACGCTTATTAACAAGTTAAAGGAAAATTGAATATAGAAGATTACAGAAATTAAATTACCTATTTCAATAGTTATTTATTTCACTTAAAATGCTGTTTTAATATCTACTTAATATATTCTTTATGTAATATTTTTTCTAAATGATAGCGATGATTGTTTAGCCAGTGCAAAAATATTATCTTTATAAAGTAAATCTTTTATTTATAATATCTGTCAGCCAGTGTCAATACCGTAGAAAGGGATTCTCTATCTACGGTCAATACCGTGTTTTTTTTTATTTGTTTATACTTGCCAACGATCAATAATTGTTCGTAAGTTTTTAATGCAAATATTTCTTAAACTTATTGTACATAGTTTTACCTAAGAGTAATAACGTACACATGAGTTTTATTTTCACATATTCTTGTAGCGTGTTTGTTTTTAAGTTTTATTTTATAGATACTGTTTAAATTTTACTATTATTGTTGTTGGAATAATATAATTTATTAGTTACTAATTATTATTTTTATCATTAGGACCGCATAAATCAAAAACTATGAGTAAATAAATAAAATTGTAAATGTGTATGATATTTTTAGATTTTTTAACTTTTAAATCTTTTCCTGTTTGTATGTTTGATTTTCAACATGCAATGTGGAAAACAAGTATTTTTTTATTTTGTACTAAAAAGATTTAATACACCACGTTTTCATTTTTTATTTATATTCCTACACTGTCATTCGATTCTGAACGATGTTCAAATTTTCAAGTCTAGCTTATCAGGAGGGCTCGAAATTTGAGTTGCGAGATTCCATCCGGGACGACAGATAGACAGACAAACAAGACAAGACAGACAGACACACAGACAGACAGACAGACACACAGACAGACACACAGACAGGAACACAGATGGACACACAGACAGACAAATAAAACAAGATAGACAGACACACAGACAGACAAACAAGACAGGACAGACAGACACACAGACAAACAAACAAGACAAGATAGACAGACACACAGACAAACAAATAAGACAAACAGACCGACACACATACAAACAAATAAGACAAGACAGACACACACACATACAAACAAATAAGACAAGACAGACAGACACACATACAAACAATTAAGACAAACAGACCGACACACATACAAACAAATAAGACAAGACAGACACACACACATACAAACAAATAAGACAAGACAGACAGACACACATACAAACAATTAAGACAAACAGACCGACACACATACAAACAAATAAGACAAACAGACAGACACACATACAAACAATTAAGACAAACAGACAGACACACATACAAACAAATAAGACAAGACAGACACACACACATACAAACAAATAAGACAAGACAGACAGACACACATACAAACAAATAAGACGAGACAGACAGACACACATACAAACAAATAAGACAAGACAGACACACACGCATACAAACAAATAAGACAAGACAGACAGACACACATACAAACAATTAAGACAAACAGACAGACACACATACAAACAAATAAGACAAGACAGACACACACACATACAAACAAATAAGACAAGACAGACAGACACACATACAGACAAATAAGACAAACAGACAGACACACATACAAACAAATAAGACAAGACAGACAGACACACATACAAACAAATAAGACAAGACAGACAGACACACATACAAACAAATAAGACAAACAGACAGACACACATACAGACAAATAAGACAAACAGACAGACACACATACAAACAAATAAGACAAACAGACAGACACACATACAGACAAATAAGACAAACAGACAGACACACATACAAACAAATAAGACAAGACAGACAGACACACGGACAGACAAACAAGAAAGTGACTTTATAAAAACGTGGTAAAATGAAAACGTGGTAAAATCTCTGGTTTTATTAACGTATTTACTTCACAACTGGTATCGACATGAAATTACACAAGCTGTAATTATTTATAGTAATTCTGTTATATTTGAATGTCTTTGTTCAAGTGTCAATTTAGTTTTGGTTTCCGAGAGTTATTGCTCAAACAGTTTCAGTTTTTCCTTTACACGAACGAAGTCGCGGACACAACTTTTATTTATGTAAGCGAATAACATAATAATAATAATACATTGTTAATAATACAATTTCATCTTTTAATTGTAAATAATTTGAATAATGTTATTTATTAATTTAATAATGTCTATGGTTGTTTATTTTGTGTTCTGAATACATTTAAATAAAATATAAATAGTATAAAAATTTGTTTCATTTTCATTCTCGCCACTAACGTGGTAGAGCCACGCTGCAGCTATATTATGGTTGTAGCACGAAAGAGTCGGCTCGACCGGGGAAGCACCCCGCTCTCACGGAATACCAGCGAAAATACTGCTGTGTTTTTTATGACTGTAGAGATCCGGAGACCCTTTATTACTGGAAACGAGGCATTCCATCTTTGTCCTCAGGGGTGACAACGCATCTGCGTTTTGATTCTTAATCGAGGATAAATGTAGATGTCTATGGGCCACAGCATCCACTTACCATCAGGTGGACTGTGCCGACTGCTCGTTTGTCACCCTTATTCTATTAAAAAAAAACCTCTTTTAGTCAACCAAATCTAAGAAATACGTTATGACGTTTCACATTAATCATTCCGCAATAACTTTGCACAAGCGTACTTAAAATAAACTTCAACATAAATCCGAAGAATTAAGAAGTTATCTTTATTTTATTAGAACCACTGACCTCTATATATACAAGTACGCTGGACTGACTATACCATACAAAACGACTGTGCCAATTTGAAGCGCCGCTAAAGGATGTCTTAAAAAATAAAATTGACATAATATGCCAAAGTCTGTTCTCTTATTTATATTATCATATTTAAAAAATCTGTATTTTGAACTTTTAAACTAAAAAACGAAAGTATTTTATGTTGTTTGATTGTGTATAATATTAGTTACGTAATAAGAATTATTTTTATTAATAATGAGTGTGCGTAATCTGTAAAACTCGTTACCAAAAGGGAAGTGGTGTAACATTTCACAAGTAAGTGAATTTGCAGCATATTAAATAAATAAAAATTGTTTGATAATATAAGTACTAAAAAATTTGTTACTAATCTTAATATCATTTATACCAACATGTTTGGCTGTATGTTACTGAGTTTTGATAAACAATAAAATTCTATAGGGTTGTCGAGTTCCTTGTCTATAATACTTATCGATGTTCTTTCCTACCAATATCTGTTAATAAACAAAGTCGCCAACAACAAATGATTATCAAATGTTTATTAATTAACTGGTTTCCAACTGAACCTAGACTCAAATTATGGCTTAAAAGCATAAATATTGTGAATTGGCGTCCGAAACAAAATGATCATATTTGTTCCAAACATTTCACAGACGACTGTTTTATTAGACATGAGAACTGCACCACTTCGAAAAAGTGCAGTATACCGACAATATTTTGTAGTAGTACCAGTACCAGTAAGTATAAAAGTATTAGATTATTATTTCGAATATTTTTTATTTCTTCTTTAATAATTTTCCACCAAACTCAAGGGCCATAGCCAAGTGTCGAAAGGTCGCCTGATGATGTCGAGCCACGTTGGATGTGTGTTAGTGGGCTGCGGCTAGAGGAGATTCCTCTCCCTATACCGCTGTAGTCGAGGTGGAGTGGTAAGGGAAGAGGGGTGTTGGTATGGCAATTGGCGATGCGCCACTCGACTATCTTTTGCGACTTTGGTGAGATTGCACCACTTGATGCTTCCAAGTGCTCGTTTTTCCCTGGCTCCATTCACATATCGGGCTCGGGGAGTCCGTAGTGCAGGTGGAGTTAGAGGCCGCGAAGGGCAGTGTGGCTTGTATTTCTGGTGCACCTTATCTGAGAATGAAATCGGGGAGGAGAAGTCAGCAACTAAGGAGGGGCTGTCATTGGGCGGCTGGCGCCAGAGGGGTCGCGGATGTGCATGAAAGCGTTTCCGTGGCCTTGCCAATTTGCGGCGGAGATAAAACACCATGGGGTTTTAGTAAGTGCGATCTAGAGATTTAATTCTTTCTCAATTGCAGGCATGTAATAGTATGAGTACATAATTGTGCTATTTGCTGTAGAAACTATTGGTCCGTAGATGATCATTGTATGTAGATTGATCATCGCTGCTGGTAATAACAAGTGGTTTAGTTTGTTGCTTCCTCGCTTGAAGGCTAAGTATAGCCATTCAGAGATGACACGTAGCCAGCATTCTTGGGACGATACCACGGAAAGTAGGACTGTATAATAATTTCAGTTATTTTTTTTTAATATTGTATTTTTAATTTCGAAAATGACGCTGTAAATAACTGATAACTATGTAATTCAAAGTTTATATATATTATATAGCTTGTAGCTGGCGCATTGCTGCCGCAGAAGAAATAATTATGAAAATATCGTTAAAAATGTGGAAGAGTTGTATTGTATAATTAGGAATGATAATACAATCATTGAAATAGAATGATATATAACTTTCTATAACTTTCAAATAAAGTCAGTATAATACGCACGCCACCTAGTGTCCGTTAATTGTACCATGCGTGTAACATTCGCACAAGTGCAACCAAGACTAAGTTTTAACGCAATCGGATGAACGGTATGGCATCGTAGAAAGTACGAACAAACATAAATTTTTATATAGCAGAAAATATTTTACTGTCTATTGACAGACCTGTAGTTGATTAGAATAAGCGTAATTATAGCAGCTGATTTGTTTTTCTTTACAATACTAGAACTAAATGAACGGTTGACAATAAATTATTTTAGAAACTATGTTTTTTATTTTGTGGAGATAGTTTAATCTTAATAATTTTTTGTTGAATGGTCTAAGGGCTACGATGGCTATCCGAGTTCAGAACCAGAGTACAAAACTAATCCAACTGTAAATCTTTACAGTTGGATTAGTTTTGTACTTCACGTCCCCTGTCTTACACATCTGTGTAAGACAGGGGACGTGATATCCCTGAAATATTTTACTGCTGTATTGGAAGACGTCTTCAAGCTACTGGACTGGAAAGGATACGGTATTAACGTCAATGGCGTGTACGTCACTCACCTTCGATTTGTCGACAATATAGTCATTATGGCAGAATCGCTGGAGGACCTTCACACTATATTCGATGACCTCAATAGTGTCTCCCAACGGATAGGTCTTAAGATGAACATGGACAAAACAAAAGTCATGTGTAATATCCACGTCACACCTATGCCGGTGGTTTTTGGAAGCACTTAGTAGAAATGAAGTTGTTGACGAGTATTTTTCTCGGGACAAATATTCCGAATAGGTAAGTTCAACTTCGACCGATAGGTCAATCGACGGATTCAACTCGGCTGGGCAGCGTTCGGGAGATTACAACACATCTTCTCGTCAGGAATACCTCAAAACTAGATCGTACAACAAGTCCGTGTTGCCAGTGATGACTTATGGATCTGAAACGAGGTCGAAATATAAGAAATCATTATGAAACGAGGTCTTTCACTGCTGGCCGTATGAGGAAGCTTTTGACATCGACCAATGGATTAGTAAGCTGAAGTGGCAATTGACCGGCCATATAGCTCGAAGAACCGAATACCGATGGGGAAAAATGAAAAAAGGGAGTGGCAGCCTCGTACCGGCAGGTGAAGTGTAGGACGTTCCCCCACTAGATGGAGTCAAAATCTGGTAAGACGTGCAGGGAGTTGATGGATGCAGGTAACTCAGGACTGTGCTTTGTGGCATTCCTTGGGGGAGGCTTATGTTCAGCAGTGGACTTGCGAAGGGTTTTAATGATGATGAATGATAATTGCATTATATTAATATGATACATAAATAGAATGGCGTTACGGGTAGAGTCCATCTATCCATAGATTCCATTCTATTTATTTAGGTATAGGTAGAGTATAGAATTTTTATCGATATAATTTGGTACACTATCTTATCCCTATTATTAGTTCCGTAGCCATGCACTGTCAGCTGTCAGCGCCCAAATGGCGGAAATCAAATCGCTTCATCATGTCATGGTGTATAGCCAGTCCAGCGCACTTGTATATATAAAGGTCAGTGATTAGAACGTATATAGTTTTTGTCACTAATTTAAATTGAAATCTTTGAAACAAAGCAAAATATTGAAAAAATAACCAGTATCAACTTTTTTACTTGACGTCGTTTCAATGATATGTCGCTTTGTACCTTATCGTAGTGTTTGAATGAATAAAATTAATTGATATGCGAATAATCGGCAAAATATTCAAATAATCGGTAAAATATTCAAATAAACGAATCAATATTTTTGATGTATTATTTGTTTAATTAAATTTTTATTTTTAAAATTCCTTAAATGTAATTTAATAATTTAAGTAAACAAGTTACTTTTTTTTTACTTTGTCAATAAATTTGTGTAGGCAAAAAAACTCACATACAATGCCGCTCTGAAAAAACCACCACACCACCACAACGTAATTTCAAACTCCCGTTATTTCGGGAGCTTACTGTGCGTAATTTTGTAATTTTGTGTTTGTCTTCTTTTGTGACTCGGTTTTAACTTTATGGACTATTTGCACTATACCCGTTGAAGCATATGCCCATGTCACAAAAGATGATTGGGCGAAAGTGGTAGTAAAAACAAAAAAATGATTACGGATGAATTTGAAAGAGACATTAATTTTGACTCCATTATTGAAAATCAAATAATAACTAATCTAAACAACGATAGCTCAACTAGTTGTACTGAAAGTGATTGAATAAATTAATTTTTAATCTAGTTTCAATCTTAATTTTTTATAACTTTACATCTACAAATATGGAGTAACAAAAAATACGAAGAAACTGATAAATCTGGTGTACTAAATTATCCGTTTCTAATTTATTCTGGTGGTATTCAAACCAAACTGTAAATGATTACTAATTTCAAATAATCGATATCGATTTTTTTTAGAACCGAATATTGTACGTTCCCATTTTTTAGTTGGCATGCTTGGTGCAATAAGTCTGACAGCTGTCAAAATGTATGTTTTGGATTTGGTTGACTATAATAGGATGACAAATGACAAACACTGGTTTATTTTTAAAAAACGCAATGTGTCAAACCATAGACAGAGAAACTTATAGACTAATGATTAACGTGGCCTCGAGTGAGAAAGGACGATAACGTAGTTTTAGGTTATACAATAATCTTTGTGACTTTTAAACATATTTAGATAAAAAAAAACTTAATTGTTCTTATAACTGAATTGAACAAGATTCACCAATCTTAAGCTCACAGAACACTTTTTTTCTCACTTAAACCAAATTGTAAACTCCTTAGATCGCTACGAAATGTCAAAGTTGTTTAGCAAAGTGTAGTTTGCTAAACAAAAAAGCTGGCACGGAGAAAGGGACAAACAATCACACCACCGCTCTGTCTCATTTCTATGCAAGACGTATGCATAAATCTATCTTTTTCGTGCGCGAATGGGAAAGAAGGCGTCAATTTGTCTATAGGTTTCTCTGTCTACGTGTCAAACGAACTTTAGCTACGTGGATAACTGCAACCGACTTCAAGCTGAGGCCTTTTGTTTTTTTGTTTTTTTACTGAGATTACTAGGCAAAAATTTATCGACCGAATTGGCGATATATTGAAAATAGGCCAAATGAAGACTACCTTTAACCTACGAGCATGTATGCGTAATCATATGGATGTGGACGAGGCTAGTGGGGTGTATCAGGATCGTGTCAAACGGAAGTCCGTAGTCTCTGCCTACCCGTCTGGGTGACAGGCGTGAGTGTTTATGTACGTTTATGTAGGTATTACTACTACTACACTAGCATTTTTTCCTGTGATGTGGAGACAGGTAATATAAATGAACAAACATTTCAACTCGAAACGGCTATACAAATATATGTTTCGTAAGGGATTCGAACCTGCTGCCTTCTGCGCCGGAACTTAATAATCAGCCATTGTATCGAGGTGCCTTCGTAAATCCGTAGGAAATCTATAGAATATTAGCAATCCACCCCAGCTTTTCACGGGTAATTTCTGGCTCTCGACAACAGTGACACCTACTGGATCCAAATGTAAATCGAAGCCATCTAGGGACCCATTCAAACACAAACAAAAAAAATCATCAAAATCGGTCGCGCTGTTTTACAGTTTTAGCAAGACTAATGGACAGAAATTGGTTTTTATATATAAAGATCAATTCTTGTTTATTATAATTAAATAATTTAAAAAAAATTACGTTTGCATTTTTGATGGCTCAAGCCCAAATCTATTTAAAAAACGCTAACCACAAATGTTTTGAAGCGATGATGGGAAAGAGTATTTATGGTTTATTACCAGTGCGAAGGCATCTTGTGCTCCTTTGCCCAATTCGAACAGAATAAAGCTGATTCGCTTCACTGAGTTACAACTCACTATAAGCCCAAAACGTAGTATACAAGACATATTATGCTCATGTGGTAGAGCCACGCTGTAGCTATATTATGACAGCGGCACATAAAATAGTAGCATAATGCTGCTGTCTTACGTGTGGTGAGTGTAGAAAACCGGTGACTACTGATGCAACGGAAGTGTCATAACGGCAGCAGAAACAGAACTCAAAAGTAAATTTTAGCAGAAACAGAAACGGATACGGATGAAGCGGAAGTGTAAATACTATGTAAAAAATACAATTTCGGACAAATATGTGCAGAACTTCCGCAGTTGCGGATGCAGAATCACAGGTCTGATGCATCACTACCGGAGACCCTTTTCACTTGTAACGTGATATTCTATCAAGTCTACCTACGTATCTGATTATTGATTCTTAATTGTGGATATTATTCCATAAAAAGAATAGAGAACATGTGAAACCCGCAAACACTGAAAAATCTCAGAAAAGGAAAAGCTTGGGCGCTTAGTGGGACGTATTTAATCTAAATTTACTTAACGAAATACCTAATATATTTTTATCCTTTCCTGAGGATAAAAAATATATTATTATATATAGGACAGGTCCTTAAACAGTAACGACAAATACATGTACTTTTAAAGCGGACCGATAAGGAATGAAAAGAATCTAAATTTTAGGGATTTTACAACTACAACGCTGCAGCTATATTATTTATTTTACATTATGGTTGTAGCACGAATGGGTCGTCTCGACCGGGGTAATACTCTCTCACAAAATACCAGCGTAAAATAGCAGCTTAATGCTGCTGTTTTATATGGCGAGTGTTGAGAACCGGAGACCCTTTTTACTGGAAACGTGGTATTCCACCTGGATCCTGATGTTAGTCCTTAGTCATGCATCTGAATTTGATTCCTAATCGACGATAGATGTAGATGACTAAGTAACACTGCATTCACTTACCATCAGGTGGACTGTGTACTCGTTTGTCATCATGATTCTATAAAAACTATGCATTTAATTGCAAATTCGTTCCGTCGTTCGAATATCTTTGCTTATAAATTTAATTAAATTATTAGGTATATTTTCCTCAAATTCAATCTACAATACAGAGCAGATAACCAAGTTTTAGTGTACTGCATCTTATCTTTATATTGAAGTATTTGAACGAATAGATGCAAAAATAGAAAGTTGAAAGTATTCGGGCAAGAATCCTATGTGATTTATGAAGTCATAAAATACAAACCTCAAACATGTCATAAAGCAGGTTCCTGTAATTATTTAGACTAGTTTGTGTAACTAAAATAGGTATTATGACATAATAACATTAAATAGGCGGTAGTCCACTAATTACCTCGTTGGTGGAAAGTGCGACTGCTGATCATTGAGTTCAAATCCCGGGTCGAGCAAAAATCATACGTAGTGTGGTATTTCTTGGGGGCTTATGTTCAGCAGTAGACCTGTAAATGAGTTGAAACGAAGATATCGTTTTACATAATCATCATAATGGTATCTCGAAAGAATACATTTTCAAAGTCCCCCTGTGGCCATAGATGCTGCTAAGTAGGTACTAGGAAAGTCTGGATTTCAAAATAGAATAAAATTTATATATATAATATATATATATATATATATATATATATATATATATATATATATATATATATATATATATATATATATATATATATATATATATATATATATATATATATATATATATATATATATTTATTTATTTATTTATTTATTTATTTAGGGACTACATTTTTAGCAGCAAAATGCAGAACAGCTGTTTAGGTATTGCAGCAAACTGTAGATTCCCTATTTATATAATATGACAGCTGGCGCTGTCACACAGTGAACATTAGCTCCCGTATTTTTGATTAATTAAATAATTAAAAGTGATTGTTAAAAGTATCTAGTAATGTGTAAAGTGTTGGCCAAATATTGTGTGCAAGTGTTATTTCTAAAAACATTAGCGAATTGAGTGGAAAATTGATAAAAATATCCTATAACAGTGTATGTGAAAAACAATCCAACAAACAACAAATATTCGCAAGTATCACAAATAAACTTTAGTAAAGTGACTATTCTACCCAGTAATTAAAATACAATTTGTGAATGGTTAAAAAAGAATAGTAAAAAAGTAAAAATTTGAATTAATACACAAACATGACGGTTAACTTTATTTGAATTAGATGCAATATTATAACATTATCAACCGTATATCGTGATAATAGTGACTTCATTGTTTCATCGCCATCTAGCGTCATACATGAGATTAACGATTTATAAACTTTTTGTCATTTTATGGGATGTGTTTTTTGCTTAAAGTGACATCTGTTATCAACAACAGTAATCAAATACACGAAAGTGCATACGAACCGATAATTTCGTCGTACTAAACTAAGAGTTCGTAGCGCAGCAGTACGATCGTTGCACTATAATCAAGAGTTTGGTGGTTCAAGTCAAATCAACTAATTAAGTTATCTCATTTGTAGTAATATTTTTTAAATTATTTTAAAATGTCAGAGAAAGCAAGTACTTCAAAAACCACAAAAAATAATGATAGTCACCGAAAAGTACAGAATCTTGTCAAATGTCTAAAGTGCAAGAATCTGTTTGACCCAAGGGCTACAGTTCACAAAAAATAATGATAGTCACCGAAAAGTACAGAATCTTGTCAAATGTCTAAAGTGCAAGAATCTGTTTGACCCAAGGGCTACAGTTCACAAAAAATAATGATAGTCACCGAAAAGTACAGAATCTTGTCAAATGTCTAAAGTGCAAGAATCTGTTTGACCCAAGGGCTACAGTTTCGTGTTCGATGTGTAAAAATATATACGATTTTGACTGCATCGGACTTTCGGAAAAGTTATATCGATTAAGGGATACGGACTCTAAAAAGAAATGGAAGTGTAAAATATGCGATTCAAAATCAAAGACAAACGTTAAACAAAACTCAGATTCTATAACCAGTAATATAACAGTACGAAAAAAACCATTGTCCCCTAAATATAGCCGAAATGTGGTGTCTACTCCTACGAATTTAACATCCCAAATAAACGATTCTCACATCCTTACTACAATGGACACATCAGAGGAATCGATCATAACATCGCCGGATCAACTATCAAGAAGCGTTAATTACACCTTAAAATATACATTAAATATACAAGAAATGAAAGAAACAATAAATAAATTATCATTGGAGCTAGCAAGTACGCAAAATGAACTAGATGATATGATGTTAGAAAATAACGCTCTTAACAGGCAGATCAACAAATTGACTAAAGAAAACGATACACTCAAATCTTTGTGTCAATCGCTACCGCAAAAAAATCTAAATCGTAGCACCAATAAAGGAAGAAGAACTTCATTGCACTCCTCAATTTCACCTTTCAAGACGCCTAATTCCCAATCAACTGTTGAAAAAAAAATCGATGGTAACGGTACTAAGGTAGACATTATAACTTCTCTACAGCTAAGAATAACACATTTAGAAGAACAGTTGTATCAGGCTGAAAAAGAAATTACAGAGCTGAATAAAAAACTCTGCCTTCTGAATCAAGACGCATTCGTGCCTAATACTGCCATTTCGACATGTAAAAATAGAGATATTAAGCAAGCAGACATTGATGAGATATTAATCTTTGGCACTCAACAATGCACTAACATGGCGGCAATATTAACACGTTCTAGACAAAACTCGAAATATGGGAATTATAGAGTAAAAGTGTTCACGAAACCCTCTGCACCGAGTACCGAAGTACTACGAAATTGCCAAAATCTTCTTCTTAAGCCAAATGATAAACTGGTTATATGTGTTTGAGAGAATGATTATGACTTGGAAATACTATATAAGCAGTTACAGAGTTTATTTAAAAAGTATGTAAATAACAACATTATAGTACTAAATATCTTTAATAATGACTATATTAGTTTCACTGACGTAAATTATACAATTCAAATGTTATGTAATCGATTTAAAAAATGCCATTTTGTTAAATTTAATAATAACAATTTATTTTCATTATGTAAATCTATAAACTACACTATTGACTGTATTGATTATAATGAAAATTTTTTAAATATAAGAAACTTGAAAAACTTGGTGATAGGCAGTAAACCAAACCTGACGTTAAAAAAATCAGAATATTATCCGAAAGGGAACAATACCTTACTATTTCCCACCCAAAAATACTGATATTGACCTGGCTAGGTAGAGCCCCGCTGATCCTGTTACACGCCAAAATGTTACATCTAAGGAAAAGGGAACTATCCCACACTACTTTCCCGTAATTAATAAAAATGATTTATTTCGAGGATAAGTTACAATATTTTAATATCATGCATCAAAACATAGCTAGTATATTATCAAAACAATCGCTGTTGGAATTAACGTTGTTTGAACTATTTGGAAAAGATAAAATCCCAGAAATAATATGCCTTTCAGAAACTTTTTTAAAAGCTTGTAATAAAAACTATTTTAAAATAAATGGCTATACCTTGGCCGCTGCTTTTTGGAGGGATAAGAATAGAGGTGGTACGTGTATCTTGACAAAAACTATATTAATTTCACTGAACTCACATACTTACAAACATATGCTATGCAAAAAGTTTTTGAGGTATGTGGCATAGTAATACCTTTTCACAAGCTAATTGTTATTTGTATTTATAGATCCCCTTCCTCTGACCCTACCATATTTCTAAATAAATTGAGGTATTTACTACATGATTTATAAAATAAAGTAAAACCAAATTACAACATTGTTATAGTAGGTGACTTTAATATAAATACCTTGAAACCTGGCAGCCTGACATGCCACTTAAAAGATCTTTGCAATGACTATAATTTGAAACTCCATATCGATGTTCCAACTCGCAAAGAATCGTGTATAGATCACATCCTTAGTAATGTAAAGGACGCTACTGCTCATGTACTGCCTCTCTATCTGTCGGATCATGAAACAGCGCAACTACTGAGTATTCCGATCCAAAAAAATATTCCTAAAACAGAAAAATCCTACTACTCATTCAAAAAAGACTATTCTTTAGAAAATATTAAAAAATTTAAGGAATGCTTGAATAGCCTCTCTTGGTCTGAAGTATATAGTGAACCTAACTTAAATATAGCCTTCAATAACTTTCATTCGAACTTCAGGTTGTTCTACGATTTGTGTTTCCCAACTAAAAAAGTAAAGGTTAATAACTCAAAAAAAAAACAATCGCATGTGGTTTAGTAAAGGCTAACTAAAAAGTTGTAACACAAAGAGAAAACTCCGATATAACTATTATACACATAAATCAGCAAGCAATAGACAGAAATATTTCACATATTCAAATACCCTAAAAAAATGTATAAATAAATCTAAGAGACTTGCAAACATAAAATTTATTCAAAATAGTAATAACAAATGTAAAGCAACGTGGTCTATAATAAAAAATGAAATAGGTATAACACAAAGTGAAGCTTCTGTTGACTATCTAAAAATTGACGACTCCGACATAGCAAACCCGGAAGAAATATCCCAAATATTTAACAACTACTTTACAAACATCGGAAAAATTAGTATTAATAATGTAAACAATGGCGAAGGCTCTTATATTACAAACAATTTTAACCTAAACACAATGTTCCTTAAACCCATGTCAGTAAATGAAGTAAAATTAGAGGTAATGACCTTAAATAAAACCAACTCTGTAGGCTACGATGGCATAAATACACACATATTGAAGTCATGCATTGATAAAATAATTGACGTTTTAACTCATCTTGTCAATTTGTCATTCTCATCAGGAAGCTTTCCAGAAACATTAAAGTCCTCCATTGTAAAGCTTATACACAAACGTGGCAACAGAAACGTCGTTAGTAATTATCGCCCAATTACCCTTGTACCTATACTTTCAAAAGTATTTGAAAAGTGTATGTATAAAAGGCTCCTAGAATTTTGCAATAAGTTTAACATTATAAATAAAAGTCAATATGGCTTCCAAAAACATAAATCGACTAACTTTCGGAAAAGTTTATTCATCACCTAATAAATACAGTGTTGACCAATATTAATGATAATTATTTGACTACGGGACTGTTTTTTGACTTAACTAAGGCATTTGACTTCGTATCACACGATCTATTATTAAATAAATTGGAAAAAATAGGAATAAGGGGGGGCGTTGCAATGGATTGCTTCGTATTTAACAAATCGTACTCAATGTGTCACGATAACAAAATTAATAAATAAAGAACTAAGAACATATAAATCCAACTGCCTTGGAAATATTAATGGAGTTCCACAAGGCAATATCTTAGGGCCTATATTGTTTATATTATATATTAATGACATATCTGATGCGACAAGTCATGAATGTATCACATACGCTGATGACATTTCGGTTATAGTTAGGACTAAAAAAAATAAAAATTCAATATATAATCATGAATTGGACATAAATAATACAATTGATAATATAATTGAATGGCTACAAGCTCACAATTTAAAAATTGACTTGGCAAAATCAAATTTTGTTCAGTTTAATAAGTCAAAACATAACCAGTACAATTTCAAGCTAAACATTATAAAAATCAATAAAATAGAAAAAACAAAATTTTTAGGTGTGGTCATAGACCAGAATCTGAAACTGGAAAGCACATATCGATGAAGTTTGTAATAAAGTAAACAAATGTTCTTACGCGCTCAACCAAATAAAAAAGTGACTGACATAAAAACGTCTGTTACGACTTACCGAGCATATGCCGAGTCTATACTCCGTTATGGACTGGTGATGTGGGGAAATAGTTCGGATTGGAATCGGGCTTTTATTGCGCAGAAAAAGTGCATTAGGGCAATCTGCGGAGTAGGACCCGATGAATCGTGTCAGCCTCTATTTAAAGGTCTTAGAATACTGCCACTACCAATGATATATATTTTAGAAGTTTGTGTATTTGTGCAGAGACACAAACAATTATTTGAAAAAGCTTGTGAGGTACAGACTACTCGCTCACGTAGGGACCCACACAAGCTAGTATTTAGGGATATACCTAAATCATAAAAATATAGCAAAAGTTGCCTTACCATGTGTGTCCGAATATATAATAAACTCCCTGACGAACTTAAAACCCTAAATATTACATTGTTCAAAAAGAAATTGTACAAATGGCTGAATGAAAATAATTTCTATAGTGTAAAACAATTCTTGGAAATAAATTAGATTAAGTACTGGATAATATTTATTAAAAAAAAATCATTTAATTACTGTAATAAATATAAAATAACAAACTATAGTATTGTTACAATATATCTTTGATTAAACTATGCGACTATTATTAGGTATTGAAATTGACATGTAATTAATTATTATAATATTATTTCTCTTTGTTAACTAAATCAGGTGACTAATGTATTTCAAATAGTTAAAGAAAATTTGACATTGTTCAAAATATTTGCATGCTATGTAAAATAAGCAAAACATGAGCGCTTGATTTCTACCTGTGAACAACATCTATACCATGTTTTACGCAAATAAAGATTATTATTATTATTATTATTATAATCTCAACTAGCTAAGTCGGCTGTCGTAGTCCTGCCAGTTAAACTCATAGGAATTTAAATAAATAAATAATAAATTTTATTGCCTCTAAAACACAGTTACATTCACGTTAAAACAAAAAAACATTATAATTGTTTGAGACAAAAGGAGACGGCTCAGCTTTGTCTGTAACGAGATACAGATCTCATACAGAGCTGTTTTTCAGCCGCTCCCTTTTCCCTGGGGTGTTGTGCGGGAGTCCAAAATAGCAGGCTCCCCATTTACCTGACTTATACTTTTAAGCTACATACAAAGTAATTAAATATGACCAAATCGCAAATACAAAAAAAAATTAAAGACATTAAAGACAAAATAAAAACATTTAAAAAAATATGCATAAAACAACCATTACGAAATGAACTAACAACAGATTCAAATATAACACGGGAAATAGAAAATATAAAATACTTTCCTTTCTTTTAACTGTTATGTGTGTGTGTGTGTGTGTGTATGTGTGTGTGTTTGTTTTTGTGTACGTGTGTGCGTGCGTGTGTGTGTGTGTGTGTGTATGTATGTATGTGTGTGTGTGTGTGTGTGTGTGTGTGTGTGTGTGTGTGTGTGTGTGTGTGTGTGTGTGTGTGTGTGTGTGTGTGTGTGTGTGTGTGTATCCTTATTAATTTTTGAGAAAAAAGTCCCGTAAATGTAAAAACTTAACATGGGGATGTTTCAAATTCTCTGCAGCGAGTTGTGTTTTTAACAGAGCCAATTTATATTTGGCTTTGAAGCAATCTATTGACATTTTCTTTCTCATGGGTGGAGGGAGGTCCTATTTCTACACTTATCTTTTTCTTCAATTTTTTTTTTTGTTTATAAATATAAACCCATTGAAAAATACATATACATCAAGGGGTCGATCGCTTGAATGGAGCGAAGTATGATTGGGGGACATTTTTGAAACCTTCAAGTACTTAAAAGTACTGTAACACTAAATTCCCACGCAGTATTTCCATGTACATAAACACGCCGATACATATGCACATAATACAGGATGTTTGTAGTGGAGTAGCCAAATAAAAATGGTAGACAGTTGGTGCTAATAGCATTAATTCACTCTCATTAAATACTTTCATTTTCCCCAGCGGTTGTGGAGTTATTTTTTTTTAATTTTATTCTTTATTTAAGGCGTATTGATAAATGTCAACGTATTTAATAACAGAGATAAATATTTCCTTCTTTTTTATACAAAAGGGCGACGAACGAGCATACAGTCCACCTGATGGTAAGTGGATACTGTGGCCTATTCTGTATTACGTGGGTATTCAGTGAGAGCGTGGCTCTTCCCCGGTCGAGCCGACCCATTTGGCTACAATTATAATATAGCTGCGGTGTGACTCTTTCACGCATTAAATTATCGGCAATAAAAAAGATAAATAGAAATTATTTCGTTAAATAAAATACTTAAATGAAATATAAAATAATAAATGTAGCACGAACGGGTCGGCTCGACGAGGATAGAACCACGCTGTCATTGAATACCAGCGTAAAATAGCAGCTTATAGTTGCTGTGTTTAGTATGGTGTGTGTAGAGAACCGGAGAACCTTTTTACTGAAAACGAGGCATTCCGTCTCATTACTCAGGAGTGACAACGCATCTGCATTTTAATTCCTAATCGAAGATAAATGTGGATGTCTATGGGCCACAGCATCCATTTACCATCTGACTGTGTGCTCGCTTGCCACCCTTAGTCTATAAAAAAGCAGTTTAATTCAATCTCTGACTTAGACTTCTTCTTCATCTTCTAAATTGACCGCTAAAAGTCTACTGTTGGGCCTCTCCCTTTGCAGTGAGGATTTGCCCGCTTGGCATGCGGATTGATGACCGCAATATACCGCCATCTATCGGAATCATAAGATCTACTAATGATAACAAATTATTTAATACCACGCTGTTTATGTTATTGAAAGTTACGATTGTTTTGTAAACGTAAATCTCTTATTTGCAAAAAACGTTCCAGTTATTCATTCCATAGTTGATATCGTGCAATACCAGACTCATTCGCACTTCCTCTGGCAATGAAAAGTTATTTTTTACATGTGCTATTGTGCTTTGGTGAGTATCCATGATATATTTTAAATCCTCAACGGTCTGACTCTGACGACTGTCGTAGAAAGGATTTTTGGGTGTTTAATGATTAAGTGTGTTTGTGTTTGCAAATTTCTTTGTGACTGTGTTGTGTGTGAAAATAAAAAGGAGTCATTGACACCTTTTTATTTTAAAATATTACTAGTATTCTCATTAATTGGAATGCCACCATAGAGCGTAATACAAATTGTTACTAGTTAGGTTACTGTATTGTGTTTTTCCTTTTACTGTCGCTGTATTTTATATTATCACCGACCTTACGACACAAAAGTTCCATTAAGCAAGGGAAGACTAATAAGAAAGATTAAAACAACTGAGTGCTACTTTTACTTCCACACTACGGATCACAAGTTTGATTCCACGACACAAGTATTTGTATTACACAATTGTTTCGGTTCTGAATGTTTCTCTATGTTTATCATTTATGTATGTAAAAGCTATCATGATACAGGTGAAAATCTTATTACGGGAGTAACATTATTTTATGAGAACAGATAATTACTATGTGATCCTGCTGGTGACGTTTGAACGCTATTGTATTTGGACCATAGATAAATAAATATGTAGCAAGACTTGGACTACTAACTGTCATAGCGAATCGTACATTCAAAACAAAATTTCAACAAGTAATGGACGACATACACGGTCAGTTTAACTGATCATTCCAACTGATCAGTTAAAACTAAAACTGTTTATGATTTTTTTAATATTGAATTTTCGATATATCGATAATTATAAATATATCATCGGAGTTTAATATATAAGTTTATTTATCGATATATCGAAATCCAATATTTTAAAAAATATCAACAATTTTAGTTTGAACTGGTCAGTTGGAATATTGCTATACATAATATATATTTTTCTATGGAGAAGGTATATATTTATAAACTTAAAAAATTAGAAACAAAAAAATTAAACAGTTCGATTTTATTTGCTTTTTTTTTCAATTAAAATAATATTAACGCGCAGAACAACGTCTGCCGGGTTCAGTTAGTATATAATGAAAATATTTTATACATAATCGCAATAAATAATATATAAGGCGCAATGCCCCTATTATACCACCTTGAATCAGGGCACTGAATGAAGGGTGGGCATGGCCCCTAATCAGGGACGTCAGTTATTACACCACCCTGATTTTACACCCCTACTCAGTCATAGGGATGGATAAGTGAAAAAATTATATATATATATATATATATTGAATAATGATTGACATATTGAATCGATATTTTTAAATTAATTATAACAAATCATTTAGTGTGTTTCGGTCCTGCTAACAATATGAAATGAAACAAAAAAGTATAATAATCAAACATTATATTATTTAGTACGCATATACACATTTAGTTTTATCGAAAAATTATCAGAAAACAAGAATTATTTTTTTTTTACTTTTACGTTTATATCTTTCGAATTGAATTTTAAAATAACAATTTTGACAACCTGGCGCTTAGTAAGCGGTTTCTCTCCTGGGTGATTGTAGATCCAGCCTCTGAAAGTAACCGCTCACGGCATACCGAAGTTGCCACGATAGGCAAATAAATCTTATCTAAGCTATGAAGCCCGGGAAATAACCCTATCGTGTAATCCCACATGTAATATATGAAACTCGTCTTCTGCTTTGGTTTTATTTCTTATGATGTAGTGCGTAAATTTTTTATGGTAGTTCCATATGTTACCTTCAGTATTATCGCATTTTCTGAATACATCTACGAAACTATATGAAATAAAAACAGTTTCATTCATAAAACTCAATATTTCAGAAAAATGATTGTAACGAAATACGAAGTACCGTAAGCCGATAAAATAATTGCCATTAAAAATAATCATTACCTTATAAGACATATACTTAAGCTATTCGTTAAGTTAAAGCTCAAACAAGATAATTATTTATAAGAAAATGAATAACACAATTTCATAATGATTTCTTATATTTACGCGAACACTACACATTGAAATAATACTAGTTTTTACGGATTTTATCGCGTATATTTAACTTTTTAAATACCCGACGTTTCGAGCGCTTTACAGCACTCATGGTCAAAATTAAATCTGGACGTAAAATGGATAATACCTGTGCTATACCAAATCACCAAAGTTGTATGGGTTACCAAAAATACACAAGCATAATGCTCCATGACGTCCCATAGTGAGTCAAATCGATTCACCAACGTACAGATTGGCTCAACACTTAGCGAAAATACTCTCACCGCTCAGGGGACATACGCACACATAAAGGATTCCAACCATTTTGTCAGCGAGATTATAGACCTACATCTGGCTGAAAATGAAACTATGGTCAGTTTTGATGTGCAGTCATTGTTTACATGCTTAGCTGTTGAAGACTGCATCTCAAGTGTAACTAGAGGGCTGGAAGAAAACAACGTGCCCATAGAATATGCAGTATTACTCAGACACTGCCTTACATCAGGCTACCTATTGTGGAAGGAGGAGTTCTACAAGCAAGTAGATGGTGTGGCGATGGGCTTACCTGTATCTCCCATTGTCGCCGACATATTAATGGAAGACTTTGAGGAGAAAGCCCTGCTTACTTCTCCCATAAATCCAAGATTCTACAAGCGGTACGTAGACGAAACTTTACAATTCTACCTTTAGATAAATTAACTTCATTTTTAGATCATCTTAACTCTGTAAATTCTAAAATTCAGTTCACAATGTAGTTAGAGGCAAACAATTCTTTAGCTTTTCTAGATGTGTTAGTAATTCGGAATCCTGAAAACACCTTGAGCTACCTTTAGATAAATTAACTTCATTTTTAGATCATCTTAACTCTGTAAATTCTAAAATTCAGTTCACAATGTAGTTAGAGGCAAACAATTCTTTAGCTTTTCTAGATGTGTTAGTAATTCGGAATCCTGAAAACACCTTGAGCCATACTGTGTATAGAAAAAAGACCCATACAGATAGATATTTAAACGTTGATTCTCACCACCATCTTTCACAGTTAGCTACCGTGGGTAAATCTTTGTTTCAGAGAGCACGAGGGATCTGTGACACTAAACACCTGGCTGCCGAATTCCACCACCTCAAGCAAGTTTTGCATGACAACAAGCTTCTAGTCCCGCGCCTACGTCACAGTGAACGAGCGAAGCCGGCCACAGTCGAGCGTGTACCTGCTGTACTGCCATATGTTAGAGGAGTCTTGTCAGTGACTCCGTTTTGATTGGCTACATCTTGATTTTCGCGATTCAATTAAAACATGCTTCAAGCTGCTAAAGAAAATTGGTCAGTTTTTACCATCAGTCAAGTGTAACCTCCCTCCGCAAGATGCAGGAGTGTACAAGCTTGATTGAATGTACAAGCTTGTGAATGTGGTCTCTCCTACATAGGACAAACTAAAAGATCAATTAAAACCCGTGTTAAAGAACATATAGCTTATGTGAAGAATCGACGCTCCGGGAAGTTTGCAGTCTGTGAACACGTCACTACATCAGATTTGATAGACCACAAATCCTCGCTAAAGAACACCGATTCCTTCCAAGGATGATTCGCGAGGCTATTGAAATCAAAAAACATCCTAATTTCAATAGAGAAGATGACTGGGTGCTAGCTACCATCTGCATGGGATCCTATAATAAATAAAATTAAATCCCAACCCAAGCATACAACTGCAAGACTTCAAGATACCATAAGTTTATATTTTTTTATAGGATATGATGACAAACGAGTACACAGTCCACCTGATGGTAAGTGGTTGCTGCGGCCCGTAGACATCTACATCTATCCTCGATTAGAATCAAATCAAATCAAATCAAATCATTTATTTCGCTAAAACATGGGTACAGACAGATGGATACAGAGTCAATATTTATTTCCACATGTTTTGCCTTATGTGGCATGCGTAAAAATTGTTTAAAATAAATATGTTAAAAAACAAATTAAAATTAAAAAAAATAAAATTAGAAATAATCACTTTTATAAATTTTCTTTTTCTTTCATAAACAATTGATATTTATGTTTTTAGGGAAACATAACAAAAATAGAAAAATTAATTTTTGTTCATTTGAGAAGTATCACGCAAAATCCTGTATCTATCTATAGTAATTTACTTATTTAAGCAAAATCAATAAAAATAAAATCAAAATTTATGGTTAAAGAATTCTTTGATATTATAAAAGGCTGTATTTATTAGCCACTGCTTTAAACTTTTTTTCATTCGCCTTAATGGCTGTTCACGAATATTTTTAGGAACTTTATTATAAACTTTGATACACATAATGAGGCAATTCCTCTGGTATAATGCAGTTTTACAAGATGGCATGAGTAGACGTGTCGGATCTCTTTTTGCTAGAGAGTTATTATTTTCCTGCACGGTAACAAATTGATTATAATTATTTTTAATGAAAACACAGATTTCTAATATATATAAACCAGTTAAAGTGAGAATTCTTTTTTCCTTGAACAGGGGTCTACAGCTTTCAAGAGGGCCTACATTACACAGTGCACGAATACATTTCTTCTGACTTAGGAAGGCTTTGTTTGCGTCAGTTGAGTTGCCCCACAAGAGTAGTCCATATCTTAAGACGGATTCAACGTACCCGTAGTAAGCAATACGTGCGGCTTGTGGACCTGCTACATTTTGAAGTTTACGCAGTGCATAAACAAATTGATTAACCTTTTTGCATACTTTTTGTACGTGTAATTTCCAATTTACATACCGGTCAATAATAACACCTAGGAATTGTGTATCTACTACCTCTACTAATCTTTCGTCCTTATATCTTAAATCCAATTTTTGTGGTTTTGATTTATAATTTCCAAATTGAATATATTTAGTTTTGTTAGTGTTGACTCGTAAATTATTATCTTCTAGCCATGATATAACTGACTCTATAGTAGAATTTATTTCTTGTTCATATATCTGCGACTTATTAGTGTGGGGTATAACAATTGATATGTCATCAGCAAATAGTATTGACTGATGATTTGTTATACTCGGTAAGTCGTTTATGTATAAAATGAACAATAAAGGGCCTAACACACTCCCTTGAGGTACCCCATAGTCATTTTGTAGATAAGGAGATCTGTAATATGTTAACTCTAGTTTATTATTAATACGTGATACTTCAACACATTGTTTCCGATTTTTCAAATAACTTTCGATCCATTCCAAAGCCGGTCCTCTGATTCCTAGTTTTTCACATTTGTACAACAACTTACTGTGTTCTACACAGTCAAAGGCTTTAGACATATCAAAAAAGATGCCTACTGTTGGTACTCTATTATTAATAAATTCAGTTATTCGACGTATCAGTGAAAAGGTAGCAAGTGTAGTAGATTTATGTTTTTGAAAGCCATTTTGTTCGTTTCTGAGTATATTATATTTTGCTACAAAACTAATAATTCGACTATGCATGGCTTTTTCAAATATTTTGGATAGAATGGGTATCAACGTAATCGGCCTATAGTTATGAATCTCATGACGGTCATCGTTTTTAAATAAGGGTTTGACTATAGATGTTTTTAATTTATCTGGAAATCTTCCATGTATGAAAGAAAGGTTTATTAAATACGTCAGAATTGGTGCAAATTCCTTCACACATGATTTCAGTATATATGTAGTAATAGAATCATAACCAACAGATTTAGAATTATTAAGAGAATTTATTATAATTATGATTTCATTTAATGAGCAAGGTTTTAAGAAGATCGATGATTGAACATTTTCATACATATTCCTTTTAGTTTTATTATTTAAACGTTTCGAACAGTCGTGAATAGCTGTACTAATAAAATACTCATTAAATTTACTGCACTGCAATGACGAAAGGATGATCTATTTTAGTTCCATTACAATTAATCCAGTCAATGTTATTATTTCGTGTATCATTATATTCATAATTTTTAATGATTTCCCAGGTAGCTTTACTTTTACTTTTTGAATGTAACAGGTGTTTCATGTTTAAATTTTTTTTCGACCATGTTACGCAACTTTTTAATAATTTTGAATATTTGTTATAGATTAATTTGTTTTCTAAACTTTTTGTTTTGTAATATTTATGTTTTAGTTTTCTTTTAGTTTTACTTGCAACCCTTATACCTTTTGTGATCCATTTTGGAGCGAAATTGTCTGTTTTGATTTTATATTTTTGTAATGGAAAACAGAGGTCATATAATAAACAAATTAAGTCATGAAATTTATTAAAAATATTATTAAAAATGTCATCTGTAGTTTCTTTTTCCCACGATATATTTCGAATGCATTTACGAAACTTATCAATATTTTCCCTAGAGTAATTTCTTTTCGTAGTATACCAGTATTTAATTTTAGGTAGTTGTTTAATCGGAAAACTTAGAGATTGACAGGTGTTATGATCTGATAAATGAAAATTGTACAGGGAAGTAGAAATATCAGACTCTTTGAAATTGCTAGCTATATGATCAATACATGTGTGATGTCTCGTAGGTTTATCTATATGTAGTTTAAGGTTGTAGCTGTATAACAAATTTTTTAAATCATGAGTGACGTTATTATTCTTAAGTGTGTCAATATTAAAGTCACCACACAATATGACTTTCTTTTTGTTAAACTTAAATGCTAATTTATGAAAAAGAAGATCTAGTTTGTTGAAAAATATTGATACATGCGAATTGGGAGTTCTATATACACAAAAAATTACACATTTGTAACTTGGTACCTCTATTCCGCAACACTCAAAAATTTTGTCTGCTGATAATTCATAGCATAATTGTATAACTTTAAATTCTATAGACTTTCTAATAAGAATACATACACCTCCACGTTTTTCTTTTGTTCTACAATATGATGAAGCTAATTTAAAATTTTTAAACTGAATGTTACTCTCATCTCCCTTTTTAACAAATGTTTCACTAAAACATAAAAAGTTTATTTCTTGCCCCTCATTTGTTAGTTCATCAATACATAGTTCTATCGAATCAATTTTGTTAAGCAAACCTGCTATGTTTTGATGTAGTATGGAAGTAATTTCATGTTTTTGGTTATTATTGCGTATGAAAAAATGGAGTCGTGGACACATTTACGTTAGTACTTTTTTCAACAGTTAATTTATTATTTAATTTATTTACCTTTTTGAAATAATATGGTATGGTGCCAATTTTAGGTTCAGCTGTTTTGCTTTCGTTAGCTAACATAATTATTTCTTGGGATTTTCTCATAATGTGCATCGTATTCGTATCAGATGTATTACTGCGATTTTTAATAATAGTTTTAATATTTTTAATAAAATGCTTTTCGTAATATTTAGAGTCTAATATTAGATTAATCTTTGCACAGATATTTGCGTGATATTCCGTCCTAGACCTGTGTGTGCATTCAATAAAATTACAATTTGGAATGTTATAGCACAAGTTTTTTAACATATTATTTAATTTATATTCATTTAAATATTTATTGTAATTAGTATTAAGTATAATAAAGTTTGAGTTTTTTAGTATTTTTATTACAGCAGCTGTTTCAAAGAATATCTTTGTGACGTTCGTGTCATTTTCCCCAACACAAAGAATAAAGTAGTTAGTGTTAGAATCTTCAATGTTATAACAGCCTTTAAGGATTTCTTCTGTTTTGGCATGAGGTTTTGTCCAAGAGAATATGTCAAAATCTTCAAATTTTGTGTCGATTCTAGAATAAATCAGTTTTGACGCCAGACCTACGCATTGTTGTCCTCCTACTATGAAAATTTTGCTCTTTTTAATACCTCTTTAGAGTTTTTTTTAACATTATCTGATGGCAACTTTGAGATATTTAACTTCGTCATTTGAGTGGTAGTATCCAAAACATTTTCTTCTTTAGTGTTATTTGAACGTAATAAGTCAATTTGCGGCATGAAAAGAGTGCGTTTTATTTTTCGAGTAGGTTTCTTTATTGTAGAAGTACTTGCGTTTCTGGGAGAGTCTGAAAGACTACAGCAAATTTTATTCAGGTTTTTTATTTTGTATTGTAATGATATTATTTTAAATTTTAGATTATTATTTTCTAAGATCAGGTCGTCTATTTCCTTATTAGCACTTTCTAATTGCCTTTTTAATGTATGTATTTCATCTTTTAATTCTTCCATCGTTTCATCACACCGTGTTGATAAGTCCGGTAGACTTCTTGCTCTGTTCATTTTTTCTGATCTAATCGATTTTAATGATTCATCGTCCGAATTACTCGTATTTAGTTGGGTAATATGTTTTCTAAATGTTATGTATTGCGTTATATCTTCCTGTGTATTTTCCATTGTTTTAAATGCCTGTTATTTTTATTTTCTTAAATAACAATGTTTAATCTCATTCAATTCAATATTCGAAACGTTTTGAGAAACTAGTATACATAGCGAAAACTGTTACAAAAAGAGAACTTGTATGCGGGATACGAACTCGTGCCAAACAACCAACTTGACAATACCGAACATTAAGCCACTACGACACCAATTAGATAAGAAACTTAACGAAATTAATATACTGTATGTACGCTATCTATTTTATAAAAACGTTAGACGGTATTTGAAGTTTTGAATTGAGAAACGATGATTTTAGTCACTTTTTCTGTTACGTAATTACACTAGTTTATGTTTTTTTTTTGTTTATATTGTTTCACTGTCAATAATCGTTATTTGAACTGCACTGTTTGTTTTTAAGTTGTTAGAAGAAAGAACAACACTGAACTATTTATTATAAACAAAGTTTTATCGACACCTTTTAAAGACGTTTTTAAGCACCTTTCCCTAATAATTTCGTCTAGATAACACTTTTTCTTGTTATTTGTCACTGTCTTGTATATAATTTTGTATATATTTAAGGTTCAACTATGATTTTAGTAGTTTTAGGCAAAAATAAACGTGGAGTTGATGTTTCGCGTGGCCCACTACCTACCGACACTCTCAATCAAAATGCAGATGCAGAATCAAGATGCAGAATGAGAAATCAAAATGCAGATGCGTTGTCAACCGTGAGGACTAAGATGGAATGCCTCGTTTCCAGTAAAAAGGGTCTCCGGTTCTCTACACTCACCATACGAAATACGAGCAGCAGCTACTATTTCACGCTGGTATTCTGTGAGAGCGAGGTCCTTCCCCGGTCGAGCCGACCCATTCGTGCTACAACTATACTACTAATATAACTGCAGCATGGCTCTACCACGTATAAATTCATATAAAGTTCATACTGTGTAGATCGGGACAAAAGTTAAATTTCAATCTATGGTAACCGCGGTTAACTATGACATCTGGACGTTGAACATCTCAGTCCCCCCAGTGACCATAGGTGCTGTAAAGCGCTCGATACGTCGGGTATTTAAAAAGTTAAATATACGCGATAAAATCCGTAAAAACTGGTATTATTTCAACACAATTTCAATCCATTTTCAATATTTGTAAACTTACCTTAATTATTTATCACAATAAAAATAACTACAGTTTTACATCGAAATGTAATTACCGATTGAAGACAATTGCACTTCTGAAGTTCAAGTATATTTATTTTCGGCTGAAAGACCATTCGCCTGTTTGTGGATTCGTAATTAAATTTTCGGAATTGAGTTGTTTCTGCTAAATACTCGTAAATCTTCAAACTTTAAAAATTTAGACGTTATCTAACTTTGACATATTTTGTTTCGAATATTTATTTTTCGGCAACATAAAATTCGTAATAATCATCGTTCGCAACCTATAACATACGGAATTTTATACCTTCGAATATTTGGTTATTTCGAAACCTCTGACGGCAAGCCAAAACATCGTTCATAAAACATCGCTCAAGAAGAACCATGTTTATGAACGATATATCGATCTTTGAAAGAATTGATGTATCATTTGCATCCCTAGTCACGCATCGAATAAGTGCCCTAACTCCCTTAGTGTTATTACACTGCATGGTGGCAAGGGCACTGCAGACCGGATCCACTTTGACGCCCTGAATAGGGACCCCTACTCTCTGTCTCTTATTACACCACCCTGAATCAGGGCGTAGGAACCTCGATTCAGGGTATTGTAATAGGGGTATAACAGCTGTCACCACAAAGGGTTGACTGATAGAAAATTTCAATAAGCAGTAAATCTGCCCGTAGTATCCCTTGTTTTAACAAGGAATGCAATGACAAATAAATACACTTGATGATTTCTTTACCGTTTGGAAAAAAATAGTGTGTAATGGGTGACCGGGGTAGAAGCCAAAGGCACTGATATTTTACATTTTTTTTTAATTTTACATTAACATATGAAATTTATCTATCAATAAATACTAATAATTGGGTACGTATTATTTTAATTTCGATAGTTTTTAATTGTTTTATTTATTTAGTTCAAAAATTTTGGTGTTGTTATTTTAGTGCAGAAAGTTTATTTCATATTAGGAGTATTTATTGATAGATCAATTTCTTAATATTTTAATGTAACCTTATTACACCCTATTTATTTTCCAGACTGTAAAAAATCACACAGTATAAATAGGAATCCTAATAATATTCTGTACAGTGGTGGCGTAAAAGAGTTGACCATCCCATATCATCCTGCGGGTGTCGTAAGAAGCGACAGAGGGATGTGAATCAAAAGATAGCTAGCAGCATCTAGCATCAAAATAATAAAAAACTGCCGTTTCCAACGCGCCTCGTTAACATAATGATTTCTTATATTTACGCGAACACTACACATTGATTAAAACTAATCAATAAAATTAAAACTAAACCCAAGCATAACACTACAAGACCTCAGGACATAGTCAGTTCATTTTGCATAGATCGGACCATAAACAATAATTAAAAAAGCTGAAGGTACTCCGGGTTTTACAATAACATCGGGACGTCAGTCATCTCAGTCCCCCGTGACCACGGGTGATGGAAAGCGCCCGAAACGTCGGGAATTAAAAATAAAAGTAATTAAAAGTAAAATAAACGCGATAAAATACGTAAAAGTAGTTTTAATCAATGCGCCTCGTTAAGTTTGTCAACTATGGCAAATATAGGGGATATTATGAGGAAATAAATTCCCCCCCCCCCCTCCGCAGCTTGTGTTCAGCTGAGGACTTTTGACAGGCTGCAATGAGTGAATGAATGAATGAAAAATAATATTCTCTCTTTATTACATCACAATCATGCCACACTTTTGTAGTGTTTTTCATTTTATTTTCAGACCTAGTAAGCTCAGTTACAAAATTCTCGCTACGATGGACGTATGAAGGTAAGTAATATTTCCTGCATTCCCTTTGCCTCAAAAGGTCAACTCCTATAAGAAACAAAAATTTAGTGTTCTCTTACAATCCGTTGTAACAGTATTTTGACTACGTTAATACACTAATTACCTCATTGTTTTTGTGAGCGTAAGCGTAACTGCTGATCATGGCGATCCGGGTTCAAATCCCGGGTCGAGCAAGAATCCGTTATTGAGTTTTTTGTCAAGATATTCTCAGTAGCAGAGTCCGGAAGTTGGAGGTGTTGCACTCCCCGTGCCTCGGAAAGCGCTTAAAGCTGTTGGCTATGCGCCTAATCTTTCTCCGGTCATGTCAGATAACCGTCCCATCGGATCGGTGCACTTTCTATTGACAGCGCTAGCGATGCTTTATACACCCGCCGTGCTAATACTTTTTGGGAACACGTCGTCGAATGCCGGAATAAACTTGTGACTAAAGTCTAGTCTTTGTTGAACTCTTTGAAGTTTCGAATTAGGGGCGACTGAATCTCGTCCAGTTCAATCCCTAGAAGACACAAGTTTGCGGGTTTACCGATAAAAAGAACATCTTTTTCGTATTTCCTAAATTCCAGAGCACTGGCCTCGTTGTCTCAGCTATCATCGAAATCCTAGCCGTCGAGGTATCGGATGACGTTCACTTCCACGTATTTCATGTCGGCCGGCACACAGCTTGCATCTTTTCAAGGCGCATGTTTGGCCTCACATGGAATACAGTTATCATCCCTGGGCCGGAGTTTCCTCCACTTGATAGCATCCAGCGCAGAGCGGTTCGAATCTTCGACGAGCGAGTTGCTTCTGATCGGCTTGTCTCACTGGCGCTGCGAAGAGATGTTGTATCGTTCTCTTCCCTTGGGTTGCAGTTGTTTTTGAACTTGAAAAATTTGAACGGTGCTGCAGTCCCTTCAGCGGTGTCAAGTTGATTGCCGGTATATCGAAGTGCTGTAGTGTTTTCACAGTGGGGCTACCATGGCTATCCAAGAGAACCAAAGTACGAAACTTATCCAATTGCAGAGAGGTGTAAAACAGGATGACATTATATCCCCGAAACTATTCACCACTGCATTGGAAGCCATGGACATCAATGGCGAGTACATCACTTACCTTCGATTTGCCAACGATGCGTTATGGCAGAATCGCTGGAGGACCTAAGCACTATGCTCAATGATCTCAGTAGTGCCTCCCAACGGATAGGTCTTAAGATAAACATGGATAAAACAAAAGTCATGTGTTACGTCCATGTCACACATATTCCTTTCGTATCGCTGCTAGTTGGCCCGTACTTCAGCTGTGCGTCTCGCCGTGTACGCGACAAGTGATCAGTGGTCACGCACACATGCCCCGCGTGATTGTAGTAGTGTAACCGATTCGCCGGGTTGTATGAAGTTTTATCTCTGTTCCGTTTATCTACTCATGTGCAGTAGGGCCGTGCCGCCATTCTTTATTCATAGACGAGCACGTTTTCTTAAAATATTTTTTACACTTATTACCTGTTCTTGATGACTCATGGATCTGAGAGGTGGTCCTTCACTGTTGGCTGTATGAGGAAGCTCAAGGTCGCTCAGTGAACTATCCTCAGATAAAGTAGAGGTAGAGTGATATGCTAGGGTTTCTCTGCTTGAAAAACTTACAAATGAGGATATCCCCAGTAAAACCAGAGTAACCGACCTAACCCAACGGACTGAAGTATCAATAAGCTGGCCATACAGCTCGAAGAACCGACAACCGACGGGGAAGAAATATTCTCAAGTGGCAGCCTCGTATCGGTAGGCGAAGTGTGGGGCGGCCTACCACTAGATGGATTGACGACCTGGTAAGACATGCAGGAAGTCGATGGATGCGGGTGGCTCAGGACCGTGCTTTGTGACATTCCTTGGGGGAGGCCTATGTTCAGCTGTGGGCTCGTGAAGGACTATAATAATGATGATATACATATATATACAAATTGTTAATTTCTGTAAATTTATTACAACGCCACCTATCGGATCCTACTGTAGCTATGAACCATATCTCCACAAAACACAAATATACTAAAAAAATTGGTCTTCAGAGTAACAACGTATGTATATTATATATATATATATATATATATATATATATATATATATATATATATATATATATATATATATATATATATATATATAAAGCACGCTCAACTCCTACAAGGTATATGTTTTTTTCAGACGAAAGCCAATGGCCCGGAGATAAGTGCAATGGAGGTGGCGTGAGACAGTCACCGATCGACATCAAAAGATCCAGCGTGATTAAGGATTTCGCCCAACAGTTCATCCAGTTCGGGAATCTTATCCTCACTGACTACCACCAGGTTTTACTCACAGCAATAAACAACGGTTACACAAGTGAGTAAGGTCTTATTTTGCGAGCTGTGCTAGCATAAGGGCTAAGTACTCGTTGTTTATTTAACAAGACGCGAGCAAATCGGGTCCGTTTCCCGCTGGTAACGAAATTGTTAATTGTAATTTTAAATGCCGATTTACCATGTGCTTAGCGGTGAAGGAAAGCATTCCGAAGAAACCTGCATGTCTAGAAAATAAAAAAAAAAATATTTTGAAGATATGTGAATTCCTTGTGCAATTTATTAAAACATCTCTACGATCACAAACTACTACAAGGATAATATGCATTCTACGATACAGCCGAAAAGAATTTATAGTAATTTCAAAGTATTCTATTTAAATTCAAAGTAATGTATGTTACTACTCTAAGTACAAAAATCACCCCCCCCCCCCCCAGAGATTAAAATACTTACTACGTTTACCGACCACGATGACAGCAAATGTCAGCTTGATATTGAAATTAGCCGCGGTAGTCCGGGAAATTTATTTAAAAGTTGAACATGATTATTATTATTTAAACAGTGGTAGAATTATCAATTTAGTACAACTGTCTTCAATATAAATAAAATGAGAACATCATCAACGTAGTCGAAATCAATTAAATACCCATTATTAAGGATAACTCAAAAACTACAAGTCAGATCTTGATCAAATATATATATGTGACCACGTGAGAAACACCAGCAGATATAATCATCGAAATCGATTCACCTAGGAAAAAGTTCTGTGGTAACACACATAAAAAATAGAGTCGAATTGAGAACCTCCTCCTTTTTTAACTTGGTTAAAAAGAACGTTAATCAGTAGGAAATTCCGCACTACGAATTACTCCTGCACCGTGGAGGTATTTGACAAACATAAATAAAACATTTTTTTAAGTTGTAGAGCCACGTCGCACTTATATTATGGTTACAGTACGAATGGATCGCTCAATCAAGGAAGAATCACGCCTTCACAGAATAGTAGAATACCAACGAAAACTAGGAGCTAAATGTTTTTGCGTTTCCTATGGTAAGAGTAGAGAACCGAAGACCCTTTTGTCTGTCACTGACATCGAGGTAACAACGCATCTACCTTTTGATACTTAATCGCGGGCAGTTATAAATGGCCATGGGCTACATCAGATTAACTGTGTGCTCATGTGTAACCCTAATTTATTAAAACCTAGTACCAACTTAAGATCCGAAACAATTACAAACATTTATTCCATGCGGAAAACGATTTTCCGATGATCAGTGATTCAGTGATACCGCCAATTGCTTTGCTAACTTAATACTATCTGTTCTTTCAAAATATAACAAAGAATTTCTAAACGTAATTAATTCCTCAGTAATGTTCAGCACGGTGGGAGATAAGGAAGTACACCCTACTGTCACTGGAGGGCCCCTGAGACACGAGTACCGACTCGAACAAGTGCACTTTCACTGGCTCTCGGAGCACGCCATCGACGGAGTTAAGTACGTATCAAATACGACGGTTTATTACTGATATAACGATAGTGGTACAAGGGTTTCCTAAGCATTTGATGGAAAATATTTTTTTTTAAATCTTAAGGCTCAGATTATGGTTATATTTTCAATATTTTTTATCACAACATAAAATTGTTACCAAGGCATGCTTATTCCTTGCTGTGGCAGCGTAAAAAAATTTATCCACCATTTCTCTTAACCGCCGAGCATGTTTGCGTATTTATATGAATGTGAAGGAGGGGAGAGAGATGTGTCAGGATCATGCTAAATGGAACTCCGTAGTTCTTAGTACTTCCTTCCCCTCTGGGTGACAGGCGTGAGTATTGTAATTTATGACTATAAAGTCTTATAGATTTCAAAAAGTGGCGTTATAACCACGTGAACAGCAGGCGTAAAGTACCCAGATTGGCGATGATGAGCAGCCTCGAAGGTTCTCATGTATGGTATTGCGTTCATTAATCTGTCTGCTAAGCGTGATGATTGAGGAAAATCCTCCACACGAAGAGTGAGAGCAATACCCATTAGTGAACTTTTATGGGATACTAATCGGATACTAATGGGATATGCATCGTTACAGATTTCCCCTTGAAATTCACTTTGTTCACGTGCGATCCGACCTTAATGTCAAACAAGCACTGAAGAAGAGGGATGGCCTTGCCATTTTTGCAGTTTTTTGTAAGGTAAACTAATTTAACCATTCATCGTTCAATATACTAATCTACTATGCAACACAGCTAAGAGCGACCGTGGTAGGTAACCACTTTGCAGCTATATTATGATTCTAGCACGAAGGGATCGGCTCGAACGATAACGCTCTCACAGAATACCAGCGTAAAATAACAGCTTAGTGCTGCTGTGTTTCGTATGATGAGTGTAGAGAGCAGGAGACCCTTTTTACTGGAAACGAAGCATTCCATGTTAGCCAACAACGTATCTGCATTATTAATTCTTAATCGAAGATAGATGAAGATGTCTATGGGCCATAACATCCTCTAACTATCAAGTGGACACCCTTATTCTATATAAAAAAACCGGCCAAGAGCGTGTCGGGCCACGCTCGGTGTAGGGTTCCGTAGTTTCCCGTCCGTCACAATAAGTGTTCCCACAGTTTAAAGGTGGGTATCCATTATGTTCGCGCTCCAGCAGCGCTCCGCGCTCCTGCGACTGCTCCCGGTAGTGGGTACTGTTGTTTTCATCCAAGTTCAAAATAATTTTCCTAGAAAGTCCTTATAAAGTTCTACTTTTCAGATATTTTTCATATTTTCTAAACTTATGGTTCAAAAGTTAGAGGGGGGGACACATTGTTTTTTTATTTTGGAGCGATTATTTCCGAAATTATTGACATTATCAAAAAATGATTTTAGTAAACCCCTATTCATTTTTAAATACCTTTTCAACAGTATATCACACGTTAGGGTTGAAATTAAAAAAAAATCACTTCCCACTTTACATATAGGGGGGCTACTCTAATAAAACATTTTTTCCAATTTTTATTTTACCACTTTGTCGGCGTGATTGATACACATATTGGTACCAAATTTCAGCTTTCTAGTGCTAACGGTCACAGAGATTAAGCGAGGACGGACAGACGGACAGACAGACATGGCGAAACTATAAGGGTTCCTAGTTGACTACGGAACCCTAAAAAGCTCAAGGGCAAAGCGCTCGCTTTAAAAACAGAGTAAGCGAACAACTCGGATAGATTCCCGCCGACACAAATAATGATTTACCACGTTCTCGGTAATAAAGAAAAACATCATAAGGAAACTTAGTGTGCTTGAGAAACGAGATAATTCTGGAACCTGTGAAGGCAAAATTTTTTATATCACCGTTTGTTAGACAAGAGGATAGATTTTTTTGAATAAATAAGTATTAGAAAAGAACACATAGTTTAAACGATATTAAGTAGATACACGCACCCTGAGGACTGACGAGAAGTTCCTGGAGATGGAAGAAGATAAGAGGCAAGTTGCGCTAGGATATTGTATGATTATCTGAGGTCCGAAGAGAGGGGAAAGACACGATAATCCTCGAATCCAGCAACTTGTTCTATCATCGGAAGAGCGACTATCTGTCCCAAGGAGGTGTCGGATTTATTGCCACCGTCTCTGGTTCACGACGTTGTAAATATTGGGAGTATGTCGACAAGGGCAACCCTCGCCTATACGTTATACTCAGAATCACATTCACATTCTAGGCACATCCCGATGAGAAGGTGGAGGAAATGAATGAGGATATCTCTAGAGCCATACATTCCTCCAAAACCCACTATACGGTCTTGATGGTAGACTTTAACGCAAAACTAGGCACAAAAGAGAACGGTGAGCTGAAGTTAGGGAAATCCGGGATAGGGAAACGTAACCCAAGGGGGCAGCAGCTGGCCGAATTCATGGTGAAAGAGGCACTATTTATGATATATTCTTTTTTCCAGCCCCGCAGAAAGTGGAACTGACGAGCCCAGACAGTTCGACAAAAAATGAGATTGACTTCATTATGACGACTAGACGGCCTCAGTTCAGTGATGTCTCAGTGATTGCGAGGGTCAAAACTGGTAGCGATGACCGAAAAGTAAGGTACATTGAAACTTACTGTTAAATTGGAAAGATCACGTCTAATGAAGTCAACGCTCCGTTCTCCTCGTGCTCCAAAGCTACGAAAACTTTCCACTCGGGTTACAAAATCGTTTTCAATACTAAGAAGATTGCAGTTTAGTGGACGAAATTAACGATAAGCTCGTGTAAACTGTCAATGCGGTTAGAGCTAAGTTCTGTAAGACCAGTCGCACACTTAAACTGTCCGATCATACTCTTAATCTCATGGTGGTTAAACGGGAAATGAAGCTGCAGTCTTCAGCATATTTGACAGAATACAGGCAACCAACTTTAATACAGCTCGTTTTCAAGAAGTGATCGAGCAGAACCAGGGCTCCGAAGTCTTTACCGGAGAGCTGTCTGCCAGAAAGAGCCAACTGTCAAAGCTGAAAACTGAATGCGGCACCAATAACGGTCTATATATCTATTCCGGTGATATCCTGGACGTCGGTCTAAGCGAGATTAGAATGGTTCTTCAACACCTTAAGAGCAGCAAGGCGCTGGGCGAAGATGCAACTACAGCAGAGCTTCTGAAAGCAGGTGGAAAACAAGTAATTAAAGTCCTTAAGAAGCTCTTTATTTCTGTTCTCCATGGTGGGACTACCGGGAGGGGTGTGGAGCAAAAGTGCGGTGGTCTTGTTTTTCAAGAAAGACGACAACGCTCTCTTAATGATTCTCGAAAACTGTACGTATAAATACGTATCAATGGCGAGTACATCCCTAACCTTTGATTTGCCTCCAATATATTTCTTATGGTAGAATTGCTGGACAATCTAAACACTTAAAATGAAGCAGCTCTTAAGATGAACGTGAACAAAACAAAGGTCATGTGTAACGTTCATGTCACATTGCCGCCGTCACATTGCCGGTATTAGTTGTTGGGAGCACTAAGCTCGAAGTTGTTGACGAGTATGTTTAACTGGGCCCAATATTCCGACTAGGTAAGTTCAACTTCGACCGAAAGTCAATCAATCAACAGATTGAACTCGGCTGGGCAACATTCTGGAGATTACGACACATCTTTTTGGTAGGTATACCTCAAAACTTAAAAACTAGACTGTACAACCAGCGCGTATTGCCAGTGATGACTTATGGAAGTTGTTGAACGCGCTGGTTGTACAATCTACATAGCTTGCTGACCGATCTTGAGCTTTCTCATATGGCCAGCTGAGAAAGATCACGTCTCAGATATGGATCTGAGACGCAGCAAGCTATGTAGAAGGCTATGCGCGGGATTTCTCTGCCTGATAAACTTAGAACTGAAGATATCCGCAGTATAACCTGCAAAGTATAAAAGCAAGATTAAGTGGCAATGGGCCAGCCATATACCTCGAAGAACCGACAACCGATGGGGAAGAAAGTTTCTCGAGTGGCAGCCTCGTACCGGTAAGTGAAGTGTGAGGCGACACCCCACTAGATGGAGTTACGACCTTAAAGGATATGTCGATGGATTCAGGTGGCTCAGGGCCGTGCTTAGCGACATTTCTGGGGCAGGCCTATGTTCAGCAATGGACTCATCAAGGGTTGTAATTATGATGATTATGAAGTGGATTCTGTGGCTCCTAAACATCTACATCTATTATTGATTAAGTATCAAAACGCAGATGATGCAGAGAACGCAGACCCCAACGGGTTGCAGTACCCATGAGGCCTAAGAAAAAATGTCGCAAAAACGGAATACGTTCTAAAACTCACTTTTTTTTTAGAACTGACAAAGGAAATTTCAGTCCATCTGATGGTTAGGGACTACTGTAGTACACATACACCTGCAACCGACTCCTTAAGTTGTTTGCCTTAGTCTTATGTTTAATCTGGCTAGTGTTTTTATTGTTGCGGCTTTACTCATGGCTCTCGCCATACTACCAAATGTTAGCTGGCAGAGTATACCTTTCCGTTCGTCTTTGTACCAAATTGTTTTAAATGCAATAAATTGTGGAAGTCACGCTGCAGCTATATTATGGTTGTAGCACGAATGGGTCGGCTCGACCGGGGAAGGACCAGGCTCTCACAGAATACCAGCGTAAAATAGCAGATTAATACTGTTGTGTTTCGTATGGCGAGTGTAGAGATCCGGAGACCATTTTGTACTGAAAACGGGGCATTCCTTCTTAGTCCTCACGGGTGACAACTGACAACGCATCTGCGTTTTGTTGCTTAATCGAGGATAAATGTAGATGTGCCGTCAAATAGGCAAGCTTCCACTGCTGTGTTTCGGAACTGTATAGAGAGGCAGGGCTTAGAGCATTCCTTCTCAGTGCTTATTGGTGACAACACATCTGTTTGTATCTGTTAGGCTTCTTTGTTTGAGTTTGATAGATTCATAGAACTCTTTTTAGAATGGGGGTGACAAACGAGCACACAGTCCACCTGATGGTAAGTGGATGCTGTGGCCCATAGACATCTACATCTATCCTCGATTACAAATCAAAATGCAGATGCGTTGTCACCCGTGAGGACTAAAATGGAATGCCTCCTTTCGAGTAAAACGGTCCCCGATTCTCTACACTCAAACACAGCAGCATTAAGCTGCTATTTCACGCTGGTATTCTGTGAGAGCGTGGTCCTACCCCGGTCACCACTAACCACTTGCAGTACCCTTACAAAAAATATTATAAAAAAATATTTCGATGGAGTGTGAAGTTCGCCAACAAGCATTGGGGCAGCGCGGCAGACATTTCCTTGCCCTTAAACCCTTTCACAAATGAGAGGAGGTATGTAACCAGCAGTGGGATGTATATAAGCTGTAACTTTACTATGTGAACCAATGTCCATCAATTTGTACCGAAGAGCTGCCCTGTAGTCATCATCATCATCATTACAGCTCACCACAAGTCCAATGCTGAACATATGTCTCCCCCAAGGCTGCCTCAAAGCACGATCCTAAGCCACCAGCATACGTTGACATCCTGTCCCATTACGTTCTATCTCAAAGAGATCTGACCTCAACTTAATGAAATGCTTTCAATTTCAAAATATTGTCCACAGATTCTAGATCAAGAAGATCAAATAGAAACAGCTTTTGATGAGCTGACATTCCTCCTTTCAAAGCTGAAGAGGGTTGGAAGTCAAGTCAGTGATGCGTTGTTAAATTTAAAGTGAGTATCCTATTAATTTCAGCGTATTTGTATCCGTCCGATTACAATCTAGGCGTCTTCAAGGCATGAGTGACTAGTATATTTAATTACGAGTGCGGAAAGCCTGTCATTGTAAAGAGTTCCGACAAATGTCTACCCGAGCCAAGGCGCTGCCGAAGGTGAGGGTTGACAGTCGTAACAAGTTGCAATGACGGTTCCGCACGTGTCCTGAACAACTATTTCTTATACAGTTGCGAAAAAATGAAGCAATTTAATAAAATAATAAAAACACAATAAACTCGACTAACTAATCATTTATTTCTTATAAAAGTTATAATTCACATATACATAGAAATTGGTACAGTTTTTTATATTAACTGGGGAAGTTTTAGGTTGCATTTTTACTGTTTGAGACAAACTATTATTAACTTCGTATGATTGTTCATGTATATTTGTCAAAGGTGTTACCCAATGGCGTTTGCTAGATGATTGAATTGGATCTGATGAATTATCATTATCAACGAAGGTAGATGGACGAATGTCTTCTTCAGTATTGTCATGTGAAGGAGACGGACTGGACTTTAAATTAATGGATTGTGTGTTTTTTTCCCAGTTTCTAGTTTGTTGTTTAATGAATCAGCAATATAGCCTTCTGCAACTTTATCTGACTTCCAATCTCTTAGTCGCTTTAAGGGCGTCAAATTGGCTCCTGAATCTGCCAATAATGTAGCAGAAGTCCTCCTGAAGCTGTGCCCAGTATAATACTCAGCATCCAGTAGACCAAGAAAAGTAGCTTTTGGCGTATTACCAATTTTTTTTATCCCGATTACTTGTGCTGTACACTTCCCTTTTTGATAGTTTTGGAAAAACGGTCGATTTTTGCTTTTTGCGACCACTGATTCATATATTTTTGGACTATTCTAAGAAAATCTCCTTCAACAACAAAGCTTCTCGGTATCTTATTTTTTGTATTCGGAATCTTGATTAGTAGCATTTTTCCATGGGCCTCAATATCTTTTAAAGTAATATTGGCTAACTCCTGTCCGCAGCAAGCTCCAACAACGCCAAAAATCAGCGCAACCTACAAAAAAAGGGGATTTGATTAATATTTTTTAAAATAATATATTGACTGTTTTTTGTGATTTCGTAAACTGAATACTAAAGCAAAATATAAGTATTTATTAATAAATTACTATATATATATATATATATATATATATATATATATATATATATATATATATATATATATATATATATATATATATATATATATATATATATATATATAAATTACTATAATAGCTTGGTTCAAAATCTTTCCGCTTCAATCGATGTTAATATTTTCGACTTTTTAGTTGTAAAACCGTCTGATTGTCGTTTTAAGAAAGCATTTAGTTTTGGGTATTCATTTATATCCACGTTGTTCCTTATTTTCAGCATACTTTTTATCGTCGAAAACCTCGACCATAACGTAGAGGGTTTTAATTTTGCTGAGAGTTCGGAGAAGTATGCCAACATAACAATTTCTGAAAAACTATTTGCTTGTTTCTCTTCTCTGCAAGCAATAAATTCGTCGTATGTAGATATGTAGCGACTTTTTGACTTCTCCGGTAAAATGTTCTCCGAAGCATTTTGTGCAATTATACTGAGTTCCAGTGATGTTAATTCAAATAAAATATCGTCGAAATTACTCATTTTGTGCAACAAAATCATTTTGTACAACTAAACTCGCAAAGAACATTTTTGGAAAATGGCGCCAACCGTAAAAGAATAAGCCGTAGACAGAGAAACCCATAGACAAATTGACGCCTTCTTTTGCATTCGCACACGAAAAAGATAGATTTATGCATACGTATTGCATAGAAATGAGATAGAGCGGTGTGATATTTTGTCCCTTTCTCCGTGCCGGTTTTTTTCTTCAAACTCCACAGTTTGCTAAACAACTTTAACAGCGTAGCGATTTAAGGAGTTTACAAGTTGGTTTAAGTGAGAAAAAAGTGTTTTGTGAGCTTAACATTGGTGAATCTTGTTCAGTTCAGTTCTTAGAACAATTAAAATTTTTATCTAAAAGTCATAAAGATTATTCTATAACCTAAATTCGTTATCGTTCTTTCTCATTCGAGGCCACGCCGATCATTAGTCTATAGGTTTCTCTGTCTACGGTCTACGGTCTACGGAATAAGCAGAGATTTTTTTTGTTTTCTTCACCCATTTTGGGTAGGCAAAGGAATCTATGCCCATACAGCCAGGTCTTCAGTAGAATTTTTTTATTGATATAAAATGAAAATGAAATTTAATGAGATGAAATGAAGTGAAAACTAATGTAACTCATTGAATCAAATCATTAAATCTGATATTGAAACAAATTAGTAGCTTCTTTTTAGAAATATTTGCATGAATCATAAAAACTTCTATGAATTTTTTTAGTATAAACTTCGTGGTTCATTTTTTCTTTTTTATAGACATTATTTTGACAGTTGGGAAAGAGAACGCACTAGTTCGGAAAAGGTAAAGAAAAAGCTCGAGTATGTAATAGCCCACATCTCGAACGCTATACGACCCTGCTATACACCACTTTTGGAGCAACTGTATTAAAAAATAATTTTGTTACTCTAAGACAGAGTGATTTACTATCAAGGCCTTAATTACAATTCAACACCAGATGCGATTGTAGTCAAGATTTGTCTTATAAAAAGTAAAAAATGTCCTCCTGATAGTGATAAAGACCTCATAAGATGTACCGGAAGTGGAAGTCTTATTAAAAAACATGGTATATTGCATAGTCTTTAACTATGATTTAAGAGTAGTCTAATTACTTTTAGAATGGTACACAGACTAAATACATATATTAGGTCCTTACATGTGAAATTAGCGTTTAGTCGTACTGACCACTTTGATCTGAAATATCTCCTCTTTGGTTAAGAATTCCAAATTCAAATTTATAAATTCATTTAGCTGGTACATTTGAGTTTTGAAAACAGTCATTAATTTGGTGTTTTCTCATTATTTTTTCTTTGGCGTCGCTTATTACCGTACAATGGAAAACATGAAATATCGGTATATTTACGAGTACGAGTTCTACCGTGGCACCAGTGCTGCAGAAAGAGCTCGAAAGATTAATGATGTGTACGGCGTTGGTGTCGCAAAATAAAGCACGGTACGTTTTTGATTTCAACGTTTTCGTTCTGGAAATTTCGACCTTCAAAACCAACCCGGTGGACGGCCAAACCAAAGTGGAAAATGAAGAATTAAAGGCTATCGGCGGCGGCGGATCCTTCACAAAGCACTTCAGAGATATCTGCAGGCTTCGGGGTGAGTGATAAAACTGTAGTAAACTGAAAGTAAAAAAAACTTGAACGATTGGTACTTCATGAATTGAGTGAATCGAACTTGCAAACACGCATCGACTGCATTGTTACTTTGCTCAACCGACACAAAAATGCTGGATTTTAGGAATTTTAAATCGTATCATTACTTGTGATGAAAAGTGAATACTATACGATAATCGGAAGCGCTCGTCGCAATGGCTGAACCCTGGAGACCCAGCCAAATCCTGCCCTAACCGAAAATTGACTCAGAAAAAGTTACTTGTGAGTGTTTGGTGAACTAGCGCCGGTGTCGTTCACTACAGCTTTCTAAAATCTGGCCAAACGATTACGGCAGATATCTATTGTCAGCAACTGCAAACCATGAGGGAAGAACTAGCTGCTAAACAACCGAGATTGGTCAATCGCTCTAGTCTACGGCTGAATGCAAAATGCCAATTTCTTATGTATGGACCTAATGTAAACTACTTTTTACAATAAGACGTTATATGTTATTTAAGAAACGATTCGTTCCGTACTCAAATACGTCATACGGAGTCTTTTTCTTACGAGAATTTCAAACACAACGACTTAACGTCTTTGTAACTTTTTGAGACAGATAGACCAGTCGTAATAAAAACGAAACGTTTTTTGAAATATAGAAACCAGGCATAAGTAATAAATCTAATCAAAACACTATTCTGAGTGTACTCCCTTGTTGACAAACCCGCACAGATGTAGCATATGTTTATTCTGTACTGTGCAGTAGATTAGCTTTTAGTTTTATTATATTTTATTATTCATCCTTATTATGCGGTCGAACGACTCGACGTACCTACTTTTAGATTTCATCCTAATATATGTTGAAATGTCTCGGATTTTTTGTACAATTGAAATTCTTAGTCAAAGAAAATATAATCACTACGTTTTTTTGACGTTTGTACCTATTTGATTTGACAATTTCATTAATAGACATTAACAAAAGTAAAAAAGTGTAAGCCACCACCATTAAAATTTGTTCCCGCTTCGTACGTAGGTATAATTTTTACTCAATGATTTCAAAAGGAAGGATACTCTTTTACTCCTATCTATCTACTCGACCTACTAATTTTACTCAAAACTTTTTCATACAAGAAAAAGTAGCGCATCTGTCGTACTACAAACGTCATATCATAACACGACGTAACCAGGGTCGGATTTCGTAGTATAATTATTATGCTAATTGTACCATTATTTCATAGTTTGTAGTACGTAGTATCGTAATAATACTAAGCGAAAATACCATAATTTTACTTAAAGGTCGACTTGTATTATTATTGGGTCCTTTTACTTTTTAAAATTAACCCTACGATATCGAGAATTTCTTTATTGTACATGAGTACCGCGTTTTTTAATAAAATTAAAATTAGCTCCCTTTCTCGTAAATCGGTGCTCGATCGATGCATTTATGTTGCATCCTTGATACATCTATAATGAGGGGCTACCACGATAAAAACTCTAAGCTCTAAGCAAGCGGTTTGAAAACAGAATTTCAAAATATTAAATAAATATTTCGTTTCAGGTTTTTTAAATATTAAATAAACATGAAACGTCAAACGCGATATAATTTTTGAAAAATAGTATAAGTACCTAATTTTATTTTCCATGTACAATATTTTTGAGGGTCTGAATCCAACCCTGGCCTAATCTTGGTAACGTAACTAAACTAACTGTAAAATAAAACTTTTAAAATGCGTTTATATAATAATTTAATATTAACAAAATGAATATAATAATAATATTCCACAACTATCACACAACGCCATCTAGTCCCAAGCTAAGCAGAGCTTGTGTTATGGGTACTAGAGACAGCTGATAAACATACTTATATATTTCTAAATACATAAATATTATAGATAAATTACACCCAGACACAGAACAAATGACCATGCTCATCACACAAACATTTGTCCCGGGTGGGAATCGAACCCACGACCTCCGGCATAGCAGTCAGGGTCACTAACCACTAGACCAACAGGCCAGACAATATAAGGTTATTTTACCAATGTCACACGTTTCTATTTAATCTTTGTATCGTAATTTTTGCACCCTTTTACCACGCAACTAGACATAATTATGACGGAAAAATCTGTCTTGCGCGCGCACCACTGTCGACCGAGTCGCCTTAGCCCTAAACTGTAATTTTAGGGCCAGCGTACTGGTCGTTTTGGTTGTTCGGTCGGCCCGGTCCATACGCTAGTAATATATAAGTCAATGTTTTACTATGGAAGTTGCAGCATGTTTATAGCTTACGTCGTTATTACCTGACTGCTTTGACGCTTACAATCTGGAACTTTTATCACAACATTTCAGTATCGATTCGAAAAGATTGAACTCGAACCTTTTCCAATAAAAAGACTTGAACTCATTTTGCTCTCGTGCCATATCAATTAAAGAGCGAGTGTCGATCTCTCAAGTAGCCGTGGTTCAGAATATGACAATAAACAACATGGCGGGAAGATAATCGGATTACATCGTGTCAACGTAAATAGCGTTATGTCGATTTGTGAATAATCCAGCAGATCTATGGCTTACTTAGACTAAGCTGATCGTTTTGCTAAAAATACAACATCGCTTCAGTTTCATTATAATAATACTCTAGTGGACAAATACTGAAGGGCATGTAACATATCTAGAAAATATTATTATATATTAATGCGTACTTACTTATTTTTTTAAAACATTGAAGAGTTAAAGCGCATACTTAGTATTAAACTAATTAAAGGCTTACGATAACTTTAGACGTATTGCTGACTGCCTCGTCCTGGCGGTCGTAAACGCAATCTGATCATGAGGTCCCGGGTTCGGATCCCAGATCGGGTGAAAATCAGTTGTTGGGTTTTTCTTTCAAGAAATTCTCAGTTACAGCCAGGAGTCAGGAAGTTGGTGGTGTTCCACCCCCGTACCTCGGAAAGTACGTAAATCCGTTGGTCCTGTGCCTGATCTGTCATCGGTTGATGCACCAATCGCGTACATGATGGTCGTGTCGAAGTACCGTTCCGGACCGGACTATAAGAGTGAGGGCATAGAGAGCGCACCTGTGCCTGCGCTTACACTCGGGCACTATAATTGTGTTGAGACTGAACGTGACCGAAATTCGGTCTGGACCTCTTAAGGGCATTATTATTATTACGTAAATATTATGTACATGTTTTAACACCACTTGGTCATTGAAGATTTTTAAATTAATTATAAAAACTTGAGAAATAGCGTAAAATAGCTTAAAACTAATAATACCGGAGACCTTTTTTACTGGAAACGAGGCATTCCGTCTTAGTCCTCAGGGGTGATAAAGCATCTGCGTTTTGACGAAGATTAATGTAGATGTCTACGGGCCACAGCAACCACTTACCATCGTGCTTACCTTATTCAACGTCAACCTTAATTCTTACCCTATTCTAAACCTAAACCTTATTCTATATAAAAGGACGTATCTTACGAAGTTGAAGAGTAGTTTTCAAACTAAGCTAGACGAAGAACTTAAGTTTTAGAATTGGCTTATTCAAACTAGGTCTAAGACGGATCTCAGCTAAGTAATTTTAACATCTGTTTTACAAATGGATTTCCGCTAAGTAACGCCTGTTATGGTTCCGTAGTCAACTAGGAACCCTTATAGTTTCGCCATGTCTGTCTGTCCGTCTGTCCGTCCTCGCTTAATCTCTGTGACCGTTAGCACTAGAAAACTGAAATTTGGTACCAATATGTGTACAAATCACGTCGACAAAGTGGTAAAATAAAAATTGGAAAAAAATGTTTTATTAGGGTAGCCCCCCTATATGTAAAGTGGGAAGTGATTTTTTTTTAATTTCAACCCTAACGTGTGATATATTGTTGGAAAGGTATTTAAAAATGAATAGGGGTTTACTTTTTTATAATGTCAATAATTTCGGAAATAATCGCTCCAAAAGTAAAAAACAATGTGTCCCCCCCCCCCCCTCTAACTTTTGAACCATAAGTTTGGAAAATATGAAAAAAATCTGAAAAGTAGAACTTTATAAGGACTTTCTAGGAAAATCATTTTGAACTTGGATGGAAACAACAGTACCCACTACCGGGAGCAGTTGTAGGAGCGCGGAGCGCTGCTGGAGCGCGAACATAATGGATACCCATCTTTAAACTCATAAGTGGGAACACTTATTGTGACGGACGGGAAACTACGGAACCCTACACTGAGCGTGGCCCTACGAGCACTTATAGGGTTAAGTGCTCGTAGGCGTGGCCGGACACGCTCTTGGCCGCTTTTTTCTGCTTTAACACAATGGTATGTTTGATAAAAAAATCTGTTTTAATATTCGTATCAGATACAGATGCGTAGCAAGTTGCCATTGGTAAAAAAAAATTGGTTGCCTGTAAAGTCGGTATACGGGCGAAAGTTTTACGTGACAACGACTTTGAGTGGTAAAATAATTTTAATGTGAATATTCATTCGTATAGTAGGAAGAAGGATGAGATAACACTTTTTATGTCTGTCTCTCTCGCTCTTAGGCGGGCTAACCATGCCCGAGTGGAAGGGACGCGTGCCTCTCACTCGCTCTCATTGTGAGCGCATAACGTGAGCGGAGCGTAACGCAGTTTCTTGAAGTGTCACCCGGCAAACCAATTTATAAGACGTTGTCACGTCAAAACAGAATTTAATAGTGTTTATAAAAAAATAATCACTTGACGATAATAGCTTAAATACTTTAAAGCGATTCTCTATCCATATCAAACATTTCTTAACATCGTGCACCGTAGAATTTTTTAAAACTTCGTTATTTTTATATATGAAATGGGGTAAAACTTTATAGATTAGAGGATCGTTCTCCAATGAGGGTTATCTTAAAACATCTTTTAAAAATCTTCTACTCTAGCGTAGCACCGGGTTCGCATAAATTAATACAAACACAAACGCACAATTCCTTTTCCTTAAATTGTATACTCGACACCGTCGATAAAAAATTACTAAAATATCATGATACTTTCATAATTTCTCAGAATGAAAGCAGCCCAACGATTGCGTTTTATTTAATGGCACTTTTTATAATTGCACATATTATAATGATTTCTTATATTTACGCGAACACTACACATGATTAAAACTACTTTTACGGATTTTATCGCGTTTATTTTTACTTTTTATTTTTAATTCCCGACGTTTCGGGCGCTTTCCAGCACCCATGGTCACGGGGGACTGAGATGACTGACGTCCCGATGTCGTTGTTAAACCCGGAGTACCTTCAGCTTTTTTAATTATTGTTTATGGTCCGATCTATGCAAAATGAACTAACTCTGTCTTGAGGTCTTGCAGTGGTATGCTTGGGTTTAGTTTTAATTTTATTGATTATAGGATCCCAAGCAGGTGGTAGTACCCAGCCTCCTTCTCTATTGAAGTTCTCCTCGCGAAAGAACACCGATTCCTACCAAGGATGATACGTGAGGCTATTGAAATTAAAAAACATCCTAATTTCAATAGAGAAGGAGGCTGGGTACTACCACCTGCTTGGGATCCTATAATCAATAAAATTAAAACTAAACCCAAGCATACCACTGCAAGACCTCAAGACAGAGTTAGTTCATTTTGCATAGATCGGACCATAAACAATAATTAAAAAAGCTGAAGGTACTCCGGGTTTAACAATGACATCGGGACGTCAGTCATCTCAGTCCCCCGTGACCATGGGTGCTGGAAAGCGCCCGAAACGTCGGGAATTAAAAATAAAAAGTAAAAATAAACGCGATAAAATCCGTAAAAGTAGTTTTAATCATGTGCACATATTATGTTTAGTTGAGTATGAGGTCATTTACTAGGTACTAGTAAATGACGTCATACTCAACTCGTACAATTTCCATAGAAAATATTCTACATGATGTTTAATAAAAGTTTGGATTACCCTATACCAAACGTTTAATAAATTTCAAGGTCCCTTTTAAAAAGCACTTCCGTAGCGTTCAACCGGACTTCATTAAAAAAGAATTGGGCGGATAGAGTGGGCGCGATGAGTAAACGTCAATGATCGCTCATTATCAAGCTAAAAGAAATGAAATAATTTGCTGCTTTAACCTACGTGGCATCTCTCAACGTTCCGGACACAATAAATAAACTAAAGAGTACCTAATGACTCTGTATAAAAAAGTGTCCGTAGGAAAGCGTTAAATAAGGGTAGCGCCACTGTAGCTACAGTCTAAAATTTAAAGAACTTTTTATCATTTTTTTACTGCACAAACTTTCACCATAATTCTTTTGAGAATAACTATTTTATTGCTTACAAAATTTTTATTTTCAAAATCACTCAACGTATTTTACGTCGATTTAACATACCCCGTAGCTACTCGAGCGCTGTAGTGGAGAGTTTTTGAACTGTTATTTACTGCTTACAGATGGACACTTTTTCAATAATTCTCCTATGGGAGTTGGTACTCCTTACTTCTACACTCCATAAAATAAACAATTGAAATGTTCAAATATGACTGCACGTTACCCGTTACCTAGTAAAGATATGGAGGTTACTATCATGGACTATTAGCTGTAACCTGTAACTACAGTTACAAATAGTTTTATTATTAGTTATAGTCACAAACTCACAAATAGTTTTTTATTTGATTCCAAAAAGTAGTTTGTTAGTATTATTATACTATATTATTTCTCTATCTCCTCTTTTCTGAATGAGTCAAGATCATGGAGTAATGAGGGTTAATGTTCTTACGATCACCAGCTGTCTCTAGCTTTGACTAATGTCACACAGTGTCATTGTCAATTGTAATTGAAAATTTGTATTGTAAATTAAAAAATCCGGTTTCTAGTGTACATCTATATACACAAAACAATGCCTCAGTGTTGTAATTCTTTAATTTTTTACACACTTTGAGTATTCAACCAATTGGTTTAATACTCAAAGTTTACACATTATTAACTTTTTCAATTCGTGTAAGTTTAGGAATATTCGGTTTGGTTTATCCATTAGTAATCTAATTAATATAACATAACTAGGTAAAACACCCATTTATTGGCACTTTAAGTGGCTATCCCACAAACACTTTTAATTTTGCTCATATAATATAAATTTAAACAAAGAAGAGGGATTTAAACTCTTCTAATATCATTAAAGAACGTTTTTCAGTACACATTATTTTAGATTACGCAGTTTGATTTAATTTTTTTTTGAATTAAATGATGTTGAGTGGAAAGACCAATCATTAGCATAGAAAATCCCTTTATTGGCAGGGAACATAAACTATTATTGGCTCACCTATACGTATTACAATATGAGCATAACATACCCAGGTAGATTTATGTGATATTGAATGATTTCCTTCTAATGGATTTTCTTACTTTTACTTTTTAGGCATAGGTTACAGAAATAAAATACTAGAAGAGTATTAAAAAATGGTATTTATTTTTATCAAAGAAAATAGTTTGGGAACTTCTTTTAAGTTTCTTACAAAATATTATAAAAAATTAAGTTATCATTAACAAAATAATAATAAAATTATAAAAAGTAATTAACTGAGATCGTTCATAATAATCATCTAATTCAGTCAACATTTTGAGATTGTTGTATCTTTGTGTCAATTATCTAATTCAGTCAACATTTTTTTTATTTCAGCAGTGGTATATGTTCTATTACCAATACTCTATGTTGTCTGTCTAAGATATCAATTAACTCCTGATCATTTTCTTTGTTTTTAACAATGGTATCTTCACTATCAAATTTATAAAATTTCTCAGAATATAATATCTTTGATATTTCGTCATTAGCCTTTTTTTGTTTCCTTGGCGCCGGTCGTTTCTCATTTTCTATTTTCTTTCGTTCCCTCTCTTCTTTTCTTTTCTTGATCCCTTCTGCTTTTTCTTCTTTTATTCTGATTTTTTTACTTTCTTGTGCTTTTCACTGTGCCGAAGTTAGTATAAACGGGGTTTTTACAGAGTTTTTAACTCCTTTTCTTATCGGTGTTTTAGGTAATATCAAAATATCTTTTAATTTAACGGGAGTAAGATTTTTCATGTTCATTGAAGCTGTGAGGGATGGATTACATTGAACTGAAATAATTTGTACTGATTGAGACTTTGGTAAATCTATGTTCTGGTCTTCAGGTGTATTATGTTATGAACACTGTGGTTTATTAATTCAAAATGTGGTTCTTGTGAAAAATCTTCAATTGTCTTATTCCCTTCATCTGAACACTCTACGATTTTATCAAAATCAATTTCTTCTGAAATAAGGACTAACTTTGATTCTTCGGGTTCAACAATATTGTTTGGCCAATCGTTAATAAATATTGGCATATTCTCAATGTCCAAATGACTAAAGTCATCATCTTTATTTATGATGTCTAGATTTTGTTTTTGAGAAATGGTGTTTTGTGAATTTGATAGTGTGCCGAAGAAATTCCAGATTCTTTTAATCAAATCAATAAACTCTTCCGATGTTAACTCTCCTTTTTCTATGCAATCAACCTTGTTCTTGCCTACTAATTCAACAAACTTGTCTTTAGAGAGTAATTTCTCTTTGTCTCGAGTGATGTGGTGGTTTTTTTGCCTTCAGTTCCGTGGCATTTACTGTAGTCTACTGCTTCTGCATTCCATGGACAAATTGTGTTGCTCTAAGCCCGTTGATAATAGTTTGCGGCTTTGTGCTTTTTTCTGTTGTGACTTTATCACTTTAAGCAATGGCACAAATTGAGTCTTAGTGAGTGCCTGAGACGGATTTGTTCTACGCCATTCCAAGACAGTTTTTTGCCATTCTGTTTTAGAGGCTTGAATGCAGCAATGTCAGCAGGCTGTAAAAGCCTCGTACAGTTTGGATAAAGTGCAATCAAAACTATTTGCAAATTAGAACAAAGTTCACTCACGGCATAAGTAAGATGAGACTTGTCCGTGACCGTCAACAAAAGTACGACTGGACCACGCTCCAATCTTCAGGAATTTTAGTAGTTATTTCTGCAGATAATCTTTTATTAGGAAAAATGACCATCGGTGGAGTAGGATTGCTATCTGCGCAAAAAGTAAACATAACAGTCAACGAAGTTTTGGCCTGGGCGTGATCAACTTCATACACGTTTCTTTCTCCTTCCGAACTCAAAATAAGACCTGTTTTAGGGCACAAAACAAAATTTGTTTCACATCCATTAAATACTCTTCTTGGGTCAGAAAGTATGTGAAATAAATTGTTTTCATCAAAGTAGTCTTTGATTTGCCTAAACCATCCTCTAACATCATTTTCTGACACTGTTGAGCTGGCAGCTGTAACTGCTTCAGGTGTACGAAAAGCAAGCGTAGGATGTCTGGCTAAAAATAATTTAAACCTTTTCTCACCATTTTTAAAAGAAGACGCCTGATTAGATTTTTTTAGAAACTCCGAAACACTTTTTATCAAATCTTCTTTTCGCTTTGGGAAGCCTTTTTGGCTACTGAGTTTGATCCAATTGACTCTTCTTCTTCGTTATTTAAAATTGTGGGAGGGCCTAGTTTAAAGCCATGTTCTGGCTTTTTTAATCGTCGAACGCGGCACTTGGAAGGTCTTTTGCAAATTTTCTTCTGAATAGACCTTCCGCTTTACCTTATCAGTCTTTATTTTATTGATGTTTTTTGTACGAGGCTTCATTTTTAAGATAACTGAAAATTATTTTTAAAAATTATTTCTGGCACCCAAAATACTAATTATTGACACTGCTGCTAATAAATGGTTTCTATTACAATTGGCAGTGGGCCAAAATTTGGAAAAATATGTTCTTAACTTAAGTTATGTATTTATTTGAAATCTGAATCGAAAAATAATGGATATAAAGTATATTTTGTCTTAAAAGTAAATTTATCATAAATTACCTAATATTGACACATGTGCCGGTAAAAAGGTTTGATCCATATTATGTGTACCAAATGTTGGCACCGCAAAAAAGTATTGTAAATGGGCCTAAACGTTCAAAAACAATACTGGAAATGAAAGCTAAACAACTAAGTAATCGAATTAAACAGTATCTGTAACCAAAACTCAAAAGATTTACGAATATTATTGAGATTAGTGAACCTCTTACCTTAGCAAAAACACTGGAATTTTGATGTTTTCTTTTACTCAGGTCCGAACACGAAAAAAACGTTTTTATTGCGACGCCATCTTTAAAAAGGAATTAAGGAACAGTTTCTGTGTTGGTAGTATTGAAGATTAAACCTACTATTTATTAGTCGGAATAAGTACTGTATTCGGAAATTGGTAACTTTATTATTGAAAAATAACTGCAGCATGCCAATAAATTGGTGGAGTGTCATCAATAGGTGGTCTTACCTATATCTATTATTTCAGAAAGAAACATTATCTAATATTTACATTTTTCTAACGACTTAACTTCTCCGGGTATATTACGTTAATATATTTCACCTTATTGCTAAGTGACGCCGCCCTGGTAGCAGAAAAATCGTAGATGCTCTCATTAGAACTCATTCACTTGTTCTCAAAATAGTCTATTCCTCAGATATGCAGTTTCTTTATATTCCTCAGACATATAGGGGAAAAACGTCGTGAGGAAGCTCACAATGTTTTCCTTCTACGCCGAGGACGTAAATCAACACTTAAAATTTCGCTTATCAATTTCATTGATGCCGACGGTGAGCATACTGTAAAACTTAGGCATACGCCTAATCTAACATCTAATTAACTATAACATGAGATTTAAATAATAAATTTATTTAACCTCGCTCTCACAAAAGAAACGTCATATTGCTCAGAGTGCAACAGCTGGGACACGAATTAAATTAGGTTTAATTGGCACAAACTTGAATGACGGAGAAATTGCAATGATAGACAGATGGCCGGTCTAATTCTCTTTTTTTAATATAAAATATTGCCAGTAACATTTTTAGTCATATTTTCTAAAGAATAAAGATGACAAACGAGCACACAGTCCACCTAATGGTAAGTGGATGCTGTGGCCCGTCGTAAACATCTTCATTTTTGCTTGATTAGGAATCAAAATGCAAATTCGTTATTACCCCTGAGGACTCAGATGGAATGCCTTATTTCCAGAAAAAATGGTCTTCAGGTTCTCCACGCTCACCAAACAAAACACAGCAGCTTAAGCTGATATTTCACAAGAAAGTGTAATTCTTCCCTAATCGAGCCGACCCATTTGCCCACAACCATAATGAATGGCTGAATGCATTCTAACACACGAATTTTCGAGTTTGCAATGAGCACCCTTAGGCTACTGTCGTTTAAATAATTCTTTATATCATTAATTAATTCTATAAATGATTTAATTAAAGTTGGTAAGAATTACTTCGACCACATCCGCTCAATAAAATAAAATAATGTGTGTCTTACGTAGTTTGAAGAGCACCTCCCGCCCTCCCTCAACTGCGTGTACTATCCGCGTCACCACTAATCCCAGCACCACTACTCCCAACATTACTACACTAGGAAAGACACACCATCGACGATAATACATAATACAATATAATGTAGACTCTGCGGTGGCTTGATTTAATATCTCTAACCGCGTGATGCCTAAATAATGCTTAAAGTCATTCAACTATTTGCTGAGAGAGCTACGCTCAGAGAATCTCTGTGTGATGGAATCTGTAACGATGACGTCCGCAGTAGAACCAGGGTAACAGGATAAGGTAAGGTATACAGGAAGTCGATGAATGCAGGAGACTCAGGTCCGTACTTTGCGGTATTCCTTGGAAGAGACTTCTGTCAGCGGACTTGTAGTGGGCCATAATGATGATGATGAAGGTGATGATGAAAAAATTATCATAAGTATACTCTCTTCCACTATGTGTTGATTCTTATTGTAAAAGCTTACAGCTAGACTAGGGAAGTGATGAAAGCCGACTTACCTCAAGAAAAGATTTACCTATTAAATAATTCTACGTTAAATTATGCAACTTTAAGGCTATTGAGAAATCTTACTGTGATAGAATATTATGTACTTTAATTTTTTTATAGATTAGAGTGACAAAAAAGCACACAATCCACCTGATGGTAAGTGAATTCTGTGGCCCATAGACATCTACATTTACCCTTGATTAAGAATTGAAATGCGAATGGGCTGTCACCCGTGATAAGCAAGATGAAATGCCTCGTTTCCTATAAAAAGGGTCTCTGGTTCTCTACACTCACCATACGAAACACAGGTATTAATGATTTCTTATATTTACGCGAACACTACACATTGATTTAAACTACGAGTACTTTTATGGATTTTATCGCGTTTAATTATAATCCGGGTTTAACATCGGGACGTCAGTCACCTCAGTCCCCCGTGACCATGGGTGCTGGAGAGCACCCGAAACGTCGGGAATTAAAAATAAAAACAATTAAAAGTATAATTAAACGCGATAAAATCCATAAATGTAGTTTTAATCAACAGCAGTATTAAGCTACTATTTTACGTTGGTATTCTGTGAGAGCGTGGTCCCACCCTGATCGAGCCGACCCATTCGTGCTACAACTATAAAATAGTTGCAGCGTGACTCCACCACATCGCAAAGCATTTTAGCGTTCAAATTTTCTTTTAATATCAATTTTACAGTAAACTTCTCAGCCCCAACACGGACTTGTACTACACGTATGCCGGCTCTCTCACGTCCCCGATGTGCAACGAGGTCGTCACATGGATCATTTTCCCAGAAACCATATATATAACCGAAGCTCAGGTATTTAATATCTCCACAAGTGCTTAAGGGTTGATTCTTGATCAATGTTAGATGTAGATGTCTATCTGCCATAGTGTCCACTTACTATCAGATACTTACTTTTACTTTTTACTTTACTTTATAGGACAGGGTGACAAACGAGCACACAGTCCACCTGATGGTAAGTGGTTGCTGCGGCCCATAGGCATCTACATCTATCCTCGATTACAAGTCAAAATGCAGATGCGTTGTCACCCGTGAGGACTAAGATGGAATGCCTCGTTTCCAGTAAAAAGGGTCTCCGGTTCTCTACACTCACCATACGAAATACAGCAGCATTAAGCTACTATTTCACGCTGGTATTCTGTGAGAGCGTGGTCCTTCCTCGGTCGAGCCGACCCATTCGTGCTACAACTATACTACTAATATAATTGCAGCATGGCTCTACCACGTATAAGATATATCAGATGGACTAAGTGCTCGTTTGTCACCACAGAAAAATAATAAGGCACCTTATTATTTAGATTTCTTAATAATGACTTATTATTTAATTTCTGTGGTGACAAACGAGCACTTAGTCCATCTGATGGTAAGTGGACGCTATGGCAGATAGACATCTACATCAACATTGATCAAGAATCCTGATGGTAGGTGAATGCTATGGCACATAATAACAAAAAATCTAAATAATAAGGAACCTTATTTAAATTTCTTATTGCCTTATTATTTAGATTTTTGTGTTTGTCACCCCTATACAGGTTGTCCCAAAAATCAACGTCAAGCCGGAATCGGGTGATAGGTCGTCAAAATAGTTGACAGAAAAATATTTAAAAAAAAATCTTTGCTATGTTTATTGTTAATTACAGGTATTCATAAAAAATGAGAAAATCTACACCCTGTGACGGTCTTTTAACTTCTGTTGCTACAAAATTATATAATCCTGATTACATAATAAGTAATTGTTCTCAGTCTGGATGTTTGTCCTCGTGCAATTTAATGAAATAGATTAGTTTTTTATTCAATATAGATTCCACATGTAATTATTATTCAGTCATTCTTTAATTTACCACTAGTTCGGAAAAAAACTTCTGTCCTGGGAACAACCAGCAGGAAACCTTGCGGGACGTTGTAAGCTGCCTCCACGATACACAAGAAAATCCTACGTTTATTTAAAAAAAAACAAGAAAGAAAAACTCAGTTACTAACCTCCTACATTCAGTTGTACTCATTATTAACAAGAAACATACTTTGTTTGTCTTAGTTTGTCGTAGTTATATTTATCCTAGTTATATTTTTACGTTATTTTGTGACCAGATCTAAATTAGGAAACATACATGTAAAACTTAAAAAATGCAACCCAAATTTCAATTTATTTAGAAGTCACTATGTAGTAAGATTTCTTTTCTGCCTAAGGGTTCATCTGGATCTGGGTAAGTATCACGCTCTTAAATATTCCTGCTGCTAGGCAACCGTGCGTTCACTGTTGTGCTCTGTGTTCCGCTCTGAAGGATATTGAGAGCCAGTATATAATTAGAGGATGTGTGGCATTCCACCTTATTCAGAGGTGACAACGTATCTGTAGGCTTCATTGTTTGAAGTTGTTTGCAAGTGTCCGTGGGCTGCAGCAGCCACTTACCATCAGATGGACTGTTAGTTAATCATTTGTTTTTTCACACACACACACACACACACACACACACACACACACACACACACACACACACACACACACACACACACACACACACACACACACACCGCGCGCGCGCGCTTACAAATACACACGCAAACACGATGGCACGTGTTTATAATATATTATATTACTGTCGGTATTCTACAGGATGCATTTCGAAGTGTGCGCAGGAATTGCACGCTTTAATTCCTCCCTCTCCTTTCAACCATCGGACGACCAGGCGGTCGGCGGGTCTTCACACCTTTTGTTGTCGATATTTCACGCATCAGAACCAAACGGTTTGCTTCGATTTTTTTAATGCGTACAGCTAAAGAGTGGAATAATTTGCCGGCGTCTATCTTTCCGTCCGAATACAATCTGGGCGTCTGCACTGTCGAAAGCACTGGCTTATAAAAAGTAAAAAAAACCAAATGCACGAGTGTGTTGTTTTAAAATCTAGGATAAATTTAAAAGAACATTTTTTTATTTCGCAGTACAACCTGTTTCTGAAAGTGCGCAGGGGTCGCTATAACTTCAGAAACCTGCAGGAGGTTAAAAGCCATCTTGTGTTCCAGCCACCTGTCGGCTTTTTTAAGACGCCACAAATTGTGACCTCACTGAAGAATGCGGTTTTTACAGTGGCGGAGTTCTTCCAAAATGTAACCAGGTATCATAATATTCAACATACATTGAATTTTTATGCTTTAAATTTACATGACAGTGGATTAACCACCACACGATACTATGTAGACTTCTTCAGTATTTGTATCACGGCGTAGTTCAGGGGTCTAGCGCTCGTTGTAAAGTTCATAGTACGCGAGCAACTTGGGTTCGAGCCTCACCAGCACCAATGAAGTTGTTAATTACAATTTAAGTGCTGATTTACCACGTGCTCGGTGAGGGAAAACATCTTCACGAAACTTGCATGTCTGCGAAATGAAAAAGAATTTTAAAAAATCGAAGACATGTGAAGTCCGCCAACACGCATTAGGGAAGCGCGGCAGACACTTCCTTGCCCTAAAACCCCTTCAGAAGTAAGAGGGGGCCTGTGCCAAGCAGTGGAACGTCTATAAGCTGTAACTTTCAGGACGAGCACCCCTAAGATTTAAATATTTTTAAAGTAGTGGAGCCACGCTGAGCCATATCATTGCTGTAGCACGAATTGATCGGCTCGATCAGGGAAAGACCACGCTCTCACAAAATACCGGCGTAAAAAATAGCAGCTTAATACTGCTGTGTTTCGTATGGTGAGTGTAGATAGCCGGACCATTTTTACTGGTAACGAGGTATGATATGTCGGAGGTGACAATGCATCCACATTTTGATTCTTAATCGCGGATAGATGTTGGTGTCTGGGGGCAACGCCATCCACTTGCCATCAGGTGGACTGTGTGCTCGTTTGAATATATATTTTATTTTTTATTTTTATGTTATGGAAAACCAACAGCTTGCAAATCTTAAGTAAATGACATGCTAAATTTATAGGAAGCCAATAACAGGTTCTCACTAATAGAAATATACTAACATAGTCTTTCGTAGTTTAGAGGACATAGCACAAATACGAGCAACAAAATTTCTCTACAAAAGTCAACAAACGGTTATTAATTTTCAGATTCATGATGAATGGAATGAAGACGCCTTAATCAACAGACTGATTTCTTAAACACCAAATCCTATCTTGCTTCGAATTTCGTGGCCAAACAAGAAAACAGCATTGGGATTAGTTTATTTAGATAAACAAGTGAAATGTTTTAAAACGCTCAAAAATCTTCATTTACAGCTGATTGAAGACAATGGACAAGGGGAAAGAAAGAGATAGAAAAAAGCGAGAAAATGAGATACGCAAACTGTCATGTACAGCGTTATATCTACACCCGTAAATAAATTACATACATATGCTTGAACCATAGTTTAGTATAAACTTTACTCTGAATATATACCAAAGAATTTTTTTATTCGTAGTGTAAAACGTATTCTTAGATATTATATATATATATATATATATATATATATATATATATATATATATATATATATATATATATATATATATATATATTTCAGTTGTGTGACACAGTATTAAATAAACTTAGCAATAGCAACGGATCATATATGATACTATGAAGAGAAATGGATATAAATGCTGAACAAACTAATTTTGGAGGATATACCTTGAAAATGAATCATAGTTTTGGGGGCGTGGCTTCACCCGATGTAAATGAAGCTCACGGACTGAGGGAGTGCCAAAAAGAAAGAAATTATGATAGTCATAAAAACATATACTAAAAATTTGGTTCTTAATCTATAAAACTTAATGAAATATTTGAAATAGAAAAACCACCGAATTTTCGAGGTATCACGTTCATTCATAAATATAAGATGTTCTTAATTATGTTTACAAAAAACACGTAATGAGACAGCACATTTCTATTAATTTGTTAAGTAGGTATAAGACATCAACTATCAGGAACCATCTCTTTGATAATACTCTAACATCGGGATTGCTTCTGTACGATCATTGAGCACACACGCAGATGCGCACACGCGCACGCACACGCACACACACGTGCGCACACACAAATACGTAAACCTACATATACACACTTTCACACACTCACACATACCAGCTCATATCCGCTGAATTGATTCTATAATGCGCCTTATAATGTAACTTTTTATAACTTTTTTATGATATAATTTCCTCTCCGTTTTATTCTTTGTCTTATATGTAACCTATCCGCGAGGTGGGCTGGTGACCTATAACTCAGGTTTTTAATATTATACCTATAATAGGCATCAGTCTCTCACAACGTTAGGTCCTTACTACATTGTTATTGTAGACTAACCAATATGTTGTGAAGAGATAAATAAAATGAGTTGACAATTAAAAATAATAAACGAAATTAAAGTGTCCCAGTAACATCGAAATACGCGTACTTACCTTTTATCAAGCTCAGGCGGTTATTTACATACATTAAGCATGACTTGTAAAAGTTGTCTGTCGGTCTGGTCGACCTATTTTTTTTATAACAACTGAACAGATTATGATGAAACTATACAAACAGATATAGAGCAATGCAAGGTAGGATCTTAGATATATATTTTATCCGAAAACCTAAATTGTTTTTGAAATGGAAAAATTTATTAAATAGTCATTGATGATTATTTCGAAAAATCCAAATGACGTAACAATTATTGATCCCACCGAGACGAAGCCGGGGCAGATCGGTAGAGTTAAATAAAACACTTGTTTGTCGTTCTTCTTTGTTTAAATAATATTAACAATACACAATAAGTACGTACGTATGCACACACATTCTTGTACACAATCTCATCATAAATTAACAAAAAATACACTATACAGTTTACAAAGCTCATACAAACGCAAAGTTCTAACAACTAGGATAACGAAATTAGGGACGTGTACCAAATATAGTATCAACCGAACAGGTCCAATTGTCCATGTCAATATGCACCCAACGACATTGGTAATAAAGTCGATGTTCGTACAATTATGTGTTTATCTTTTCTTTATGTTTAAAAAGGAATACCATAAATGTGTTATGAATCATGATAAGGTCAAAACAACTTTTACAAACAAAGCTTTATTTATTACAGCTTTGTCTACTTTTAATTTTATAGGGAATTGTTTACATATAAGAGAGTGACATACATATATCTGTTTTATAGTTTTTAATTTAAGTAATTTTAAATAGTAATTGATAATTTCACTAAGACATTTTTGCAAGACATAAAGTGAAAGCATCTGCAATTTGATTCTTAATCGAGGGTAGATGTAAATATCTATAGTCATAGCATCCACTTACAATCAGGTGGTCAGGACTATGTGCTCGTTTGTCACCCTTATTCTATTGTTATTGTTATTAAAGTCTCTAAATCACCTACATATTACAATCAAGGACTAATAATTTCTTTTACATCTACTTATTATACCTACCGATCGATAAACTTAATTTTGCTATACATGTTACAAAAACCTTGTGGTTCCCGTTAAGTGCGTTATCAGAATCACTATTAAATTAAATTTAAATAAAAAAAATTATGTCTCGCATGAGCCAATTTTTTTGTGTTTTATTTACCTCTGAATTGGTCGGGAACTAAGATTACTGCCAAAGGTTACAGAGTTTTTACATATTGTATATTCAACGTCATTATAACACAACTTATAGTTTACTTTGCAATATTATCTCGCTACAATTCACAGTTAAATTAAATATAGGAGGACACGCAAACTGCAACAAAACAATGTTAATAAATAAATTACTTCCGATTAGAAAATAAAAATCTTGCAATGAGGGCGCCTTTCCGAACTTTATATGGCAATAAATAGTAAAATAAATCCAACGTGAATTGGTCTCTTTTGAGTATTCGAGGCTGTCGACTTTATAGTCAATGCCATTTAGCAGTAAGATACAGGTCAGCAATGACTCAAAATAATTAAAAAAAACTGCGATGATCAACCAGCCGCTTGGCGTGGCAACTGTGGCAAATATCTCCCCTATGAGGAAATCTATGGGGGAGGTTTCTGTTTTGCAGTAAACTAGTGACGGGCTGTGATACGTATAATACTCGTACAATACAAAAACACACAAAATTAATTTCTTTGTACTTGATAAACATAAAAGCATTAAAAACATCAGAAGCGGAACTATGGCCGCCGTCCGCTTGATTAATTTTCTTAGCAAAACTATTTATGATTTCGTATACTTACGAAAATGCGAGTATTATTCGCGTGAAAAGTGTAAAAAGTAATTTTACAGATTTTTCGCGTATAATTTCACAAGACTTATAGACACTGTAAATGTTTCAGTCTGCTTAGATTGGATCAAAAATAAATTATTAAGAGCTAATCAGGATGCACACAGTCGGACCGTGGTGGGTATTGTAAAGCCATAAAAAGTAAAACTTAAATCAATGAAAGTTAAAATTAAACGCAATAAAATCCATAAAATTATTTTTATTCAGTACTATTTTACAAAAATCAATATTCATTAAGATCACTATAACTTAAATAACTTTCACGTTAACGACGAAGTACACGACATAATTTAACCGGTTAGAAATACTCCTTGGGAGTTTTATTGACATCAAAACGATCACAATGTCGTTTAGGACATATTATAATAATTTAAATTAATTTAAAAAATGACGGCGGCGGTGAATTTCAATTCTTACTTATTTTTAATTTATTAAAAAAGGGACTTTGATAAACGAAAAAAATTCAATAGTGTTTACAATTTTGTCACTCGAGAGGTTTATGTTGAACGCTTTTAAGAGTTACTATTACCATTATAAGAAATTTGTTTCATGATTACCCCCAATTTGGTGGAGATTTTTATTTTTCAGATCGGGCTTTAACACGGTCATTTCGCTACAAACAAAACCAAAAATTGACTATTAAATCTAAAAATACCTTCTCACTTGCATTCCTTATATATTTTTGTACTGCTTAAGGGATCTTAAATTCCATAGAACGGGATCTCGAGTTCAAATATCGACGCACATTCATTTATTATACTTTTTTGTATAAACGTACCAAATGATTATTACTCTTTTCAATAATATTTGGAAGTTTCATAAAAACAATAATGTCCTCCAAACCAGATTCGGTCACGACGCGGTGGCCAGTCTCAACGTAGACCTCTGCGCAGGACAGGATTATAGTACCCGCGTGTATGCGCAAGCACAGGTGCACTTTCTATTCCCTCACTCTCATGGTCCGATGGGATGACAATCCGATTCTATCGGAGAGAGATCAGGTGCATCAACAATATTTTAAGTACTTTCGGAAACAACGCCAACTTTAGAAGATCTCAACAGAAAAATAAAGTAACCCGAGAATCGACCCAGTTCAATGCCCAGAAGGGAGAGGTTACGCGTTTGCCGCTAAAGAGAACCCCTTTGTCGTATCTCCACAGTTTCAAGGCGCTCCCCTTGCTGCCTCAGCTAGCATCGGTGTCCTCGGTGTCGACATATCAAACAGTGTGCAGTTTCGTGGTCACTTGGAGGGGTAAGGCCAAATTGGCCTCTAAAAAGCTTGGCGTTCTTAGCAGAGCGAGACAGTATTTCACGCCGGCACATCGCTTGCAATTTACAAAGCGCAAGTTCGGCCTCACATGACATACTGTTCTCATCTCTGGGCCGGGGCACCCCAGTGCCAGCTCCTTCCACTTGACCGTCTCCAGCGCAGAGCAGTTCGAATCATCGACGACCGAGTTCTTTCTGGTCGGCGCGATTCACTGGCGCTGCGTAAGGATGTTGCATCCCTTTGCGTTTTCTATCGCATCTACCACGGGGAGTGTTCTGATGAATTATTCGAATTAGTTCCAACCGCCAATTTCATGAACGCACATCGCGTCAAAATTCATGATACTATTCTCACCATCAGCTTGGAGATCCACCACTATACATTTCACTAGGAGTTTCTTCCTCGTACAACTTCTCTATGCAATAGTTTACTACCGGCGATTTTTCCCGACTGATCGACTTAGGGACCTTCAAGAAAAGAGCCTACTCCTTTCTAAAAGGCCAACAATGCACCTGCAATTCCTCTGGTATTGCGGTTGTTCATGGGCGGCGGTGGTCACTAACCATCAGGTGAGCCGCATGTACGTTTGCCCCTACTACAATAAAAAAATCGAACCCGGAACCACAGTATCGCGCTTACGACCAATAGACTAACGAGGTAGTCGGCATGGATGTGACCATCATGTCAACATCTTGTTCATAAAAATTGCGCAACCCAGTGACGGCATACAAAAAGAAAGGTACACGAATTCTGGTGCTGCAATCACTATTACTATGACTATTGCTAGCTGACGAAGATTTAAAACCTGAACACATTCAATTACGAAGCTCTTGCTTAGATGTTACATTAGTAATTTTTTTATAGAATAAGGGTGACAAACGAGCACACAGTCCACCTGACGGTAAGTGGATGCTGTGGCCCATAGACATCTACATTTGTCCCCGATTAAGAATCAAAACGCAGATGCGTTGTCACCCCTGAGGACTAAGACGGAATGCCTCGTTTCCAGTAAAAAAGGATCTCCGGATCTCTTCACTCACCATACGAAACAGCGGTATTAAGCTGCTATTTTACACTGGTTGCCTGTGAGAGAGTGGTCCTTCCCCGGTCGAGCCGACCCATTCGTGCTGCAACCATAATATAGCTGCAGCGTGACGTATAAAATATTTAATAATTTAGAATTTCAAATACTCAAATAGAGTATCTACTATAAATTGTTTGCTTAAAACTTTGGACTTTTCGAGGGACTTTCCTAATAACAACCCAGCGTGACAACTATGTCAAAATCTCCGGTATAGAACAATCTTGGGGGCGACCGAGCAACGAGCAGTGGACTCTTTATAGGCTGTAATAATCATACAAAAGTTGCTCACGTACAATGAAATTTAAAATAGCCCCTAGCTTCAAACTACGGCTCTCAGTTTCCGTTAAATACTAGTATCGTGTCATTCTAAAATAATCTTTACAGTCATCACAATAGCGAACAAAATAATCTACATTTGTACAAATTATACACAAATGGCTCTGACTCGGCCGTGTCTATAATGGTTTGGCGTTGACGATTTCCTTCAGCCGTTTCTCGATGTACTGCACCCTGGTCACCAGCTTGTCCTTGGGGTTGAATTCTGTGTACGGGATTTGGAGAACTTTGAAACCCTGAAAGATATTTAAAGCAATTTTAATAAATAAAACTTTTAACACTTATTGCCTTAGACCAGTTTCAAATCTGTAAATTTATGAGGTTTAAAGGGGGTAGGATTAGTTACAAAATCCAGGTCATTGATTTTATATAAGATGACATTGTTTGATATAAACAAACATATTATAGATTATATATTATAGATTAGGAATCAAACTACTCGTGTGATTCCTAATCTATAAATAAGTATATGTAATGTAATAGGAGTACTTCAAACGTCTTTCTCTGAATGACTCCAGCCTTCTAAACATGTACTGGAAGGCTTATTCCATTAAATAGGAAACAGTTTACAGTTTTCAGTACCACTTGAAAAGGAACCAGACAAACTTTAAACTAAGAAACAGAAGGGGGGAATCGAGGCTTCTCTCGATCCGGCCTCCTATAACGCCTACGTTGGGTTCGGGAACAACGTAAGTGATCTCCGCAACGGAGTAACACACAAGGGCGATAACCTCTTCCTTTTCAGAAAATAGGTTCAGGCGGGGATTACGGGTCTTCCGAAGTCGTCCCGGTCCCAACGCCTTAATTCTTCGATGTGGACTGTATTATTTTGAGGGAAGAATTCCTTGGGAATAAAACAGCACTGTAACTGTTTATAGAATACAATTTTTATATTATAACAATTTTTACACCATACCTTCATCTCCAGTAGCCTGGTATAAAGTTGGTTTACTCCTAAAGGCACTATCGTCTTTCGCGTCATGTCGTGGTAGTCCAGCCCCAACACTGCTATCCTGTGGACACTAAAACACATTTAAATTATAATTTACTACCCAGAGTGAATGGGAAATATTGAAACTTTTACTCCATTTTTATTTGTACTTGAAACGTGAAGGGGAGGATAAATTGAGACAGAGAAAACTGGTGAGAAAGAATATGGTAAGAGCAACTGAACAGTTAAAAACTAGCGATGGCCTATGCGTGTCAGGGCAGAATCGAAGGGGGGGGGGGAAGAGGAGGAGTGGTTATCATTTCCCGAGAAAGACAGGGGGTCGGATATGTGTATGCACGTTTGTTTTATAGTATAAAAAATATTTTGACTCCTTTTGAATTTGACTTTTTGACTCTTGAGTGCCAAAGAAAAATTACAAGCTCAAATTACAACTAGAAAGTCATCTAAATAGTAATATTAAGAACTTCACTCTCTGTTTTTCTATCCTTAGGAGTAAAATTTCTTCTCTAAATTTATATGACACCCCTTAAGTATACCATTAAAATTTAATTTATTAAAATATAAAAAAAATAAAAATATAATACAAATTAAAAAAAATTTATGATAACTTATAAAACTCAATTACGGTTATTTCTAAAAGTAGAAGATTAAAAGCAAAAATTTGTAAAAAATTATTGTTTTACGTATAATAAAAATAAAAACAGCACTGTATAACACACAAAAACTTATAGCATTGGGTGAAAAACGGGCACACAGTCTAAATGATGGTAAGTAGATGCTGTGGTGCATAGCCATCCACATTCATCCTCAAATAGGAATCAAAATGCAGATGCGTCGAGGACTAAGGTGGAATGCCTCGATTCTAGTAAAAAGTCTCCGGTTCTCTACACTCACCACACAAAACACAGCAGCATTAAACTGCTATTTTACGCTGGTATTTTGTGGGAGCGTGGTCCTGCCCCGGTCGAGAAGACTCATTCGTGCTACAACTATAATACAGATAATAACATTGTATGACCATCTGCATAACAAATAAGTTCGCCTTAGTCCTAAATAGCGACATCCGACCGAATCATTCTAGTATACATATCGCCACGCGTACAGATATACATACATTCGGATCGATCACTAAAATGGATCATTTCGGGCTCCTGTACCCTACATTAAAAACAATTCATTCAGATCATTCGGGATTCGGTCGGTTTTCGAGTTTACAATTCACACCAATCACGAGTTAAAAAGATACCGTCAATTGTTTGTGATTGGTTGTACCGGAACATTCAAAAGCATATGAATGAACCATCAGTACTTTTAAGTGTACCAGCTCAAACAAACGAATCATTCATGATTGACACATGTCTAATATCCGGTGAACGTAATACTTTTAGCCTTCATGGACAAATATATCGCATTTGACGAAAGCAATACAAGACTTGAGCACCTTTGAAGCTGCTAGCCGTCTCAGTTCTGGGTAAACGAAAAGTTATATGTGGTAGAGCCACGCTACAGCTATATTATGATTGTAGCATGAATGGGCCGGCTCGACCCCTTTTTTACTAGAAATGAGGCATCCCATCTTAGTCGTCAGGGATGACAGCGCATCTGCGTTTTGGTTCTTAATCGTGGAGAAATGTAGACGTCTATGGGCCACAGTATCCACTTACCATCAGTTGGGCTGTGTGCTCGTTTGTCACTCTTATTCTATTTAAAAAAAATGGTTATATCGCCATGTCATATCAAATATCTCAAAAATATGACCTCAGTCAATAAGAAGGTTACATCTTTCTGACATTTCCTACAGTCACGTCTTACGTCACCAACAAGATGTAATGGGTTGATAAATACTACTTCGTCTCTACGCGGGAACAGTAGTCATTACCTTTTGTTATTTACAGCTTTTTCTAAGGGGACTGGATGACATTTGGAGTCTACAGCAAACTCGGCATCTGTAGGAAGAATTTTCATTAGTACATGCATTAATTACAGTCTAGTTCACAGCTTAAGATGGGGCCCTGCACAGGTTGTCTTATATAGGGGGATATTTGCCATAGACGCCACGCCTCACAGGGGGGGCTGGCAGCTGCAGAGTTTTTTATTTTTATTTTGTATGTTTATCAGGTAGATGCTGCTGCCTACCCTCCTTTTCAGTTTAACTCTGTCTCTTACGCCACCCACGGGCTCATTCGAGTTAGTGGTGTTTACCTAATTTAACTTGCAGTTTAATTTTAAGTTTTATAAAACAATCAGATCTGAAGCACAGATTAAATAATGAAAAAACTACGTAACAAATACATTCCTCCCATACAAAAGCGAAAATACGTAAGCCACCTAAGGAATTTTTATAATAATCCCACACGTTAGCTGCCAGCAGAAATATACCTGCACGCGTACCGGGAATTGACGGATGGATGTTTGCTCACCGCACGACCTTCGTATAGCTGCGTCATTGAGCAAACGCGCAAGGGTTGCAGATGATAAAATACGATAAAATAAATAAAATACTACAAATAATGAAATAATAATTTTGTTTGTCTGATAATCAAATGTGTTTGATTTTTATAAAAGATGAACAGCTTTATTGCCTTCTCTGTTATTAAACTTAACCTCGCTCATACTTGTGCCCTCGGGAGTGATTCAAGGTCGCGCGAGGTTAATTGCTTAAAACATTTTATTTTTTAAGCATTTTATTCACTAAACCACAGAATAAATAATAGTACTACGTGCCGAAGTTGCACCCCTGTGATGTTGACTACTTGCCGAAGTTTTAATAGCCTAATAATAGAAAATGCATAACTAAGTCAAGCACGTAAGGTCCATTCTGCTACTAATCATAACGAGACTGGCATATATACCGAGCAGCAGCACGAAAAATGCTCTGTCAGTACACAAACGGATGATGATCAATGTGGGATAACTATTGGTGATCCCTTTTTTTGCGAAACAATAACATTGATAATACTGAACTTAACATTTTCATCAAAATTTGTGTGGTATAAATAACAAGAAACTGGAGTTAGAACTAAATACTAAAAACTTACAGAAAGGTATCTAATCTAATGAATCTATCTATGTATCAGGAAAAATTTGCAGTTAACTGATTACAAAATTGTATCTCATAATACAAGTCAATTAAAAAAGGGGTGGAACACTCATTCTATATAGCAAAGATAGAGATAATATAATAGATCTGCCTATAGCAAAATCTATGTATAAAATTGACAGCTTTCAAGTATGTTTTGTTGGAAACATTTATATAGGATAGGGTAACAAACGAGCACACAGTTCATCTCATGGTAAGTGTTTGCTGTGGCCCATAGACATCTACATCTATCCTCGATTACGAATCAAAATGCAGATGCGTTGTCACCCGTGAGGACTAGGATGGAACGCCTTATTTCCAGTAAAAAGGGTATCCGGTTCTCTACACTCACCATACGAAACACAGCAACATTAAGATACTATTTTACACTGGTATTCTGTGAGAGCGTGGTCCTTGCCCGGTCGAGCCGACCCATTCATGCTACAACTGTTAATATAACTGCAGCATGGCTCTACCACGTATAATATTTGTATATGCTGTTGTTATCGCACGCTCAATGATAAAAACTTTGACACCTTTAGTATAGAAAAATAGTGCGAATACCTTTTCAATAAAAATGCGTTATATGTGGTGACTTTAACATAATTTTTTTAACGGAAAATAAGAAGAAGAATGAATTTGTGAATCTTTTGACCAGTTTTAATTTTAGACCACTAATTTCTGATTCTACTTTCATAAGGAATAATTCGAGCTCGTGTATAGACAATATATAATATATAACTAACATACCTAAGGAGAATATAATAAATTGTAATACAGATCACTATGGATTATCAAATGGACATGCGGCAATATTATGCAATATTTGGCCCCCATATTAAAAGTAAAAGTAAAACTAACATAGTTTATATGAAGAAAAGAGCTTTAACCAAAAGGAATAAATCAGTCTTTAGACAAATTTGATTAATTGTAATTTGAACTCAATGGGTATAAACACCTTTCTAAGCAAATTTAAAGCCTTATTTGATGACAGTTTTAAGGATAAAAATAAAATAGTAAACACTTACAAGAAATTAAGTTTACGATCGATTACCAAAGGCATAAATGAATAAAGCCTATACATATACAATATATAAACCGTGCTAGCCCTGACTGCGTATGTAACCTGAGGTTCCGTGTGATTGTTGGCATTTATATCACGCAGGTAGCAAGTGACAGAGGCCTGCCCAAATTATTTACTTAACACATATAAGCTAACATATATTTAGTTTAATTTTGCTTATTTTTAACCGACTTCAAAAAAGGAGGAGGTTCTCAATTCGAATGTATTTTTTTATGTGTTACCTTAGAACTTTTTCTGGGTTGAATCGAATTTGTTTTTATTTAAAAGCTGGCGCTTCTTATGTTGTCCCATATAAATTTGATCAAGATCTGATCAGTAGTTTTTGAGTTATCCTTAATAATGCGTATTTCATTTACTTTGACTACATTGATGATGTTATCATTTTATTTATGTTGAAGTCGGTTGTACAACTTTTTTAATTTTACCACTTTTTTTGTATTTTCGCCCCACTTTTGGATATAAAAATCGTTATGTCATAAAATCGTGACATTTAATAAATGGATCAGGTATTATGATAATTTTATTCATTATGGTCAATTTTATTTATTTAATATATGTGTTATTCATTTTAACTGTTTATTTTAATAGTTAAAAATAAATTACCCATCTTTAGAGAGTGGGGCACCCCACTGATACTTGTACTCTCGGGAGTACGCTAGCCAGTAGGTATATAACGCAAGGGAGTGACAAAGCCCTGCATTAAGGCCTATTCGATTACTTCTTTGACTTGTGACTTATGACTTTTTGTATATTTGCATAGCGTTTATATAAGTGCTACCACGTCTCATAAAACATACGACCCAATGCACTACCAAAGTGACTCGGCTTGCATTACTTAGTTAGCGTAGGCCTGTTAAGCTTATTGATTAAAACTACTTGTACGGATTTTAACGGATTCGCATTTAATTTTTTTTTTAAATTAACGCGTTAAAATCCGTAACAGTAGTTTTAATCAATGTGTTATTGTACGCGTAAATATAATAATCATTCTTTTAAGCTTAGTTATAGGAGGTTGTTTTTTTTTTTCTTTAATTAAATTATTAAAAAATTAGTACATCCTGAAGTTGTTATCAATCTTTATTAGGTAATTAGACCGCTTTTCTGTCCAAGAGTCCATTATCTACGATGATTTTCCCATAATATATAAAAAAAGAACTACGATAAAATGTATTTAGAAACAATTGCAGGAGACCCGACTGAGCCCCTTAGGAGAGGGCATACTATACACAGATATCAGAATAATGACCGACAGTATGGCGGTACTACAAGCTCTGAGTTGCAAAGTGACGAACTCGGGACTGATATACGAGTGCCATCAACGATTGACTGAGGTATGTAAGCACAACAATGTGACTCTGTAATGGATGAAGGGACACAGTGGATCTAGAGGCAACAATGCAGCAGATGAACTGGCCAGAAGGGGATCGGCCATAGTAACTATAAGGCCGGAACCAATAATACCAATCCCCTTTGGCTACGTTCGTTCACTGGTACGTAGATACTTCAATAATTTACACGCTCAGCTTTGGAAAAATTTAGTAGACTGTAGACAAGCTAGGGAGGCCCTACCTGAAATAAACAGTCGTCTAACCAAGGTTCTAACGAGACTGAACAAGCCACAGATCAGGATAGTAACAAGTGCTATCACAGGACATGGCTCTTTTAACAAACATTTGTTCACCATATGTGTTACTGACAGCCCCCTGTGCAGGGCATGCATGGGAGAGGAAGAAACGGCGGCTCACGTGTTGCTGACATGTCCAGAAGTCACTTCATACAGGGTTAAACATCTCGGCACGCCGGGATCGCTCCCCGAAGTTGCTTGCAACATCAAGGGACTGTTGAGCTTTTTCAGGGAGATATCATGGCTCCAATAAGCATATTATTCCTGCCCACACGCAAAATATGCGCTTAGACGTGGAGTTGCGGAAAACAGCCCGTCGTAAACTAAACTAAACTACTACATACATGGACACTTTAGTGGTCACTGATCACAGTGGTATCTCCTGTAGAGCCAGGGTGGCATCAAAAGTTGCTGAACTGAGTAAATGGCGTAAATATTGGTCTTTGAGAGGTGACGACATATCAGACACATTTGCTATTGAGACTAATTCAAACGACACCATCCCATTCAGTCGGTCAAAGTCCACAGCTGAATGACTAACTCTCAGTCGCTCAATAGGAAGAATATTTGCTTATAGTTGCCATGCTTGGCAAGCTGGTTGGCAACTGCAATTTTTATCTTTATTCAGCTATTATCAGGAAGACACAACCGCCATCTCCGTTTCCTTCTGTCGCTTCTTACGACACTCAAAGGTTAATATGGGGTAGTGGATACATACACGGCCACTACCGTTAAGGGGGAAACTCGGCTGAATTAATAATCAGATTTTTTGCAACGGAACCAGAGTTCTAGGCACTATTCTGTACCAGGAGAGAAAGACTCCTTATTTCCTTATTTCTCCTTATTTTTTTTAAAAATCGTTACCCCTACACTAAGATTTTCTCTTGTATCGTAGGGGCAGTTTACAAACATAAATTGCACAAGGACAAACATCCAGACCCGGAACAACTATTTGTAGGCCATAGAAATACTTGTTCCGTGCGGGATTCGAACCCGCGACCCCTAGCGCAGCCACTCATTGCTAAGCCACTGCGCCACGGAGTCGTCAACTGTATGCTAATTTGAATTTTTAGATTTGTTTTTGTAATAAATATTGTATATTATTATGTGATGTAAATAAAAATTAATTAACTTAATATAACAAAACATACCATATAAAAATCCCATGCCAGAATTACAATCCCTCTTTAAAAACGACTCCGCGGACACTAACGTTTTAAACGTGTCCATAATACTTTGTACATAAAATGCCTTTTCCTTTGTATAAACTATAGGCACGCCCACGGAAATGTCTTCAGGGAGCCGTGTCGTTTGCGATGGATATTTGAGATTTACATAAGCATCAATCGCCATCAGTTTGCGACGAGCTGGAATTGCGATTTCTAGAAACAAATTGAACAATAGTTAAAATAAGAATCGACAAATAAATTTTATTAATAATATTATGCCACTGCCTCAACAATCTCATTGTATTTATTTTATTTTTCATACCCGTTTTCATTTCACATCATTGAAACATATAAATAAGAAAATTTTGTTTAAGATGTTTAAAATTAATTACAGACAATGACGACGATTACGGCGAACCCTCTCAATTTAAAAGAGTTACTTACCACCAGCTGACAGCAGCTTATCAATAAACTCTGGCCTTAATGTGGATATTAAGTGCTCCTTCTCAGCTCTGTTCAGTGTCAGGAATGAAAACACAAGATCCAACCATGATGAAGGCTTCGCCATTTCCTCCTCTTTAAGGGATAATGCCGCCTGTAGATACAAAAACAAATTATTTATAATTTAAATTTTCCTTCGATTTTTTGGTGTAAGAATATCTACTACCCATATAGTCGTGTGTAGTGTAGCATTTAATAAATTGCCATTCAATAAATTTACCATTTAACCTCTCAACCCCCTAGCGGTCTCATGAGACCGCGGCCATATTCCGTCAAATCCCTAGCGGTGTCATGAGGTCGCACCCACCCACAGCACTTTAACCCATAAAAACTTATATATAGAGACTACTTTTCTATGAAGAAGTTTGGCATTACATAATCAATATGAAATACTCTATCCTCTAGTGCAATAAAAAAAACTGTTATCCTATGAATATTTATTAACAATCTACGTTCATTTCGAACGCCATTTTCGCGTGTGTAATTATAGTAGAATGTTACTGTGTTGATTTTTGGATTTTTCTAGTGTTTTATTATAAAATTTTAATGAAAGATTTTTTGTGAATATAATTTATCTTTTTATGTAAATAATTTCGAGTAATATATATTGAAAAAATTGTGATTTTCACGCTACCGACATTAGCTTGGAATGTTTTTTTTGTTATCAAAATACAATAAAATATTTTTGTAATGAAGTAAAACTTGACTTTTGTTTAAACCACATGATAGAAATTTTTGTATAGATTTTATAATGCTAAACTTCTTCATAGAAAAGTAGTCTCTAAATATAAGTTTTAATGGTTTTAAGTGCTGTGGATGGGTGCGGTCGCATGCGACCGCTTGGGGTTTGCCGGGCGCATGCGACTGCGTGGGATTTTATGGCGCTTGAAGGGTTAATAAATTATGTACTCAATATGTTAAGTTTATCATTAAATATTGTCACCATCATAATTACACCCCTCTTGAACATCGGCCTCGCACAAGGAATGCTGCAGTCCTGCAAAACACAGTCCTGATCCACCTGCATCAATCGACTTCTTGCATCTTATCAGGCTGTCACTCTAGTGGCCTGCACTTCTTTTCTCCCTTCATTTACATATCACTACAGGATCATGCCAGGAAGTAAATACACAACGACAAAGTTGACTTTTTAACTTTAAAAATATTTTCTCACATCAAACAGTGAATCGCTCATTGGAGGTACGAAGTCAACGGTTCCGAAAGTTATGATTGCAGACGCTATGTCGCTTGCCCTGCACACACTCTTATGTCTCTGTAACCATTCTCCGATAGCAGAAAGAACACCCTCATGGCGATATTTTAGTAGGCCTAGTGATACCACTATTGAGTTCACTACCGCTGGCTTGTCTTCGTTTGATGGCAGACTTTCTATGACGTCACTGTAATAAAAATAACATAATTATAGTCAAACAAATCTAAGAAATACCTTTTGACGTTTCACATTAATCAATCAGCAATAACTTTGCACAAGCGTACTCACACGATTTAAAATAACCTTCTACGTAAATCTGAAGATATTTGAAGTTATCTATATTTCATTACAACGTGTATAGTTTTTTATCACTAATCTAAATTCGATTCTTTCAAACAAAGCAAAATATTTAAAAAATAACCAGGATCAACTTTTTTACTTGACGTCGTTTTAATGATGTCGCTATGTACGTTACTGTAGTGTTTTTTTTTATATGATAGGGTGACAAACGAGCACACAGTCCACCTGATGGTAAGTGGTTTCTGTGGCCCATAGTCATCTACATCAATCCTCAGTTACGAATTAAAATGCAGATGCGTTGTCACCCGTGAGGAATAAGATAGAATGCCTCGTTTCCAGTAAAAAGGGTCTCCGGTTCTCTACACTCACCATACGAAATACAGTAGCATTAAGCTACTATTTCACGCTGGTATTCTGTGAGAGCGTGGTTCCTCCCCGGTCGAGCCGACCCATTCGAGCTACAACTATACTTCTGCTTCTTAATATAACTGCAACATGGCTCTACCACGTGTTTGTATGATTAAAATTCATTGTTATGCGAATAATCAGCAAAAATATTCAAATAATCGGTAAAAATATTCAAATAACCGAATCCTTAATTTTTTTAATGTATTATTTGTTTAATTAAATTTTTATTTCTATAATTGCTTATATTACATAAAAGTAAAAACTAAAGTTACAGTCTATTCACGTCCCACTGCTGGGCACAGGCCTCCCCTCATTTCTGAGAGGGTTTTAGGGCAAGGAAGTGTCCGCCGCGCTGCTCCAATGCGTGTTGGCGAACTTCACATGTCTTCGAAATATTTTTTCTTATTCTTCAGTGGAGGTGGGCAAAGTGTATCATTTAATTTGCGATTGGAACATTTGCATCTCGATCACTGTAATGTTCCGAAACACTGATATGTTTCAGTTGGCTCATTTGGATCATCGACTCAAAAGATATAAAATACAGAATGTTACGAATACATTAAGCTGCGTCGCGGGCGGTTATTACTGACTTATCCAGTGAAATGTTATATGGAAACAATGCTAAATGATATAAGTGCTTATGTTATTTTTATTATATATTAGTTATTTTTATTGTTATTTATTGTGTACCGTATTAAGGTGGAATTTAAAATTGACCCTCCTTCATGCTTTATCCAGGCCTAGGACTGGCGGCCAGTCCTTAATTTAGGGCCAGCTGGCGTATTATTTATGATGAAAAGGAAGAAAGTAAGTCACAATAATCCTTTGAGTATTAAACCAATGGTTGAATACTCAAACCAATTTGGTTGAATACTCAAAGCAATAATCACTACGCAAAGAAACCTTAAACAGAACTCAGTAGGTTTTCGTAAACAGGCGCGAACGAACATAAATAGTTTGACAAGTGTCGTATCAACGTAAAATAACAACATGTTAATGCAAACATTATATGCAAAAAACGACCGTATAGTATTTAATACGTAGGCGCCTTAGTGGTCATTTTTACGCGCATGAATCTAAGTGATTCACTTCTTATTTATTATCTGATTCTGACTTGTATATATTTTAATTATTTTGACTCTCTCTCTCGCTCGCGGCTCAGTCGCCTCGCGAGCGATGCGTCGCGCTAAAGAGCACAGAGTAAAGTATTGTTTCAGATCTGAATGGTGCATTTGAAACGTTGGTACTGAACCAATCTTTTGGATCACTTCAGTGATTCGTGTCAGTGAGTCAGTTCCGTAAAAAGTTACACACGCCTTTTCCTCAGACATGAAGGTTTCCTTACGATGTTTTCCTCCACTGCCAAGCACGTGGTAAATCAGCACTTAAAATTTCAGTTAACAATTTCATTGGTGCCGGCGGGGATCGAACCCGGGTTACTCGCGTTCTGTTATATTTACAGCGAGCGTTAACCATCTGAGCTACCATGGCTCCATGATTATTATTCATGCATTATATTACATGAACCATGAATAAAACAAGTTTATTTTTTTAACTTCGACGTAAATTTCTGTAGGCTAAAAAACTCATATACAAGGCCGCGCTGAAAAAATCACTACTTAATTTAAATCTCCCGCCATTTTGGGGGCTTACTGTGTGTAATTTTGTGATTTTACATTTGTCTTCTTATTTTGTGACTCGGCTTTAACTTCTTGGACTGTTTCTTCTATAATCGTTGAAACATGTGCCCATTTCAAAAATAATGATTGGGCAAAAGTGGTAGAAAACTCAAAAAAATAAATAAATTGATTATGGATGACCGAAAGAAACATTAATTCCCATGTTTTGGTTTGCATGCTTGGTGCAATAAGTCTGACAGCTGTCAAAATGTATTTCTTAGATTTGGTTGACTATAGTGAATGAGTGTGGGATCTATGCAAACCTACTTTATTTTCAGGAACATCCTGAAATAAGGAAGCTTGTCGCGGAATTGAGTCGCATTTTTAAATGCGAGTTTACTACGTGCCCGGCAGTGAAAACATCATGAAAAAAGACGTGTGGCACTCGGGGACTGCCGCGGTAAAGCTATTGCATAGCATTTTGTATCAACTTATGCAATTATAATTATTTATTTATTTTATTTATGCAGTATTTCTTTTTCTTTGATATTAATTCAAGTTACACTTTTTGAGCGTGGTGACCGATAAGAAAACAAATTTTTTTCTTTTATTAAATAAATAAATAATAAATGCACTTTGTTCATTCATATTCAAAACACTTTATACACAAATTTTACAAGTACAGCTATTCACTGTTGAACATAAATACCTATACACCTATATACTTTCTCATAAACAGCTGCTTATGTATTCGTCTGATTTCGGAGCAGCTCGTCTCGATTCGTGCGACCTTCGTAGAGTCGTACAATACGTCTAGTTGCACGCACACAAATACCGTGTCGAAGACTGCCGAAAAGAAACGACAGACAATGCACGGCCTTCAAGCCACACCTCCGTGCCCGTCGGAGTGGGGAGCGTGAGGTTTTTTCGTTACGGAATAAATTTCTGGATTCGGTCCCCGCGCTCAAGGCCCGCGATAGAAGCTATGCAATAGCTTAAAAACTTGCATATCTGAGGAATAAAATATTCCGATGACAGTAATGAGAGGACGCCAGTGCTTAGCAGTGGGACATAGCTGTGAGCTATCGCCAATGCTGTTTCTTCTACATATCAATGATATGTTGCAAGCCCGTAACATTCATTGCTATGCAGATGATTAAACAAGCCAAGGGCGTGACAATGCCGCTTCATCTATCTGATCACAATACTACCCAAATATTGTCATTCTCAATAGAAAATACTCATAGTCTACAATACTGGTTCTTACACAAGAGAGACTATTGCAATGAAAATCTTCTAAAGTTTCGTGGCTACTTACAGTCACTATCTTTCTCAGATGTTTACAACGCGAAAAACATGAATGCAGCATTCGATCGATTCTATGATCTTTTTTGTAAACTTTATAAATCTTGCCTTCCGAAATTAAAAATTAAAATTACCAATAAAAATTCAAAGCCAAAATGGATCTCCAAGGGATTAAAAGTTTGCATAAAAACTAAAAGATCATTGCGTTTCAAGTATTATAAACAAAAAACTAACGAGGACAGAGAAGCTTACTTGAGGTATTCAAAAATGCTTAAGAGGTGCATATCAATAACCCAAAAAAATTGCAATATCAAATATCTCCGCAACAGTCAGAATATTTGTAAAGCTTCATGGAAACTCATCAAAGATGTAACAGAAAGCGAACCCCCACAAAATTACATTACACATATGAAATACGAAAATAGTATAATAACAAATGGGACAAAAATAGCTGAACTGTTTAATGATTACTACGTAAACCTAACGGATGGAAGGTATATATATGATATGGACAAAAAGCGAAAGATCAATCATATATCAAAGTCAATTTTTCTAGAACCGGTGAATTCAACAGAAACTACTCTTATTATACAATCACTAAACAATTCTAGCTCATGTGGGTATGATGAAATCTCAACAAAAGTGTTAAAATTCTGTAAAAACGAACTAGCCCAGGTATTAACATACTTAATTAATTTATCCTTTGAAACAGGATGCTTTCCTGAGGCTCTTAAATTCTCGATCGTGAAACCTATCCACAAAAAACAGAATAAACAGAATAAAAATAATAAAAGTAACTATCGCCCAGTTACATTAATACCGGTGTTATCAAAGGTATTTGAAAAGGCCATGCAAAAAAGACTGCTCAACTATTTAACGAAATTCAAAATCATTACACCGGAGCAAAATGGGTTCCAAAAGGGAAAATCAACTACCCTCGCGTGCTTTAATCTAATACATAACGTTATTCTTGGACTCGTGATAAACAGCGTACTACTGTACTTTTCTTCGATATGTCTAAGGCATTCGATTTTGTAGTTCACAATGTCTTGTTGGATAAACTAGAAAAGTATGAGATTAGAGGTCTTTCTCACTCTTGGCTTAAAACATATCTAAAAAATAGACATCAATGCGTAGAAATAAATAGAATGAGCGAGAGAAATACAACTACATTCGATCGTTCTAATTATAAAATAAATAAGTTTGGAGTACCACAGGGTAGCGTTCTGGGTCCTATATTGTTTTTATTATATATAAATGACTTACCGAGATTGACTTAACATCAATGCATAACATTTGCAGATGATATTTCCATTATTGTTAAATCAAATTATAATGAGAATTTAAATAATTATGAAAATGACATTAATAACACAATTAATAATATAGTCCAATATCTTAAATTAATTAATCTAAATGTAAATCTGAATAAGACAAATTTCATACATTTGAACATAAAAGGACGAGCAGAAAATAATCTTAATGTGCTGTACAAAAACATACCTATTGAAAGGACTACCATGGTCTCATTTTTGGGTGTAGCACTTAACGAGAACTTAAATTTCACTGGCCACATTGATAAAGTTTGTAATAAAATTAATAGGTTTCCTTTCGTCTTAAGGCGTTTAACTAAGATAACGACTCTTAGCGTAACTATGTCTGCTTATTATGGTTACTTCGCGTCTAATATTAATTATGGTCTAGTTCTGTGGGGCAACAGCGTTGAAGCAAATAGAGTTCTCATTGCACAAAAAAAATGTATACGTGCTATATGCGGTAAAGGTCCATTTGATACATGCAAGCCCCTATTTATTAAGCTGGGTATATTAAGAGTCCCTGGCATATACATATTAGAAATATATAAATTTGTCAAACAACATGCAGAGTTATTTAAGTCAGCTTGTGATATATATCCACGAAGCACTAGAGATAGTAAACGGCTTGTCTTAGACCATAAACCAAAAACTTCTGTCTATCAGAAAGGTTGTTACTGTATGTGTGTAAAAATATTTAATAAAATTCCAAAGCAGTTCAAACACGGCTCTATGATTCTCATGACCAAAAAGTTATGTGAATGGCTAATAAGAAAATGTTATTATAGTGTTAAAGAATTTCAAAATGATAATAATATGCATGTTGACATGTGATAGACGTAATTGCTGTGTATCACTGCGTATCACTGTTTTATCAGACCTTTATTTTTGATTGAGTGTATTTAAATTTTAATTATGATATTGATATAGTAAATTATGACATTTTGAATTATATAACTTACATTTAATAACGTGACATTTTAGAATCGACAACCAGCTATATTATTTGGTAATTTAAAAAAAAACAGTTGCATGCCGTATCTCATGGCTAAATAGGTCTTTAAGCAACTTATTTTTATTGTAAAGAACCTATCACTTACCCTATTTATGGCAATTAAATAAATTTGAATTTGAATTTGATGACAGCACTGGTGATGCTCTGTACATCGGCCGTGCCAATATTTCTCGGGAAAACGTCTCCGAGTACCGGGGCCAACTTGTGTCTGAAGCCGAGTCTTTGCTGAACAGAGTCTTGGATTGGGGGCGATTAAATCTAGTCCAGTTTAACCGTCAGAAGACACAAGTTTGCGCGTTAACCGCTAAAATGAAACCTTTTGTCTTATCACCTCAGTTTCAAGGCACTCCCCTTTGGCTTCTAAAAAGCTTGGCGTCCTTAGCCGAGCGGGACAGTATTTCATGCCGGCACACCGCCTGCAACTTTACAATCGTAGACGACCGAGTGCTTTCCGATCGGCTCGATTCACTGGCGCTGCGAAGAGATGTTGCATCTCTTTGCGTATTTTATCGCATCTATCACGGGGAGTGCTCTGAGGAATTGTTCGGATTAATCCCAGCCGCCAAATTTCGTGAACGCACCACGCGGCACACGTCCCGATACCATCAACACCATCTGGATGCTCGCGGCGCGGCGGTCCACCACTGTACGTTTCAGAAGGATTTTTCTTCCGCGTACGACCTCTCTGTGGAATAGTTTACCACCGGCGATTTTTCCGGACCGATACGACCTGAGGACCTACAAGAAAAAATCTTACTCCTTTCTAAAGGGCCGGCAACGCACCTGCAATTCCCCTGGTGTTGCGGTTGATCATGGGCGGCGGTAGTCACTTAACATCAGGTGAGCCACATGCTCGTTTGCCTCCTCTTCTATAAAAAAAAGTAGTATAAAAGCTATAACTTTACTAACTTATTAACTTATTATATAACATATGGGCGAGAGTTAGAACAAATGGTTTAGTAACACATGCATGCACTTTAAAGGTAATATTAAGTATTAATTGTCTCCATCACTACTTCGCTATCAAACAACCCATAAGCTTTCTTGACAGCTCAACCACATTATTATTATTTCTCGGCTATATGCAAGCTTCATCATGCTTGGTGCATTCAGCAAAGTATTAAAACTCTTCATCATTATCATCATTACAGCCCTTCACAAGTCCACTGCTGCACATAGGCCTCCCTCAAGGTATGCCACAGAGCACGGTCCTGAGCCACCTGCATCCATCGACTTCCTGCATGTCTTACCAGGTCGTCACTCCATCTAGTGGGGGGTCGCCCTACACTACGCCTACCGGTACGAGGCTGCCGCTCGAGAACCTTTCTTCCCCATCGGTTATCAGTTCTTCCAGCTAATGGCCGGCCCATTGCCACTTTAGCTTGCTAATTTGTTGGGCTATGTCGGTCACTTTAGTTTTACTGCTGATATCCTCATTTCTGAGTCTATCACGCAGAGAAACTCCGAGCATAGCCCTCTCCATAGCTCGCTGAGCGACCTTGAGCGTCCTCATATGGCCAACAGTGAAGGACCACGTCTCAGATCCATAAGTCATCACTGGCAACACGCACTGGTTGTACAATCTAGTTTTCAGAGATTAAGTTATACCTGACGAAAAGATGTGTCGTAATTTTCCGAACGCTACCCAGCTGAGTTGAATCCGTCGATTGACCTCTCGGTCGAAGTTGGACTTACCTAGTCGGGCTATTTGTCCCAGGTAAACATACTCGTAAAACATAACTTACTTGCATATCCTATCTAATAGCATAGGATCTGGGAAATTCAATGTTGCCATTGAAAAAAGTAAATCGGCAGATTTTTTCAGGTCTATAGGTTCAGACTGGTTGGTGATGTTGTAAGAGAGAGCTCGCAGGAGGGGTGTGCTACGGCGACCTTTTTGGTGTAAAGTTTTCATTACCTGTAAGTAACATATGAAAAAATACTGTAATATAGTACATATTTTTAAGACATGAATTAACATGGGTAATTGGTACTCATCCATTGTCGCAGAAATTATTAATTATAAAAATATTGTGAAGAAACATGCATTTTAAGTAAGTGTAACATGGCAGGTAACAGTCTACTTGCCCTAATATAATCCTCTTAGGATAGGAATATGCCTTCCCTAAGGCCTCCAGTGGGATTTATATAGGCTAGTCTTCTTTGTTTATTGCTTCGTGAAAGTCTACAGCTGGACATGGGCTCTCCCATAAATAGGGAAGGCCTGTTTTAACAATTGTCAGCTCATACTTATGATGCTGCTGGAGGAAATAGGCTGTTTACTGCAATTTTATTACCTTTATTGTTATTATAGTAAAAACCAAGTCACCAAGTGTGGCATTTATGGCAAATCCACTATATAAGGGTACATGTCCAAGACAGTGAACTAAACAGACTGATGAAAAGGAGAAAAACATCTGAAAACCAAGGCTTAATCTTCTTCAGAATCAATTTGACAAACTGATGCATGCAATGCAGTACTCTGGTACAGTGTCTCAAACATTCCCTACTGCTCCCTGATATCAATGTGTTTTTTTAAATATATGATAGGGTGACAAATGAGCACACAGTCCACTTGATGGTAAGTGGTTGCTGTGGCCCATAGACATCTACATCTATCCTCTATTACCAATCAAAACCAAGATGCGTTGCAAAGCGTGATGACTTGGAATGCCCTGTTTCCAGAAAAAGGGTCCCCGGTTCTCTACACTCACAATATGAAACAGCAACATTAAGCTACTATTTTAAGCTGGTATTCTGTGAGGATGTGGTCCTTCCCCGGTCGAGCCGACCTATTCGTGCTACAACTATACTACTAATATAACTGTAGCATGGCTCTACCACGTATACAGTCTGGCTGACTTTAACAAAATGATAATGCTACCATCTACTGAAAGCCACAAAATCTTTCTGTTTTTTAGTAGCCTTCTCTTACAACACCTAAGGGATGAAAGTGGATGATGGATTCACTTATCAAGGAGTTGGTAGTCTCTTATGCTGCCAGTGCAATGAAATGTGGAATAAATACTTTTTTCATTTACAAAATTACTCACCTTAATCATTTGAGGTAATGTCAGATTACCTATCAATCTGGCAGCTTCGTCATCACCAGTAATACCCAAAACTGTACTAAGATCTTCCGCCATTGTAAGAGAACTCATGGCTTGAGAGGAAGATCTTGCTAGAATTCTGCATAACTTAAGAAACCGTGGGTCCTTTTCAAAGTCAGTCAGTTTCACTTTGTTGTTACTTGACCATTCTGAGAGGATTGATACCATCTGAAATTATTCCGAGATATAATCAAGGTAAGTTATATATACATATTATATAAAAGAACTTTATAATATAAAATTTTTTTAACAAAAAGTTTATGAAAGCAATGTCATCCCTCTTACTATAATACTGGATTTGCTACCCATCAAACCATTAAAAATAATAAAATTATGAGATGGTATCTTTGTATCTTAATTTTCATTCTCATGTCAACTAAAGGTATAAGTAAATTTAATGATTTCATCATTTCTTGTAATCCAATAAACATCTTATTTTATAATTGAACAAGTATTTTAACTAGTAATAAGTTAATTGTAACTAGTAAACAATGAACTAAAGTTTTTAACAGACTTTAATTTGAGACTACCAGAAGCAAGCAAATTATATCATGAGCATATATTATTTTAATCTTTATCATAATAATTATGTCTACTACTCAGAGCTTTAAGCATTGTCTTAATTGTAAAAGGTAACAACTGAATCAGTGCACCTGTGCTTGCTCTTACAATCAGGCACGCCCTGTCCATATATTAGCCCTGTGAATATGATGGCCTATTTCTGATGGAATTTGATTCAGAGGACACATTTACAAACATAAGATAAATTTAAAAAACATTAAAGAAAATCTCATATACTAGGATCAATCACAAGGAAAATAAAACAATATATTTATTTAAGAATTGTATGTTACACTAATTACCTTCAAAGCATGTCTTCTAGAAACTACAGTATTTTCAGCTACCAGCAGAAGGGAATTAATATCATTTGCCTTCATTATTTGATGATCTAACAACTGATTACGGTTTTGTTTCACAGACTTTGGGCTAGCCTTTCTTCTGTCCTCAGTTTCTGTTGAATTTAGTGCAGCAAACGCTGCTGCTACTAAACCTTACAGTTATAAAAAGGAAAAGGTTAATACAGATATGACATTTTTCTTCAAAGTTATCAATAAAACTTTCAGTACTGTTTAATTTTAATTTGACATTTCTTACCTCCATTTTCTTTGAAATCTGCTAATTCATTATTGCCGTTTTTATCAGAGATGCCTTGAGAAGAATCAAACTTTTCTGATTTGAAAACAGAAGCACTAGGACTGGAATACTTTCTTATCATCGCTCGGGATCCTAACCTCCAAATTATTGACCCGTGGAATTTCAACATCTACAAAAAATATAAGTTCATTATTGTGTTAAGAAAAATATGTGCAATATTTTATATAGAAGAGACACTAATTTATAAAAAAAACACAAGATAACAAAGAAAAATATTAAAATAATCGTATTCTTACATCACTTCTAAAAGGTAAACACGGTGTTGAATAAGTAGTAAAGTCAAAAGTAAAAATATAGTAATAAATAATAATTTTTAAGAATTACCTTTAAAGTATTAATATTTAAATTGTACAGAAAACAACAAAATTGTACATCAAAAAATACAATAATTCATATTTTTGACAGATGTCGCTTCGGTGTTGTAAGTTGAAATTGAAGGTCCCCCAGAAGAGTTATATTATTTATTTTATAAATTATTTAATACTATACTCTATGGTTGTAAGTTGCGTCCCAAAAACATGTATGAATAATTTATAGGAAATAAAAGTATTTAATATTTATGTGGGGTATCTACATCTATATAGTTTTCTCTTCTGGTTGGGTTCCATAAATACATAATTTTAAATTAAAATGAAAAGATAAATATACATAAATATCAATAAAATAAAATAAAGACAAAACACATAAATAAAAAAGCCCTTGGCAGGGGAGACCAAACGGCCGAGGGTTAGGAGGAAAGGGGAAGAAACCGGCGGACGATGCGGGTGGTATCGAGGAGCACCGCCTTCTGCATTTGAGCCCGGAGCGGTCCGTCCAGAGTCCCAGTCACCTCAGATGATCCGAGAGGCTGACTGGGGTTAGCCCATTTGCAGAGACGACTACAGGAGTAATTTCGTCCGGCATACCACCCCACATGTCTGTCACCTCGTGAGGCAGATCCAGATATTTTGTTCGTTTATCTGTATCGGCTTTCACGAGGTTCTCGTCATACGGAATGGTAATGTTGACCAAAAATATCCTTGACTGTGCCCGGTCCATCAGCACAATATCAGGCTTATTCGCAAGAATAGTCCTGTCCGTGATGAAGATCCGGTCCCAGTAGAGCCTGGCGCGGTCATTTTCGAGCACGGCTTCCGGCAAGTACTTGTAATACGGCAATTTCCGGTCCACGAGACCGTATTTCAGAGCGAGTTCCTGGTGTAAAATTTTAGCTACTAGGTTGTGCCTGTGTAAGTACTCAGGGTTAGATAGCGCCGAACAACCGGAGATGACATGCCTAAGTGATTCCCAAGGATGGCGACAAGCTCGACAGACGTCGACAGTGCCATCTTTTAGGATGTATCTCCGATAGTTGTTGGTCTTAATAACCTGATCCCGTATTGCACAGACAAAACTCTCGGTTTCCTCGAAGAGGTCACCGAAACGTATCCAGTATAGGCGGCTGTATCTACGTGGGGCTCATGTAGAGCCCTGTAGTACCTCCCGTGGAGCTCCTTCTCCTTCCATACGGTCTCCCGGTCGGAAATACTCTGCACTGCCGGGTCTTGCCATTGCTCGTTGGCTATGGATAGAGGGGTAAGTCCTTTATCACAAGAAATGACGTCCTTATAGAATGGATCATCCGATCTCGCCAGGAAGTAATTACGGAGGCTGCACACTTCGCGATTATGCATGGTGAGCGCGCTCAAGAAGCCACGCCCACCATGCTTTCGCGGCAAGTACAGCCTCATTACCGACGATCTCGGATGATGCATCCTGTGGGACGTCATGGTAGTGCGGACTTTTCTATCCAGGGCGTTAAGTTCAGTCTGAGTCCACCTGAGTATGCCAAAGGTATACATGAGGACAGGCATGACCCAGCCATTATATGCGTGTGTCTTATTCACACCGGACAAATGGCTGTTAAGCACTTTGGTCAAGCGTGCATAAAACACGTCGCAAACTGACTGTTTCATACCAGCCTCATCGATACCGATGTTCTGTGACATACCCAGGTATCGGTATGTTTCAGCCTCGGAAAGGGTCCTTAAGTTGAAGGGCATAGATAAGTCTATGCCCTCAGAGTTAGCAACACTTCCCCTTTCAACATGGAGGACCGCACACTTATCCGTTCCCAGCTCCATTCCAATAGATTTGCTAAATTCACAAGTGATGTTTAGCAATTCCATAACATGGGAGCGACTGGAGGCGAATAACTTGAGGTCATCCATATAGAAAAGATGGGTCACTTTTTTCCCTCTTTTCCGTAGCTGAAATCCCCTCCCGGAGCCCTCCACAAAGGTACTGAGAGGGTGCAGAGAGAGTCAGAACCAGTCAGGACTCAGAGAATCGCCCTGGAAGATACCCCTTCTTATCCTTATGTGGTTCTCCGCAGCCATCATCCGCTCGCCCAGATGACAAAGGATCGTACTCCACTGCCCCATACACTGCTCGAGGAAGTCTCTAACTGTACAGTCAGTGTGTTTTTCACGACTCGGTCATCGGGTCTACGCATAACATGTCCGTACCACCTTAGCCTGGACTCTGTAATCTTATCAGTGATAGGCGTTACTTTGAAACTCCCCCTTACGTGTTCGTTACGCACTTTGTCTTTGAGAGTGACTCCACCCGCCCAACGTAACATGCGCATTTCAGTGGCATGAAGTTTTCGCTCATGGATTTTTGTCGAAGCCCACGTTTCGCTACCATAGAGTAAAACAGACCTCACAGCTGTTTTATATACCTTGCCTTTGGTTCTTATCGGCATTTTTGGATCGCAGAGGACTCCCGTTAATGTACGCCACTTATTCCACCCAGACATCGTTCTGTGCGTTATGTCTGCTGTTATCGATCCATCTTCCGCGATTATTGATCCGAGGTATTTAAATTTATTTACTCTAGGTAAGGCTACGCCATCCAATTTGACTTCCGCACTTGATGGTATAATTTCGTCGGGGTTGAAGTTGCATACCATGTACTCTGTCTTGGTCCTGCTTATGCGTAATCCGTTTAACTCTAGAGATTTCCTATATTGCTCCAAGTTTTCTTGTATCTCGATTGCACTGCCTGAGATGAGCGCAACATCATCCGCATATAAAAGGTTCCATGGTGTGGGTTTCTGGATTTTCTGGGTTAGGGACTTAGTGCGCTTCCTTGATGAACTCCTACTTTGATATCGAAGCTCTCCGACAGGCCGGCTGGACTTCTGACACAGGTTTGTACATTATGATACATGTCCATAATCAGTTTTATATAGTGCTCAGGGACATTTTGAGCTCTCAGAGCCTGCCATATTATGTTTCTCGGCACACGATCGAAAGCCTTCTCGAGATCTATGAATACCATCCAGAGATTTTGTTTGTTTTCTCGAGCTTTTTCCATGACCAGTCTGATTGCGTGGATCGCGTCTGTTGTTCCCCTCTCAGAAGTAAAACCAGAAGTAAAAAGAAGTTTTGAAGGCGTTCACTTAAACTCGTTCCCAGATTTTGAGTGTGTGTGACGTGAGTTTTATACCTCGATAATTTGCGCGTTCGCGTACATCTCCTTTGTTCTTGTAGAATGGTACCAGTACACTCTTTCTCCATGCATCTGGCATTTTTTCACTTTTCATGATGTTATTAAATAGCTCACAGAGCCATGCCTCTCCTACCCCTTTTAGAAATTTCCAGAGCTCAACAGGAATGTTATCTGGGCCTACACTTTTATGGTTCTTCATTTTAGATATGGCGCTACCAACTTCTGCAACAGTTATTCTATATACAGGTCCTTGCGTCGGAGGTAATTCTTTTTCTGTCTAGGGAAGTCTTCATTGAGCAGCTCCTGGTAATTCTCAAACCATCTTTTACATATATCCTTATCGTTTGTAAGTAGTGTGCCATCCTTATTTTTAATATATTTTGTACTTTTAAAGTCTTTACAATCATTATATCTATATTTAGCTATTTTATATATGTCTTTATCGGTGGCTAGTTCTAAGCGATGGCAAAGATTTAGATCAGCTTTTTCCTTTTCAATAGCTACTGTTCTTCTTGCAGTCTTCTTTGCCTCTTTGTATATTTCTTTATCTTCATCGGAGCATGTTTCTTGCCAAATTTTAAACAAACGTTTCTTTTCAGCAACACTGTGTTTGGTGTAATCGTTCCACCATTTTGTATCTTTTGCATTGTGCAGTGGTCCTTTGCTTATCCCGAGCTCACGTTTTGATGTAGTGATACATAATTTCTCAAAGTTTGTCCATGTTTCCGTAGGAGTCTGATCTCGAAGGGGGTTTTTGCTCATATAATCCAAAACATGCTTTCCTAGGTTACTCCCTTTATCCGTTTTTAGTTCATGCCATTTAATTCTCTCCACTTTAACTCTTTTTATCTTAATGGCTGTTTTAAGTTTCAGGGCTGTTAGTAGAAGCCTATGTTGGGAGGTGAGGGATTCCCCAGGAATAACCTTGTAGTCCTTAATTTGTTTCAAGTATTGTTTATCTATTAGGATATAGTCTATCTGCGTCTTCGATTTTCCACTCTTATAGGTTATTAGGTGTTCGTCCTTCTTTTGAAAGAACGTATTTACTACTGCAAGATTTTGAGAAGCTGCGAATTCCAAAATTGTTTCACCTTCACTGTTTTGCTTTCCATATCCGAAACCACCAAAATCGTCCTTGTCTATCCCCACATGACCGTTCAGGTCTCCACATACGATTCTTTGTTCACTTCGGGGTACTGTTGTTAGATGATTCTGCAGGTCTTCCCAGAATTCTTGTTTTTCTGAATCAGAGCAATTTACTTCTGGTGCGTAGACTGAGAAGACATTTAGGCATGGTTGCTTTTCGAGGGCCAGCTTCACAGACATGATGCGGTCGTTGATTCTGTTTATTTCGATAAGTTTTTCGCTTAGATGTTGATGCAGGATAACTCCAATACCATTTTTGGACTTGTCTGTGCCATTGTATATGAGTTTAAACCCGTTCCCGATCTGACGTGATTTGGCGCCTTTCCATTTTGTTTCTTGCACACAGCAAATGTTTCTTATCGTAACTTAACAATAAAATATTAATCATAGGTTAAATGTGAGAATGGCGCTACCTAATATGATATCTCAAGCACCAAGTAAGATTATCCATTACTAGATATCACTGTAGTGCTGGGGTACAAGGGATGCAAAAATTTCGTTATTTTTAAGATAGCATAAGCCGTTTTCGAGATACCCACTTAATAAATGTTACAGAAAAATGCAGAGGGAAGACAAATCGCAACCTCGACGCCTGGAGACTCCGGGTCGTGGGCAGTCCAGACGACGCAAGGCTGATGATAGGGCCAGAAGCAGCCGTAGTCGCACGCGATGCAACAGCATTGGGAGTCTTCATAAACGCGAGCGACGCCGAGCAGTAGAACGAGACCTAGCTCGTGAACGGGAGCGACTACAAAATCTCCAGAACAACCTGATTATGGAGCGTAGTAAAAGGCTACGCAGCGTAAGTAAACATCACGATTTCACGCGTCAAGATTCCTATATTTCTGGGCGTGATGCAACCACTGGGCGTTATGTTCCTTCTAGAAGTAGAACACTCGACCGTGGGGTGGATGACCGCCCCAAGAGAAGGCGTATTCAAAAAAAATGGTCAACGATCTTCTAGTCCTTCGTTCTCGACTAAAGACATAGCTAATATTCTTAAATCACTTAAAGACTTACAGTCACAGCCGTCGACGTCGGTCACGGTTGCACCTATTCATTCAAGTAGCTATAAAAATATTTTACCTGATTTTGATCCATCGTCGAAAAATCAACGAATAGATATGTGGTTAAATAAAGTAAACGAGTGCGCGACGGTCTACGGCTGGGACGACAAAACAACAATCCATTACGCCATGCAAAAGCTCCAGGGTTTGGCCAAGACCTGGTACGAGAGTTTACCCTCAATTCTTTTTAATTGGAATGAATGGCAGGAGAGGTTAATAAATGCTTTTCCACATGAATATAACTATGGTCAAGCTCTGGAAGATATGTTGAAACGAAAGAGCAAGTTTAACGAACCTATTGAAGTATATTATTATGAGAAACTGGCACTTTTGAACCAATGCGACATTGAAGGAAAGCGTGCTGTTGATTGCATCATACACGGCTTAACCGACAAAACGATGAAATCAAGCGCTACCACACTACGTTGTTCACATCCGGAACAGCTGATCCGATTTTTAATGAGTAATAAGGAACTCAATCAACCTTTTGAACGATCTTAGAACAAATTTAGGTCCGGTGTTAATACAAATGTTATTAGTGTTAATAATAATAATAAAATAGCAAATAAGAGCAACTTTGCCCAAAATAATAATATATATTGTTATAACTTTAAGGAAAAGGGGCATCCATTCTTGAAATGCCCCAAGCCTATTATAAAGTGCGGTAAATGCAATAAAATGGGTCATAAAACAGAAAATTGTTTCGCAATTGTTAACGACGATAAAAGCAACACTGTTCACAAAACCTTGCGTATATCAAACTCAAAACCAAGCTCTAAGTTTTATAAAGACGTTTTTGTAAATAACTCTCCGGAAAAGGGATTTGTGGATTTTGGAAGCGAGGTATCGTTAATAAGGAAAACGAATGCATCCTGTTTGGGACTGTTTCCTGATAGTGAATCTACATTATTGAGAGGTTTTGGAAACGATGTAGTGCGCACTCTTGGTAGTATCACTGTTAACTTGTCTGTAGATGGCGTTCACGCTAACGTCGCGAGTCACGTTGTTGACGATCAATATTTGGAATTAACATTGCTATTAGGACAGTCATTCACTGAGCAGTCGCATGTCGCTGTTTATAAAACTACAGATAAGCTTAGCTTCTTTGATGTTAATCGAGAAATGCCCTTTTCGGAAATCGATATACAAAACAAAACCACCGTTAAGGTTGTATCTTCTGCCAATGTCCACATTTATGGAGCAGCAAGCATTAAGGCATTTGCAGATTTAAGTGTCGATAGCAATATTCTGATAAACAGTAAGATTGTTGGCAGGCCTACGGAACAATTCGTCATAACGGGAGGGGTATATTTTGTCAAGAATAGGGTTTTAAACGTCATCATCTCCCCTTTATTAGTTTACAGTTACATCAAAGAAAGAATGACCATCAGTCGTGGTTTAGAAGTCAAGATCATTAATCTTATTACCTCTTTGCCAAAAAAAATAACACGAAAAACTAATATTTATAAGGAGAAAGTAAGAATAGGAGATCATATTGGACAAATTCATCGAAAAAAACTTTTAGCTTTGCTGGACAAGTACCAACATTGCTTTGCCTCTTCTTTAAAAGAACTAGGGTGCACTAATGTTACCGAAATGACCATTGAACTGAATAGTAAGAAACCGATTTGTTATCGACCCTACAGATTATCGCACAAAGAGCGAGAAGATGTGAGAGAGATGATTAGTGAAATGCTAGATGCCGGAATAATAAGTGAATCAATATCAGAGTATTTAAGTCCTATAATTTTAGTCCGTAAGAAAGATGGAAAAATGAGAATATGCATAGATTACAGGATGTTAAACTCAGTGACAGTAAAGGAGCGTTATCCTATGCCTTATATTGAGGATGAAATCGCGAGATTGTCTGGACAAGCCTACTTTGTAACACTTGATTTAACATCAGGATATTATCAGGTCCCTATATCAAAAGAATGCCGGCCACTAACTTCATTTGTTTACACCAGATGGTCAGTATGAGTTCAACCGTATGCCATTCGGCTTGGCCAATGCCCCGGCTGTGTTTCAACGAATGATGAATCGAATCCTTGGCGAGCAGAAGGAGCAATAGCGTATATGGTTGATGTGTTGATATATGGTAGAGATGTAGAAGAATGTCTGATGCGATTAGAAAATGTTTTACAATTTTATAAGGGGCAAACTTGACCCTTAATCTGGCAAAATGTGAATTTCTAATGGACAAAATAGATTACTTGGGTTACGAAATAAGTGCTGCTGGAGTACGGCCGGGCAGTAAAAAGATTCAGTGCGTGCTCGATTTTCCCTGTCCTATAGATCAACATACTGTGCGGCAGTTTCTTGGTCTTGTGGGGTACTTCCGGATATTCATCAGGAACTTCGCTATCCTAGCTAACCCATTAACAAAGTTATTGACTAAAAATGCACGATGGACCTGAAATCATGAGCAGGAGGAAGCTTTCAAAAGTTTAAAAGACAAATTAGTGGATAGACCTATCCTAGCTATTTATGACCCAACAGCAGAAACTGAGTTACACACTGACGCTAGTAAGTTCGGTGTTGGAGGTGTGTTATTTCAAAGATCATGCAGTAGTCATAGTTTTAGGCCAGTGGCTTATTATAGGCGAAAGACTTCTCCTGAAAAAAAAACATTTCCATGCTTACGAACTAGAAGCACTGGCCGTAGTCTGCTCATTAAAGAAGTTTCGAGTATATCTATTAGGCCAAAGATTCAGAATAATATCAGATTGCAATGCTCTCCGCTCTACTTTCTCAAAGCGAGATCTTCTTCCTAGGGTTGCACGATGGTGGCTTCTAATGCAAGAGTTTCAGTGCACAGTTGAATATCGCCCTGGTACAAGGATGACTCATGTGGACGCCCTGTCTCGCCACCCAATATCGGATGACGAAAATTCAGAGGTTTTGGAACAATACCCATCGGTCATGACTATAAGCACCGAAGATTGGTTACACACATTACAAATGGGCACACAAGTTATGCAGGATTCGAAATGTTCTTTCTTCAGATATGGATGTAGATGGAGGGACTTAAATATATTAAAGATAACTACTTAATATAAGACAACAAATTATACCGATATCTAGATGGGAACGTTAACAATATTCGTTGGGTGGTTCCAAAGGGTGCAAGGTGGCAACTTTTACGCAAGAATCATGACGATATAGGGCATTTTGGCGTTGAAAAGACATTGGAACGTATAAAAAAATCATATTGGTTTTCAAAAATGTCAAGGTTCGTTAAAAAGTACGTGAAAGCATGCGTAGAATGTGCCTATGCTAAGAAAAACAAATCTACTAAAGAAGGATACTTATACCCCATCGAAAAGATCGAAGTCCCTTTTCATACACTGCACATAGATCACCTGGGACCTTTTGTTAGGTCCAAGCGCGGCAATACTCATCTTTTGGTTATTGTCGATGGATTCACTAAATTCGTATTTGCTAGGCCGGTACGTAACACAAAAACTCAAAATGCAATTAGGGCTCTTGAGGATATTTTTTATACATATTAACATGCTTCACATCACACACTTTTAAACGGTTTTGTCAAGACAAAGGTATAAGACACATCCTCAACGCTGTAGCTTGTTCCCGATCAAACGGTCAGGTTGAAAGATACAACCGTACTATCCTTGACTCATTAACAGCACAGAATTTAAATTGTGACGAAAAAGAGTGGGATTACACAATTGGAAGAGTACAGTGGGGATTAAATAATACATACCAAAAAACTACTGGTAGAACACCGGCCGAAATTATGTTTGGTACAGCTATAAATTCCGAAGTCAATCCTAAGTTCAATGAAGTTCGTCAAGAAACTCGAGAAATAAACGATCTAGCCACTATTCGTAAAACAGTTAGACACTATTGACACTCAACAGGAAAAACAAAAACTGAGATTTGATAGGGGACGACATCCCGCCAAGGTTTATGCTGAAGGAGAGTTAGTTAAAATAACTAAAACAGCTTTTACAAATGACTGTAAAAGTAGGAAACTTCTTCCTTCATACATAGGTCCATATCGGGTTATATCAGTATTGGGAAATGATAGATATAAGGTAGCAGCGATTCCGGGACTAACGGGTACTAAGAACAAACGACCAACTACTGTAGCCGCTGACCGAATGTCGCCTTGGGTCAATGTTGCTGCTTTAGATGTTAATATATCAGATACGTCCAATGATGATGGTGATGAGGATAGTAATAGTGATAACTAATAAAACCAAGAAATTCTGTTAATTACTTATTTTAAATTGTTATCTCAGTTTGAAAAATTACATCTAAGCAATCCATAAATGCACAGTTTTGAACCATGTTATCTATTAACAGTTTTTTACCTAGTTCCTTCTAAGTTTCACGTTAATAAATATTATGCTACAATAGTAATGATTTATATCGTTAAATCAGTACATTCTAATATATATGGATAGATAATAGAAAACTAAGATTTATATGATTAAGATATAGAACGACATAGGTGTTGAGCATGGATATCTGTGAGAATAGATGGGTTCACAGTTTATCGTTTTACTTGTGCCGGTTATGAGAATGGATGGGTTCGTAACCGGGCCAGTGAAGTGTTCTGCACTGTGTTCGTTTGTTAAATATGTCCCGTTCGTATAAATGGATGGATTTACTAATGGGACTCATGTGAGAAACTAATGATGTATATAGTTAAATCAGTACACCCTAATATGGATGGATAGATGAATAGAAAACTAAGATTTATATGATTAAGATTTAGAACGACATAGATGTTGAACATGGATATCTGTGAGAATGGATGGGTTCACAATTTATCGCTTTACTTGTGCCGGTTATAAGAATGGATGGATTCGTAACCGGGCCAGTGAAGTGTTCTACACTGAGTTCGTTTGTTAAATGTGTCCTGTTCGTAAGAATGGATGGATTTACTAATGGGACTCATTTGGAAAACGTAATGGGTTATCAAAATTTATGTTAACTTCGAAGTATGTTTTACTTGCTTACTGGGAATGGATGGGTCCAAAGAGCAAATATATAAAGTACATACCTAAAGCTGTTGTTAAATTTTAAGGTACCCATAGTATTTAGCTATTTTCGATTTTTCTAATTCCTTCTGATTTGTAAGAAATAATAATATGTACCTAATGTAAGTTTTCCTTTAGTTTTTTTTGTAATTTTATTTATTACTGTGAAATTATTTGTATCTAAGCCCCGTGCAACTGACCGAATGTTAGGTTTCTTTTCAACCGTGCATGAGGACATGCACGAAGTCAGGATGGACGAATGTTAGGTTTTCACTTAGTTAATTTAATAAGAATAAAGTTCATTTAATATAGTTTATTTAAGCAATTGACTTTTTATTGGTAAATTCATTTTATTAGAATGGCAACACTTTAGTAAGGGAGGGGATGTGGTCAGTTGCACGAAGCAAAGACGGTATTAAGCAAGGAGGAGCGGAGAAAGACGGTTGTGTCGATTACTAAGCATAGGTTAGGACAAAATAAGTGTAAATTATAGTTTTAAACCTAAGCCTCAGGGCAGAATAAAAGTGTGAGCAGTAATCGGAGAGTGTTTTATTATACTTGCTTAGGGGTATGCGGGGAAGTAGCGGTCGATTTTCGAGCGCGTTTCCAAAATCGCCTCATCCAATATGCTCCTCATTTGCTCTAGTTCGTGGGAGACTATTTTATCGTCGTTCGAATCAACCACAACTGGAAGATCCAGGGCTTACATAGATAATATTTATTATTATTATCTATGTAAGTAGAACGAATATGTACTTTCTATAGAGTTAGTATTTACTTAATGGTCTTATTCCAAAAATATTTTAAGCAGTAAATAACAGTTCAAAAACTCTCCACAACAGCGCTGGAGTAGCTACTGGGTTGAAATGAACTTAGCAGTTATCGACGGTTTGAAGTGTGCTGCTAAACTGTGTAGTGTTGTGCTACTTACCTATCATTCTACACTATTTTAAATTTATTTTTCCATTCTGTTTTTGATTTTCTGCATTCATCTCAAAACTGGATATTTTGCATCACCTTTATTTCCATAGGAACCTGTAACATTTTTAAACCATAAGAACACAATAACAAATTATTTTCACGTCGTATTTTCACGTTATCAGCACTTTTTAAATCGATGTCAGTGGAGTCTACCTTTCTCGGTCTTTTATTTAGTTCTCCGTAACTCTGCAATTTCGGGCTTCGTGCGCGCTGTTGCGCTACCTTTTTTCCTATATCAATAATATCTCATTTTTCACTTAAATCTTGCCGTTTCTGTATTACGAGCCTAAAACCAAAATTTGACATGTTTTGACATCGTTGTTTATCAGGTTGTCATGGCAATTTTTATTCAAATATCGTTACCGGCCTGATGTTTTTACTTCAAAATACTCCTTTCTTCTTGGCCATTTACAAGAATTTGCTTTTATTTTAAATAATTTCAAATTTAATGAGAATAATTTTCCGTTCTTATGCCAGATCCGTCAAAAAAGGGAAAGATAGCCGAACAATCGGCGAATGGGGAGTCTGACTTGAGCTTTGATACTTGAAGCATCTCCTAAAGGCCTTTTCCGCACTGCCTCGGGATCCTGCAAGCCTCTGCCCGCTCCTTAAGTCGTCGCCTAGCCATGCCTACGCCTCCGCCTACTAGTGCGCTGTGTTTGCCTACTTCAAGCGCCGCGTGTACCTACTTCAAACGCTGCATGCCTTCTCCAGACGTTGCGTGGACCTACTCCAGACGCTGCGTGTCTATTCCGGACGCTGTGTGTGTCTACTCCGGAAGTTGTGTTTGCCTACTTCAAGCGCCGCGTGTACCTACTTTAAACGCTGCGTGCCTACTCCAGACGTTTCGTGGACCTACTCCAGACGCTGCGTACCTGCTCAAGACGCTGTGTGTGTCTACTCCAAGCGCTGCGTGTACCTTCTCCAGACGCTGCGTGTGCTTTCTCCAGATTCTGCGTGTACCTAGAGCAGGAGCTGTGCACCTATCATAGGCATAGCCTGTGCATACTTCGTTGCAGTATCTTTATCTTTGTTATTTTTTTAATAATATTGTAAATCACCATCTTCATTACAACCCATCATCACCTTCATACCTTTTTTTATAAAAGAAACTGTAAAATTTTTCAAATTTTTAAATAATTTATTTTATTTTGGTTGTTTTCGTTGTAGTTAAGTTAGGTTCTTTAGTTTTTATTGTCGCTTCACGACAACTGCCAAGTAGCTCTTAAATCTAAAATAATTTTATTTAGTAAATATAATCTCGAAAAAGTCGTCTATCCCACTATTATTTCTGGGCACGTTCTTTAAAATTTACTCCGTAGCTATAGTGGCGCTACCCTTATTTAACGGTTTTCTATTGACACTTTAATACACAGTCTGTACTCCTTACGTCTACACTCCATAGTGTGCTTATTATAAAAAGCAGACTATCCGAGGACATACCTGTTAGTATCAAACTTAGTACTGGGTACTGGTTTAAATAACATCCACAGATAAAAAAAAAAAATTATACTGTTTCATTCGTTCATACGGGTTTCATTCGAAGCAACGTTCCGTTACTATAAATATTAATGTTATTATCACGCTTGATATGCTTAAATTATTTATCAATACAAATATATTTCATAAATTGTTATTAGTTAAGGTTTAAATCTGTTAAACAACCATAACTTATATTTAAGACGTGTTTTTTTATATTCAAACTTGTTTTATTTTTAACAGCCCTATCGTGAAAAGGAGTTAATCACATAGGGATCACTGGCGCGTAATTCGAGACGATTAAAAACGTAGACAGAGAAATTCTTTGTCTACGATTAAAAATGTTTATGTTGCGCCCATAAAATAAATCAATGTTCTTGTTATTTTAGTTCATTGTTCTATTCTAAGTATAGTGGTGTGGTAGTCAGTTAGGTTTTGTTCGGGAGATTATGTGTGTGGTTAAATAGTAATCTACCTATATAAAAATGAAATAACAAGAACGGGGTGAAAATTGGATTTCTAAAGAAAAAGTTAGTGGAACTTTGAAATTTATTTTATTGGTAATAACGCTTTGTATCATCCTTATTTCGATCTAAGCGAATGTTCTTATTAATATAGGAAATATTACGTATAATTATTGATTAATCAGCACATAATATAGAGGATGAAAACGGTAGTAAATGTGTCGAAACTCTAGAGAAAACTACTAAGCACGTTGTAATGAAAAATAGATAACTTCATAATTCTTCGGATTTACGTAAAAGGTTATTTTAAAATATGTGAGTAAGCTTGTATAAAATTATTGCAGAATGATTTAATGTGAAACTTCAAAAGGTATTTCTTAGATTTGCTTGACTATAATCTATAGTGATTTCGTTCGTAATGTTAGCTGCACTCGACATCGATATACCTACTTGTTTTTGTTTAGTAATTTATTTTTATTACTTCATATGCCTAAAAATATTTTAAAAATAGGACTAGACTTATTATTATTCGAACAATCAAGTAAATTGTTTTCTAAATCAAGTGATGATGATTATTATATTACATTTCAAATATTCGTTTCACAAACTTTAAAAATTAATAATTAATAAAGGGATATATTAATGCTTAGTCTTGACAGACACACGGTACATGAGCGAGTTGGATCCATTTGTAATCCCAACTTTATATGCTAACTCCTCGAAGTGATAATCCGCCCCGGCTTTGGACGACTGTTTTCTAGATCTCGACAGCAATGCCAAACATGACCATTGGGTACAATTGTAAGTGTGAGTGCATCGAAATCTGTCCAGCCTTTCTTAAGTGATGATATTTCATACATGCGGTTGTAAATTTTTATTTATGTAGATTTACCACTTGCTTGGCGGAAAATATAAACCGTCGATTATATTCAACAAAGCATTATCTGCTATATATCCGTAGAAAATAATGTCCCAAAAACATGGATACCATACGTGAGGCGCTGCGATCGCTAAATTCGCTCAATAAAAGTCATTTTAAGTCTATTTTTCCGATCAGATGCTAAACCACTTGCACATCCACGCACAATAAAATATTTCTCCATTTTTTAATGTTTCATTTTGTCAAAAATTAAAAATTACGGCGCATAAAAATTTTCTTACCAATGCCGCGAAGAAAATTTGTACATTATTCAACTAACTTCATCTACATGTACTCATAAACAGCTAACTTCGCAGCCACTACTCACTGATGGCAGTGTCGCTATAAATTCTACAAACTTTCAAGGACAGGCGGGATATGCTTTAGTACGTAGCGATCGTTCTCCTGTTCTCTAACCTCCATGGTAGAAACTAACGTTTGGAGTCCCTAGTATATATACAGTATCAGTAAAGCCCGGTATACACGTCAACGATAAAACTGCGAAAACGAACTGCACAATTCATTTCAGCAGTTTATCGTACGTCGGTAGTGCGTCCACACATCTACTGTATCTGCGTCGACCGTCAGTTCTCGGCAGAAGCTCAGAAGAAAAACACGTCTTCGTGATGAAGGACGATGAAGCGCTTGCGCTAGCCTGACTTGTTTTGTGCAAAAATAAAAGAAAATCAGGTGGTGTGTGGTGTAAGGATTGGCTTCTTAAAAGAACGTCATACTCTCACATAAATTTAATAAAAGAGTTGAAATTCCCCAAAAGACTGGCACAATTATTTGAGAATGAATGAAGGGACTTACTTACACCTCCTGTTTTTAGTTACACCGCTAATACAATAAAGCAATACCGTGATGAGAGAAGCAATAAGTTCTCATGAAAGATTGTCTGAAACTCTGAGGTTTTTAGCTACAGGTCGCTCGTACAAATTTATGAAGTTTTCTACGTTGATGTCAAAACTGGGTCTCAGTCAAATCATTCCTGAAGCAAATGAACTTGCGAACGAACTCAATGATTTGTCCGACTTCCGTACATATACTACGATAAAACTGTGCAAACGCAATCGACAACGATTTATCGAATAGATTTTGAACCTTGCTCCGATGGCTTGCACCAACCAAGAAATCTGCGCCGATTTTTGTACACACGTTCGATAAAACTGCACAAATGGTCGGCGCAGTTAGTTTGCAACGATAAATCGTTGTCGTGTGTACTGACCATAAGTAATCTATGGCAGAGAGTACTTTTCGTAGACAGTGTTCTCAACAGAACACTTACCCTATACCCTATAATATATACCCTTAGGCCGCCTTAGGCGGTGTTCTCTGTCTACTGTACTTTTATAAACTGGAACTGACTGATCTATGGTTTGGAGAGATCACAGAGTACTTTCTATTTTCTAATATACGGTACGTAGGAGTAATAGAGTTCTGTGGTACGGAGATACCACAGAGTACTTGGGAGATACGGAGAGATGGAGATAGCTTGCTACATATTTATTTATCTATGGATGGATGGAGAGATGTAGGAAGCGGTTGTGGGTGGGAGATTTGTTGTGAATTTTGAAATAAATTTTAATTCTATGTTGGAATTTGTAAAATAAGAATAAATATTGTCAAAATGGTAAGTACCTAACTTTTTATTATAATGATCTGAAATTTATAATAAGACGAAACGGCAGTTTTGTATGACATGCACTTTGTAAGTGCTATTCGATTTTACAAATTTTATATATTTTTACCTGTAAGAACTTTTCTGTACTTAATTGCAAACTTACTACGTAAAATGTATAAAACGCAATGTGCCGTCTTTAATTTTTTATGTGAACAAATAAGAATAATATATATCTACCTGCAGTGTTTTTATGGTCATGTCAAAACGTTATCAAATATGCTTGCTCGCTTGTAATTTGAAATAGATCATAACTTGTGGCATATATTATTTATTTATCTGTAACTTTAAGCAATTGCGTAATTTCTCTTGATGTAAATAATAGATTCTAAGGACTAGGTTGAGTCGCCTTTTAAAAGCAACTTCAAACTATGAGCTCGAGGAAATTCAATTTTACCATCAGCTTTTTCATCGTTTAAAGGTTAAGGATCCGAGGAAACAGTAATTATTATTTATTTCTTTAAGTGACAAGTTTCAAATACCAACAATCAAGTTAATATATATACAATGTGTTCGGTTACCGGTGTTGGAGCTTTTAATGCTATAAAATATAATTAATTTCATCCACAAATCATGTCTCAAATCTCATTTAGATCTAGCTGTATTTAAATGGCAACCATTTAAATTTTTCAGTGTCACCACCTTAACCCCGTGCATTAAAATTACAATATTCACCGATGTAGAAGTCCTACATTCTTAAAAGATGTCTCATTGGATAGATAAAGATACGCGTAATAAAATAAAAGCAAACTTTTAACTGCAAAATTGTATTTAGATCCTAAAAAGACTTAGAAAAGAAAAAAAAATATAAAAAACTCAGTTATTTTTTCACATTTTCGACTTTAATGAAAAAAGTAAGTCATTTATCTAATGATTTTTTATATTAATGAGATAGATCAGAACATTTCCTAACCAAAAACATAAAAAACTTAATTGTAACCAAAAAAAATCAGTATTATAACTGTTTGAATATGACCTTTGAAAAATTTGTCGCCCTGGTTGCAGACTGACAAAGTGAATTGATGAGAAGAATGAAACACACCATTTCAAAATGCACGTAACTAAAAAGTTATTTATAAAAACTGTTTGAAATGACCTCCGCAATGTTGGAGACATGTTGTAGCCCTTATTGCCACATGTTGAGTTGCACGTCTGATCATCTCCTGATCTTGTCGCAATTCATTTCCAACTTCGATTATTTTATTAATCAACTCTTCTCGTGAGTTTGGCACGTTCGCATAAACTCTGCTTCATAGTGCCCTATAGAAAAGAGTCTAAGGGAGTTAAATCCAGTGAATGCGGAGGCCAAGCAAACCTTCCACCGCGACTAATCCACGGCGAATAGCGCTCATTTAAATAATTTCGCACATTTACTGCAAAATGTGCAGGTGCACCGTCAAGTTGGAGAATCATCCTTGCTCTGTGAGTTAATGATGGTGGATGCTGGTTTGAGTATTCACCATCTGCCATTTTTGAAAATATATAGCAAAATAACTAGAAACTTCACCACAAACTTAAAAAGTTACACAAAACGGACTTTTTTTTAACAATAACAACAACAAGCGATCTTAGAGGGGCAAAAGTAGTGTAATCACAACGCGTGGCGAGAGACAACTGTTTTTGTTGTCCCAAGTACACTTGTTTATAACATCAAACAATGGGCTTTGGGTTTTTTTACCTGCACTTGAACTATCATAAATGATCCTGCACGTGCAGCTTGCACTTTTAAGAAGTTGTGTTTGATAAAGTACAATTCTTAAACCATTTAATTTACAATTAAGATTTTTATGTTTTTGGTTATGAAATGTTCTGATCTATTTGATTAATGTAAAAAAATCATTAGGTAAATGAATTACTTTTTTCATTAAAGTCAAAAATGTGAAAAAATAACCAAATTTTTTTTTAAATTTTTTTTCATTTCTAAGTCTTTTTAGGATCTAAATACAATTTTGCAGTTAAAAGTTTGCTCTTATTTTATTACGCGTATCTTTATCTATCCAATGAGACATCTTTTAAGAATGTAGGACTTATCGGTGTATATTGTAAGGCTGCCATTTAAATACAGCTAGGTCTAAATGAGATTTGAGACATGATTTGTGGATGAAATTGATTATATTTTATAGCATTAAAAGCTCCGACACCGGTAACCGAACACATTGTATTTTAACTTTAATTCAAGTTTGTTATCATGATGGAATATTAGCACAGTTTGGCTATTGCAGATTTTATATTGTTAAGTTGCTATCAGAAAAATTCATTTGCCACTAGATGGAGTGATGACCTGCATGCGTATGGTAAATGGATGTGAGTGGCAAAGGACCTTGTTTAGTTACATTACTTGGGAAAGGTTTATGTTATGTAGTGTGTGATTTAATTTTAATTATGGTGATTATAATCTTAGATCATGTTCTTTTTTGTCATTATGTTATTACTGTTTTGACTATGGTATGATCGTCCAAATATTATCAGTACCGATAAAGCCTTCGGCTGTATGGGATATATAATACTTGATTTACTATAGTGGCACAAATGTATATATGATAGTACTATTATAAAAACATTTTTAGTATTGCTTGTGTAGCCATGAGGCTTTTACAGGTTCATTGGACTTTATGTGACCTTCTCTTAGGTCCTATACACTTTTTTTATAAAATAAGAGTGACAAATAGGCACACAGTCCTCTTGATGGTAAGTGGAGGTTGTGGCCAACGGACATCTAGATCTATCCTCAGTTAAGAATCAAAAAGCAGATGCATTGTCACCCCTGAGGAGTAAGATGAACTGCCTCGTTTCCAATAAAAACTGTCTCTGTGTGTGGATTTGGAAAAGGAAGTATGGAAACTAGAATATTTGGAAAAGAGCCACTATTTTGGAGTCTTACTATGCAGGCCAAATAAGAAAAAGCAAACTGCGCTCATTGAGCGTTACGTTATTTATAGAACAATAAAATTATCGTTGAGTTCAGAAAACAATGCATGAAAAGAAAATCTTTTCTCGAGACTTTAATGTAACAAAAAGATGTCATTCGAAACCTTTTTTCCTTAATCCCGAAATTTCGGGATTGTCATCCCGGGATTGTAATCCCGGAGAAAAATCGGTGCGCGATCCCGGTTTTCGGGATCCCGGTATCCCGGGATGCAATCTCTGCTTTTGGATCATCCCTTGTACTTTGGTATTCTGTGATCACTTGGACCTGCTCCAATAGAGCAGCCGAACTATTAGTGCTACAACAATAACATAGCTGCATTGCGGTTCTACCACATATGGAGCTTTTTTTTAACATCAATTGATTATGTATGGAATATCAATATTTTTTTTCCTAGTTGCCAAACATGGCAAAATCCTCTTACTGCAAATGTGTTCAAATCTAAAAAATGAAAATTTTCGGCAATATAAAAAAATAAATTTCATAAATTATGTTTTTAAACTTAAGCATTGTTGCTAAATATTTAGAATTCCACTGAGAAAAATAAATCCAATCCCTCATCAAAGACTGAACCTTTAAGTTAACTGTAGGTTTTGTGTAATTAAACCATTTTTTTATTTTCTGAAGTTGATGTGTTGTCTACAGGCGGGGGCAGATGGCGTTGGTTCGTCTCTCTGAGCGTGCCCAGCTCCGTGCCCCCTCCCAATACGAGCAAGGTCAGTGTAATATATCTTTCTACTGTGATAAACAGATTTAGGCTTAGGCTTTTAGACAAGGAGGTGTTTTGTCACCCCTTCTTTGGACTCTTGCGGTTGACCAACTATTTTATAAAATGGCAGAGCTACGCATTGACACATTGGGTTATGCTGATGACCTTGTGATCATTGCGAGGGGCTTTTGCCAAAGTACTTTATCGTCAATAATACAAAGAGCCTAACCGAAAAGAGCTAAACATCATAAATAACTGGTGTGGGGATAACAGTTTATCAGTTAATGCTGATAAAACTGTTATAATACCCTTTACCAAAAAAAGACAGTTGGACAAATTAGTCCAACCAAAACTTAATGGCAAAGAAGTACCATTTTCCACGGAAGTTAAGTACTTGGGCGCAACAATCGACCAAAAACTAACGTGGAACTCTCACCTTAGCAACGTATGCCATAAGGCAAAAATTGCTTTAGGTACGTGCAGTCGTTTGGTCGGGAACAAATGGGGCTTGCGTCCCAGTATGTTCCTATGGCTGTACAGCAGCATAGTGAGGCCGATTCTCACCTACGCCTCTATTGTCTGATGTAACAAGGCCTACCAAAAGACGACTGCGGACAGACTAAACAGTCTACAAAGGACTGCCTGCTTAATGGCAACTGGAGCTATGCGATCATCGCCTCGAGCGGCTCTTAATGCACTTCTATTCCTAACGCCCCTTGATCTCTATCTAGAGAAGGAGGCGAGGGCTAGTTTGTATAGGATTAACGCCTAGGGTGGTCTGAGCTTGCTCTCCCACAGATTGAGATCCATGCTCGACTCAATTAAGGAATCACCGGTCTTATGCATGATCTCAGATATCATGCGTCCACTACACACTTTTGATAAAAAATATATAGTGGAATTACCCTGCAGAGAAGACTGGCTGAATGGCCAGGTTATCTGTGAGGTCGGTAGCCTCATATGGTATACCGATGGGTCTAAAATGGGCCTCGACGTAGGCTTTGGAATTTACGGGGAACGCCCCAAATTCAAACTTAGTATGAATTTGGGTAGATACCCCTCTATCTTCCAGGCAGAAATTTTCGTCATACTTCGGTGTGCGGAAATCAATCTGCAAAAACACTACGTCAACCTTAAAATATACATAAACTCTGATAGTCAAGCAGCACTGCTAGCGCTGAGATCAAACATAGTGAACTCAAAGCTAGATGGAGACTGCGTGAACCGTTTAAACGCCCTGGGATGTAACACCAGGGTCGTTTTAAGATGGGTTCCGGATCACGAGGGTATTGTAGACAACGAATTTGCCGACAAACTTCCACGGGAGGGCTTAAAGTGCACACAATTTGGACCTGAACCATTTTGTGGAATCTAAAGAAGCCTAGCCCGATTGACCCTTGAAATTCTTTATCACAATAAATGACTTAAGATCTGGTCTGACACACCGGGCTTAAAACATTCTAAAACCTCAATCCGGGCTTTTGATCGTAAATTCGCTTCAGAAGCCATGGGATTAAGTAAAAATAAATTGCGCATTCTGGCAAAAGCCCTAACTAGACGCTGTTGTCTTAAAAAGCACATGTCCATCCTGGGACTAAGCAACTCAAGGATGTGTCGGTTCTATAGCCATAGCAGCGATCACAATAGATCTTTTAGGTCGCAGTGATACTGGTCTCTTTACCTGGACCTGCATAGATGCTCGCATATAATAATAAAAAATAGGCTTTTAGACTTACTTGTTTTATACCACGGAAAGCTTGGCCTCGGAGAAGTGATGATTGATAAAGCCAAAACTCAATGTACGCCATTAAAGTAATTTAAACTTGAGTCAAATTTCAACATAAATTTTAAGAATGTTTCTATGTGGATTACGGCTAGGTAGTGCAGTAGTTAAACTTATGGTGGTGCTGTCATCGCCCCAAAATAGCCTAAATAGACCGAGCAAGAACCGAAGCCTAAAGAACGCTATCGAAGTTTCAAGCTACTTTCTGCACTACATTATGCGGCACTGCCCTGAGCTCTTATTGCTTGCCTCTTTCATGGATTAATATTTGTTGGAATGATTTTCCATTAATTTATTAATGAATGCTAATAACTTCCACTCGCCAGATGTCGCTATTTGACACTGAGGTGAAGTTTTTTGGTACAAATTGTTATTTTCCAATTAAATAACAATTTAAGTGAGTTTTAAGTATAAGTTTATCAATTTCTAGAGTACTATATTAATACACAAAACAATGCCTTAGTGAAGTGCTCTTTAAGTTTTGGCACATTTTAACTCTTTTTAATTTTTCTACTTTTATGAATGTCTGTGGATTGTTTTATTTATTTTTAATTTACTTAATATACAATATAACTAATAGTACAGAAAGAAACATTAACCTTTACACTTTTCGAACAAAATTAACTTGCCACCATGAAATCAATTATAATAAAGATATTAATTTGCAACCATCCACTAATTAAATACAACTTATCGGTCAGCCGCTGTAGAGTCTACATCACCTGAAGATGCCTCGTGTAGGCGAAACACGTGTCGTATTATAGTCGATGGTGTGTATTTCCTGGAATAGTGGTGTTGGGAGTAGTGGTGCCGGGAGTAGTGATGTTGGGAGTAGTGGTAACGGGATTAGTGCACGCAATTGGGGGATGGCGGGAGGTGCTCTTCAATTCAGGTAAGAGGGACACATCATTGTATTTAATTAGCGGATGGTTGCAAATTAATATCTTTATTATAATTGTTATGATGGATTTCCACAAAGTAACGCCTGATTCTATCAATTACCATGAAATCGGTCAAATATTACACCTCATTTTTAAGTGGCCCTGCTCTGGTGGCAGAAAAAGTCGAGGATACCCTCATTATTACTTCCACTATCGATATTGTTATATTATTATTTTTTTAATTATTTAATTATATTTTTAGGTGTTTATAAAATTACGGTCGACGCTGAAGTGCCCATGGACCTCCAACCGACTTGTATTCTAAGGTAAGTGGACTTATATGTTTCACATCACCGGCCTTTAAGTCATTATACGTAGGTATAATGGTTTATACGTGGAAGACCCACACTGCAGCTTGGTTGTAGCACAAATGGGGTGGCTTGACCGGGGAAGGACCTCACTCTCACAGAATAGCAGCGTAAAGAGCAGCTTAACACTGCTGTGTTTCGTATGGTTAGTGTAGAGACCCGGAGAGCCTTTTTTACTGGAAACGAGGCATTCTCCTCTTAATCGAGGATAAATGTAGATGTCTATGGGCCACAGCATCCACTTACCAATAGATGGACTGTGTGCTCGATTGTCGCCCTTATTCTATAAAAAAAGGTATTAGAGTCCTGCGGTAGTGTTTTATAGTTGCAATATATTCATAGGCGCGGGACCCGAACACAGAGACCTACATCACAGAGAACGAGTGAAGCCGGCCACAGTCGAGCGTGTACCTGCTGTACTGCCATATGTTAGAGGAGTCACTGACAAGATTGGCTACATCTTGAAGCGCGCTTCCATCAAAACATACTTCAAGCCGCCGAAGAAGATTGGTCAGTTTTTACCATCAGTCAAGTGTAACGTCCCTCTGCAAGATGCAGGAGTGTACAAGCTTGATTGTGAATGTGGTCTCTCCTACATAGGATAAACTAAAAGATCAATTAAAACCCGCGTCAAAGAACATATAGCTGATGTGAAGAATCGACGCTCCGGGAAGTCTGCAGTCTGTGAACATGTACAGGATCGCCCCCGTCACTACATCAGATTTGATAGACCACAAATCCTCGCTAAAGAACACCGATTCCTTCCAAGGATGATTCGCGAGGCTATTGAAATCAAAAAACACCCTAATTTCAATAGAGAAGATGGCTGGGTGCTACCATCTGCTTGGGATCCTATAATAAATAAAATTAAATCCCAACCCAAGCATACAACTGCAAGGCTTCATGATACCATAAGTTCGTACTGTGTAGATCGGAACAAAAGTTAAATCTTAATCTATGGTAACCGCGGTTAACTATGACACCTGGACGTTAAACATCTCAGTCCTTCCCGTGACCATGGGTGCTGTAAAGCTCTCGAAACGTCGGGTATTAAAAAGTTAAATATACGCGATAAATTCCGTAAAAACGAGTATTATTTCAATGTGTAGTGTTCGCGTAAATATAAGAAATCAATTTAGATTTACGAGTATATTAAAATAAATTATCAATTAATTTTTACATGCTCTTTTTCATTCTTCTGTCAATTTTACATTCATGATGGAAAAAATTATTTCAGTAAAACTTACTTGTTCCGGACTACCAGTCCCAGTTAGTATAGAAAAGCGCGACAATTGAATTAGGGATAAAAATATAGTATTTTTCGTACTATATTATTTTTCTATAATATAAAGTACAATTGACTGAAATATACTAAGATACTATGCATTATAGTGCGGGTGGCAACCCTATTCACCTCTTATGAACCCGTCTGCTAAACCTTTTATAACGTAAACGAGGAACCATAACATAAAGCCAACTTTTTTTTGTCTATTAACCTGTCAAAGAGCACTTATAGACATGTTTTTTTTTATAGAAAAGGGTGACAAACGAGCACACAGTCCAACTGATGGTAAGTGGTTGCTGCGGCCCATAGACATCTACATCTATCTTCCATTACAAATTAAAATGCAGATGTGTTGTCTGTCACCCGTGAGGACTGAGATGGAATGCCTCATTTCCTGTAAAAATGGTCTCCGGTTCTCTACACTCACCATACGAAATACATCAGCATTAAGCTACTATTTCACGCTGGTATTCTGTGAGAGCATGGTCCTTCCCCGGCCGAGCCGACCCATTCGTGCTAAAACTATACTACTAATATAATTGCAGCATGGCTCTACCACGTAAACCATGTAACTCCCGTTTTTGGGAGGACTTGCTGACTTCGATCGGGGAAGGACCATACTCTCACAGAATACCAGCGTCAAATAGCAGCTTAATGCTGCTCTGTTTCGTATGGTGAGTGTGGAGAACCGGAGACCCTTTTTATTGGAAAAAAGGCATTCCATCTTAGTCCTCAAGGCTGACAACACATATGCATTTTGATTCGCAAACGAGGTTAGATGTAGAGTCTATGGGCCACAGCAACCACTTACCATCAGGTGGACGGTGTGCTCGTTTGTCACCCTTTTCCTATTAAAAAAAATTGATAAATTAAAAAATTATTATTTAAACGGCGGCTTTCGACGGCTCGGTAGCGCAGTAAATGCGGCTTCGAATCCTGTATGGATGCTTCATCATCTTAAGTAGGTACTGGGTGTTTCATCATTATCATTATCCGTCAGCGCAGTCCACTGCTGGTCATAAGTTTCTGTTAAGGCGCGCCACTTAGCCCGATCTTCCGCTTCACGCATCCAGTTGTACCAGCCGCATTGCGCATAATCGTCGCGCAATGCGGTCTATCTCATAATTTGCGTATTATGAACTCATTGCATCACTTTGATTTTGACACTCCCTCAGTCGTCCGTGAGCTTCACCGACAAAGGGATAAGCCACGTCCTCAAAACTACGATTCATTTCAAGGTATCCTCTTAAAGCCTCCGGTTCTTAAATATATAAAATTAACTGATTTTATCGCTTTTCTATTTCCCACATTCCAGTCCTTTACAGCACTTATAATCAAACAGGCCGTGGGTCCTAAAAAGTCCGCAAATTGAGTTTAATATTATTCCCGATTTTATAAGAATACAATTAACCTCTGATTATTTTAACTACCGACTATATGTGTATATACTAAAGCATTAAACCCACAATGGAATAACGCGTTGCAGCGATGCAGACGATTCAATTACCCTCTCGGCGCACGATCGCCCACAGGCTCTCATAAATCACGAGGGCGCAAATGTCGGGATCAATACGCATCGTCGCAATAATGCTAACTATTAATTTAAATATGAATTAATACTCTGTGTACGTTGTAATGAAGTAAGTTTAATTAGGGAGTTGTGCAGATGCTTTTAGTATTACAAAAAAATTACTGATGGGAAATTTCGTTCATAGAATAAGGGTGACAAACGAGCACGCAATCCACCTGATGACAAGTGATGCTGTGGCTCATAGACATAGGTATCAATTCTTGATTAATCAAAATGCAGATGCGTTGTCACCTATGAGGACTAAGATGGAATGCCTAGTTTCCAAAAAAAGTCTCACGGTTATCTACACTTAACATACCCCGGTCGAACCCACTCATTCGTGCTACAACTGTAATATATCAGCATAGCTCTACCACGTTAAAAATATTAGTCAATAGCGATCCGCACCGGCTGCACGCGGTTCGTTTCTGGATCTCGATAACGGCACCCCCTAACGGGGTTAATTATGAATTGCTTAGATCATACAGGGACCCATTTAAACACACAAAAAATTTCATCAAAATCCGTCCAGCCATTTGTTTCCAGCTATAGTTTTTGCGAGACCAATGGTGAGCAATTGATTTTTCTGTATTATATTGGTCATATTATATTGCATAATATTTAGAATGCATTTATTAATATTATAAATGTGATAGTAAGTGTATGGATTGTTGATGTTTGTCCTTCAATCACGCTCGAGCGGCTTAACGGATTTTACTGAAATTTAGTGGTTAAAATATGTGGATTATGTACTACGTATAGGACAGTACCTGGATGACCGAGCTTTGCTCGGTTTTTTTGAAATTATATTTAGATACAAATTACATACTGATGAAACATAAATAATATTTTTTGATCTTATTGACATGATAGAAAAAACTGAACTGGTTATTTGAATAAAAAATCATGAGTGCAATTAGTTTAATTAAAATTTTCGTATTTTTAAAAACTACTAAAAAAGGGCTCGAAATAATAGATTTTCTCACAAAAGAAGGGAATTTGAAAAAAATAGGAAACATAGCCGGACCGAACAGGACGCGAACCAAGGCATTACGATTTCGCGACCGCTCGATATCCACTTGAGCTATTACGATTATTAACGTAGTGTCAAAATTTAACTTCTTATAATGTAGCAGTTTTTCATTGCCTGAAAACATGGACAAAAAGACATTTTCTAAAAATTAATCCTAGCTAGCTATTGCCCCCGAATACTCCCTGGAAACTAAATTTTATGAAAATCGTTGGAGCCGTTTCCGAGATTCCAATTATGTATATATACATATAGGATAGGATACTTTTCATAACAATTCTAGTTGGTATGACTCCCTATCTTGAAGTCTGTCGGGGGTAGGTACTACCCTAGGGCTGCCAGATGGTCGGGATTCGTCTGGATTTTCCCGACGTTTGAATCTCTGAATACTCATAAGGGATCAAAATTCAGTAAAGTCCAATGCCAAATGTCTGGCAACATAAAAATTAAGTTTACTTAAGTCATTGACTTATATATTACTAGACTTAAGTTAGTTTTTTTATAGTATAGGGTGACAAACGAGCACACAGTCCACCTGATGACCATATATATCTATTATCTACATCTATCCTTGATTACGAATCAAAATGCAGATGCGTTGTCATCCGTGAGGACTGAGATAGAATGCCTCATTTCCAGTTAAAAGGTCTCCGGGTCTCTACACTCACCATATGTAACACAGCAGCATTAAGCTACTATTTTACGATGGTATTCTGTGAAAGCGCGGTCCTTCCCGGTCGAGCTGACCCATTCGTGCTACAACGATACTACTAATATACCTGCTGCTATACTACTAATATGGCTCTACCATGTATAAAAATTATGTGTCAACAATGTTAAATATTTTGGTAGCCTGTTCATTTAAAAATACACTTTTTATTTACAATTTTTTTCAAATACTTCTGTTTCTCCCGTCAACAATCCCGACATTGTCAAATTTTTTCCAGATACTTTGGTCTTCCGATAGCAATATTGCTTGGATTGCTGTATTCCAGTCTGAAGTGTACATCGAGCCATGTGGCTGTGAGGCACAGACCTCTCATTTCTATGAGGATTTTAGGGCAAAGAAATATTTTTTTTCTTATTTCTCAGACGTGCAGGCTTGCTCACGATGTTTTCCTTCACAGCATAGTACGTGGTAAAATTGCAATTAATAATTTCATGGATGCCGGCGGGGATCGAACCCGGGTTGCTTGCTTACTGTGAATTTTATAGTGAGCGCTTAGCCCCCGAGCTACCACGGCATATATTACATGCATATAGTACACCGATGTTATATAATATTTATATTAACTAAATACAAAATTTCATCCACATCGTTCCTGCTCTTTCCGAGATACCGATTACATTTATTTATTTATTGCATTTACTGTGGTTTTGTGTGACACATTACAGGGCATGCGCCCAGCAAGGGTATAACAACAATATCTTATTATTATTAGCTGGTATAGTATTTAGTATACGTTATATTACCTACTATATTTATTTATTTACTTAAATTTTACATAATATTCATCTAATGTATAGTAACATCCCTTAATTTAAAAACTAGTTAGTGCTATCACAAACTTCTTATATTCTATAATGATTACTTAAATTTACGCGAACACTACACATTAATGAATAAAACTATTATTTACGGATTTTATCGCGTTTAATTACTACTTTAATTTATATTTATGATTCCGACGTTTTGGGTGCTTTACAGCACCCATGGTTACGGGGGGACTGAGATGTTTAACGTCCCAATGTCATAGTTAATCCGGTTTTTGAATATTAACTTTTGGTCCGATTTACGCAAAACGAGCTTATAGTATCATGAAGGCTGCAGTCTGCGAACATGTCCAAGATCGAAGATGATATGCGAGTTTATGAGATTTAGAAATTAAAAAACATCAAATTTCAATAGAGACGATGGATGGGTGCTGCCATCTTCTTGGGATCCTATAATTAACAAAATTAAACCCAAACCCAAGCATACCACTGCAGCCTTCATGATACTATAAGCTCGTTTTGCGTAAATCGGACCAAAAGTTAATATTCAAAAACTGATGGTAACTGGACTAACTATGACATTGGGAAGTCAAATATCTCCCCCCCCCCCGTTAACATGGGTGCTGTAAAGCACCCGAAGCGTCGGGATAATAAATATAAATTAAAGCAGTAATTAAACGCGATATAATCAGTAAATAATAGTTTTATTCTTATATTATTCCATAATTATATTTATACCAGTCTACATATAAATTAAAAAAATCCACATTTATACATATTCTATAAACATGAGTACAAGAATTGCTCTCAGTTTATAACGAAATAGTATTATTCAGTTTATGGCTTAAAGTAACATAAATATTAGATGTAAATATTTGTAGTATACGAAAGGGTTGAGTCTAGACTTGTTTTTAATATTCCCCCCTACGTCTTGACAGTTCAATTTACTACGTGTTAGTTCAGCAACCGCTTTAATCTTCCTACAATAAAAAAGTTTAATGTCTGTTTCAAATGTAAAAGATAAAGTCTGTATATGAAAATTTATGCCAAAATTTCAGCAAAATCTGTGCAATCAAATGTTCGGATTGGTACTTGTGGTACATCTTAGCGTGCAAATAAGGGTAATAACTAATAATCCGCTGCACATAGGTCTATCGACAAACAACTGCCTCAAAGTTTAATATTATAATTTAAGAAAATTTAAAAAACAGAGTTGACCATAAGCTGAGATGATTTTAGAGAAAATTATCCTGGTGATCCACAGGAAACTAGGAAAATATTTTTGTATTGTTATTGGTCATGTGCTTCTTATGGCGAATGTAGAGAACCGGACACCCTTATCACGTGGCATTACATTTTAGTCCTCAAGGGTGACAACGCATCTGCATTGTAACTCTTAACTGAGGATAGATGTAGATGTATATGGGCCACATTATCATCAGGTGAACTGTGCGTTCGTGTGACCCCTATTCTATAAAAAAAAACACGTTGCAACGTGTGATAAAATCCTACTAGTTTAATAATAGTTTCAATGTGATCACTACCGGCGGTCTGCTCACAGGTATCCGAGGCAACGCGGATCGATACGTCACGCGGCGCGTTCACGTGTTCTGCTGCATGCAGTAGAGCTAAATACCCATAGGGGAGCCAGTGGCGGAAATTCGAACCTGCCGGTCTTCATTTTTATAGACTTGGTAAACCAAGTCTATAAAAATGAAGACCGGCAGGTGTCAGTATGAACCAATCTTGATTAAAACTACTTTTACGGATTTTATCGCGTTTAATTATACTTTTAATTATTTTTATTTTTAATTCCCGACGTTTCGGGGCACTTTCCAGCACCCATGGTCACGGGGGACTGAGATGACTGACGTCCCGATGTCATTGTTAAACCCGGAGTACCTTCAACTTTTTTAATTATTGTTTATGGTCCGATCTATGCAAAATGAACTGATTATGTCCTGAGGTCTTGCAATGGTATGCTTGGGTTTAGTTTTAATTTTATTAATTATAGGGTCCCAAGCAGGTGTTAGTACCCAGCCTCCTTCTCTATTGAAATTAGGATGTTTTTTTAATTTTAATAGCCTCACGTATCATCCTTAGTAGGAATCGATGTTCTTTCGCGAGGATTTGTGGTCTATCAAATCTGATATAATGGTTGGGGCCGTCTAGGATATGATCACAAACTGCAGACTTCCCGGAACGTTGATGCTTCACATCAGATATATGTTCTTTTACGCGGGTTCTAATTGATCTTTTTGTTTGTCCTATGTAAGAGAGACCACATTCACAATCAAGCTTGTACACTCCTGCATCTTTTAGAGGAATATGACACTTGACGGATGGTAGGAACTGACTAATCTTCTTCGGCGGCCTGTAGAATGTTCTAATAGGAGCTCGCTGGGCAGTTGTTTGCTGTCACAGATCCCTCGTGCTCTCTGAAACAAAGATTTGCCCACGGTAGCTAACTGTGAAGGATGGTGGTGAGATTCACCGTTTAAATATGGGTTTGTATGGGTATTTTTTCTATACACAGTGTGACCTATGGTGTTGTTAGGATTTCGGATGACTAACACATCTAGGAAAGGTAAGGAATTATTTGCCTCTAACTCCATAGTAATTTGAATTTTAGGGTTTATGCAATTAAGATGTTCTAAAAATGCAGTTACTTTGTCTGATGGTAAAATTGTGAAAGTATCGTCTACGTACCGCTTGTAGATCTGAGGTGTAACAAGTGCAGTAAGGAGGGCTTTCTCCTCAAAGTCTTCCATGAATATATCGGCGACAATGGGAGGCACAGGTGAGCTCATCGCAACACACCCCCACCCATAATGATTTTATACATTTATACGAATACTTCACTTTGAACAAAACTAAATTTACGGATTTTATCGCGTTTTATTTAACTTATTTACACTATGTTCATTTATCTATATTATTAGGGGAGGTCTATATTTTAATAGAGGATTTTCGATACGTCGTGCGTTAAATATAAAATATTTTGATGTTGGTGATAAACAGGTCGGCAATTCACTTTCAAAATAAATTATATGTGCTCCTTTAAGTACAAGGCGAGCGGGCTTTGCTCGATGTGAATAAATAAAAAGAATGACACCAACATAATATATAGACAAAGTTGAAAAAGTTAAATATTTTCTTAACACAAAATTTCATTCAAGTCGTTTGAGCGGCTTACAAGAAACGAATTATGAAAGTATAGAATTTCGTACAGAGCTTGTAAGCCTCCAGCGTGTGTTATTAAGAACAATCGTCTTCCCGAATATATCGGTGTCTCTTTTTACGGCCCACGAGAGTAATTTACATTAGCTAAACATTCCCCCAATTCAATGATAGAAAGGTTTAAAAAATTGGTTATGTACTTAATAAAATGCTTATGAATTATACTACAGATCCACGACGCCACTGCGGGCGCTAAACTTAACACTGATTAATTAATTATAACACGACCATTTAAAACGTCAGATCGTTACCGCCTATCTAAGTCCATTACTGTAAAAGGCCCCCTCCATAGATTGCCTCACAGAGAGCATATTTGCCACAGTTGCCACGCCAGAAAGTCGGTTTGGTAACTGCAATTATTATGTTAAGTGTATCAGGAAGACGCTGCTGCCCATCTCCTGTAGGTACGCGTTTTTACCTCTGTTACCTTTCACGACACCCACTTGGCAACCGCAGTTCTTTCATTATTTTAAGTAGACTCAACGAATAGTATATTCTTCTAGTAATGCCTGGCCGAATAGCCGAATATTTGGCAATAATATTCGGCCTGGTTGGAAGTAGTGTTTATTCTTCGAACCGTCTATTCTTTGTAGCTAGGATTGTCTACGAGGACCAAAAAGAGTAAACTCTTGCCTGAAAATGAAAAAAATCGTCTTTTTGCACCATTATCTTCCACTTTAATTACGATAATTCGAGTGCAAACACATTTTATCTGATTGTTCTTTGTTTAATTTTTATATATGGAATTCATAAATTATGTGAGGTGTATAATATGAACCTATGACTAATGATTAAAATAAATATATTCATCTTACCAATTATCTGACTACAATAAAATCTCTTACTTAAGTATTCGGTATTCGGCCGAATAGTACATAAATATTCTCTGTTGGACCGAAGGGGATAAAAAGTAGTCGAATGGGCCGAATGCCGATTAATAGCCGTATATTCGTTGCTCGGCCAATTTTCAATCTAATTTTGTTGTTAAGGAGGACACTGCTGTCGCCTCTTACGACACCCGCGAAAAGATATAATAAGATAGTGGATTCCCTTATGTCGCCACCACACGGTTTTTTTTTATAGAATAAAGGTGACAAACGAGCACACAGTCCACTTGATGGCAAGTGGATGCTGTGGCCCATAGACATCTACATTTAACCTCGATTAAGAATCAAAACGCAGATGCGTTATCACACCTGAGGACTAAGATGGATTGCTTCGTTTCCAGTGAAAAAGGGTCTCCGGATCTCTACACTCACCATACGTAACACAACAGTGTTAAGCTGCTATTTTACGCTGGTATTCTGTGAGAGCATGGTCCTTGCCCCGTCGAGTCGCTCCATTCGTTCTACAATCATTATATAGCTGCAGCGTGGCTCTGCCTACCACGTATAAAGAGAGAACACATCCTTTAATATTAAATGCAAACTTGCGTATAAATTACAAACATAAGTAATAAACTTTAATTATGATGGCACATTAGCGTCATAATAAGCTTACAATGTCTTTGAATTTCAATTCGATATTTCCTACTATTTAAGGCAGGTACCTGTTTATACTTCTTTTTCCAACTTTCAACTTCAATATATATAATATAGTAGAAATCGATTATATACACGTATTATTAAGGATAACTCTAATACTGCTGCTCAGATCTTTATCAAATATATATGTGACCACACGAGAAGAACAAGCTTTCAAATAAAAAATCAAATTTTTATTTCAAGTGAAGAACCATCACACCTGGAAAAAAGTTCTCAGGTAACACACCTTTAAAAAAACGTACAGTCGAATTGAGTACCTTCTCCTTTTTGAAGTCTGTTAAAATGTTAAAAATAGGAGGAAACCACTTCAGTAGGCTATAAAGATTGCATTATGTAGAAATATCTTAGATAGATAAAAGTAAACTTAAGATACAGCTTGTATACGTCCTCCTGCTGGGCACAGATCTCCTCTCACAGCGATAGTAAAGTAAAGTAGTAAAGTTACAGCCTATATACGTCCCACTGCTGGGCACAGGCCTCCCCTCATTTCTGAGAGTGTTTTAGGGCAAGAAAGTGTCCGCCGCGCTGCCCTAATGCGTGTTGGCGAACTACACATGTCTTCGAAATATTTTTTTTCTTATTCCTCAGACATGCAGGTTTCTTCACGATGTTTTCCTTCACCGCCGAGCACGTGGTAAATCAGCACTTAAAATTGCATTTAACAATTTCATTGGTGCCGGCGGGGATCGAACTCTGGTTACTGGCGTTCTGTTATATTTACAGCGAGCGTTAACCATCTGAGCTACCACGGCTTATCACAGGGATAGATAAATTGGTAATAAACTAGTTAATTATTTTATTTTACACCATGAGAATATTTCGACACATACCAAAGTCGCTTTTCACAACGCTCGAAGTTTTTTCATAAACTTAATCTGACTTTATATTGTTTTGTTTACAGGTAAGATGGAGCTATCTACCCTACCCTGCTCATCACCCGTTACGTAAGTACGCTAGCGAAAAATACCTTTGGAACTGTATTTTTTATTGCCCGACGTATTTTTCATGTATCCCGTCATTTGTGGTTGTTTTATATCGTAGAAGGAATTTTCTCTTGGTTTTTGTAAGTCGTTAAAATAATAAGATATGATTTTATTTGTTCTATAAATATGATATATGAAGTGTTCATAATTGCTACGTATAAATCTGAAGGTAATTTTAGATTTTAGACTTCTTAGATTTAAAAAAACTACCCCCACGCTTGGATTTTTACGCTGCAGCTATATTATAGTTGCAGCATGAATGGGTCGGATCGACCAGGGCAGCTTAATATGCTGTGTTTCGTATGGTGAGTGTAGAGATCTGGGGAACCTTTTTACTCGAAAGGAGGCATTCCATCTTCCGGGGTGACAACGCATCTGCGTTTTGATTCTTAATCGAGGATAAATGTAGATGTCTATGGGCCCCAGCATCCACTTACCATCAGGTGGACTGTGTGCTCGTTTGTCACCCTTATTCTATAAAAATAAAAAAATATTGGAGGCGGTTTACAAACATTAATTGCGCAAGGACAATCATCCAGACTCGGAACAATTATTTGTAAGCCATACAATTACTTCTTGTGTGCGGGATTTGAATCCGCTACCCTCAGCAGCAACTTAAACAAAGCGACGGCGCCGTCAAAACCGTAAACGATAAATAGATTTTTTTTCGCGTGATTATAAAATGTACAGACCTGCAACAGCGTCAATGATGTCAGCCATTTAGTTCCATATACCGATGATCAGACCGCCGGACACCTGTGTGACGATTTGTCAAAATCGGTTCGCCCAGAGAAAAGTTATGCGGTAACACATATAAAAAAAGAGCATACAGTAGAATTGAATACCTCTTCCTTTTTAAAGTCGTTAAAAAGCTGAAAAGGAGTCGTGCCATCCAGAAAATCGATCCTCCTCGATCCCTCCGCGATGTTTCATTTCATTGTATTGTCATAAAATTGCACTTATAACTTGTTGCCCATTCTAATAATCGTACATTAACCATATTGCAAATCGGAATGAAATTCACTTGGTCAGTTTTATAAGTGTTCCCAAGTGAATTACAATTTACAACTCATACCTTTCGAAGAACAGCTAGAACATCCCGTTCGTAACGAGCATCGTCGTGGCCAGAGCATTGTTTGCGATTATTTTCCGTTCATTATTATGCGACGTGGGCGACATCATACGTCGCCCGGTACGTGCATTGAATACCAACGCCTTGTACTCGAAAGCTTTGCCGCTAATATTTGTAATTGGACACGGCTGTGCTTCTTTCATTTGTCTTGAGATATGAGTATCAAACTGAAGATATTGGCTTTGGATAAATGGCGGTACAATTATTTGTTACAAACATCACTACATAAACTAACATGGTACACCTATGAGTTTATATTAAGTTTGTAATATATAATATAACTAGCTTGTCAGGCAGACTTTGTTCTGCCCTTTTCGATTATCTTTATCCTGTCCTATTAAAAATCCTTAAATTTGCAAAAAAAAATTGTGGGTCACTCATGGGCAAAAAAACTATCTTATCTATCAAGTTGGACCAAACTGCACACGGTGTGCAAATTTGATTAAAATCGGTTTAGTAGTTTAGGAGTCCATCGCGGACAAACAACGTGACACGCAATTTACATATGTATATTAAGATAATAAGCAAAGGATGGGTGATTGGGACCATGAGTACCTACATTTTTATCCTAGATTAAGAATTAAAATGGGACCGTGTTAACACTTATGAGAACTGAGATGGAATAGATCGTTACTTGTTAAAAGGGCCTCCGATACTCATTTGTCGCCATAAGAAACACAGCAGCACAATGCTGAAAATTTACGTTAGTATTCTGCACGAGTAAGGTATGGTCCTGTCTTAGGTGAGCAGAACTATTTGTGCTGTAGCCATAAAACTACTCTGGCTGGTACCACCAACCTACTCTATCTCGTATTAAGGGCCTTCAAACCTTGTATTCCTGATAAAAAAATCGGTAGTAGTGTTTGGCAGTAAGGAGACTAACTTACTAGTGTCAGTATAAACTACATTGCTAGGGAGTAAGTGATCTAAAATGTAATTTCGTCCGAAATTGGCTGCGTCACAAGAAAAGTTACATAAACTATTAATCCGCGGCTAATCTTCTCGGTTACGTAAGATATTATATATATATATATATATATATATATATATATATATATAAATGAATGGGTCAGCTCGATCGGGGAAGCACCACGCTCTCACAGAATACCAGCGTAAAATAGCAGCTTACCGCTGCTTTGTTTTGTATGGTCAGTGTAGAGAATCGGAGATCCCTTTTACTGGAAGGGAGGCATTTCATCTTAGTCCCCACGGGTGACAACGCATATGCATTTTGATTCGTAATCGAGGATAGATGTAGATGTCTATTGTCCACAGCAACCACTTACCATCAGGTGGACTGTGTGCTCGGTTTTCACCCTCCTCCTATAAAAAAAAATTCTGTAGGGCCGTTGTATCGCAGGTATAAAATTGCTAATTGCAATTTGAAGTGTTTGCCGTCATCACGTACTCGGTGGTGAAGGAATCCAACCTATGAATTAAATTGTCCTAAAAGCTATAAAAAATCCATTATAGCCTACAGAGTCCACTGCTGAACATAGATTACCCCTCTCCCTCTCCCATAGATTACATCACAGGGGGGATTTTGCTATAGCTACCAGGACTGGGTCAGCAACCGCAGCTTTTTTATTATTTTGAAGTGTTAGACCGAGACTAACTTTCGAAGACCATGTGAGCAAATTGCTCGAAGAGGGGAGGGTCAAAAGTACTCGGATACCTAGACGTGCATGTATGAAGAAGTTAATGAACCTGAAAGAAGCGAAAGAGGTATGTAAGGATCGTGACACTTGGCGATCTGTTCTCTCTGGCTACCCCGTTAGGGATTGTGCGTGACGATAAGTAAGTAAGTAAGTAAGTAAGTTGAATTGTTAGAAGATGCTGTTGCCCAACTCCTCGTTTGTTTTCGTCTGCTGCCTCTTAAGACACATAGGTATGGGTAAGATTTTTTATGTTAGGACATTGCGACTTACTATCTAGGACTTCATCATCATTTTCATCAATCAGGTGGTATTGTATTCAAGCACTGGCTTATAAAAAAATCACTATTTATCACCGCAAATTACTGAATTGAAGGATGAAGGCTTTGATTATAATACCGGACAGTTTCGAGCAGATATAAATCTATCCATTGTGTTTGTATGTATATGATGATGAATTTATATACTTGAAAGATTATTTGTTAGGGTGAATGTCAGTTAAAATGTTTACGTTAAAAGATACTTTATCTGATTATATACTTAACGCATCGTTATTGTTCACCAAGACAAACAAATCTCTCACAAATAACAATAGCAGGGTGACTAACACGTTCATTATTATTTCGCACATCTATTATGAAAATAGTATGCATGGACACAGCTATGCGGCAATTTTCCGACCTGTAGCGGACAGAAGCTTATATTGGCTCACAAAGTGAAGTAATGAAAGACCCGGATAGCGCGAGCTGTACTACAACGCCATCTATCGACCATGTCGTTATTTTATTTTCCTTAAAACCGCACCTCATCCCCAACAAAAAAACCTTCAATTTAGTAATTACTTTATGAGCGAACAACAGAGTTCAAATTTAGTTTCCTCGCAACAATCTTAGGCCGTTTTAGATTTTGAAAGTCAGCATACGGCGATAAAAGGAACGCCGATACAAAATCGACTTTGTCACGGCGTAAAAAGGCTGCAATATGCTCAATCGTAGATCCGATACGCAGCCTCCCCTAGGGCTGTGTTCGATCCTTCCAGTCGCTTCGCCGGCGTGGCCCGGACACGTTCCCGGTAGGAAAATCGAGACGGAAAACCAAAAACGTGACTTCACTCTTCCCTTCTCCCTCGAAGGAAAACAGTGGAGTATATTTGTGATGCTTTCGCGTTCTTAGCTTGAGTGGTTAACAGCGTTGAGAGTTTTTTTTTCAATTTTTATTATTAACAAAACAGTGGTGCTACAAGGAAAGTGTTTTAAGTGTTTAGTGATATTCGATTATATATTTTTCGCGAAATTTCCTACGTCTAATTCTTTGTTTGTCGGCAAAGGGGATCAATATATTTAATTCGGATTCCAAAGGTACGGTTTTGTGTTGGATATGGTCGTGTGGCTTGTAGTTAGGTGCGCAAGAATGCTTCCGTCGGTGTTGGATTGGAACGATGGGCCTCCCTTTGGTTTAACGAACGGCGATTCCGCAATTATACCATGTTTAACATACCTCGGCAGTTATATATGAAATATATCATGTTACTTCATAATTAATTGTCAATATTAGGGTTTTTTTTTTTATAGAAGAGGGGGCAAACGAGCATGCGGCTCACCTGATGTTAAGTGACTACCGCCGCCCATGATCAACCGCAACACCAGGAGAATTGCGGGTGCGTTGCCGGCCCTTTAGAAAGGAGTAAGCTCTTTTAGCGTAGGTAGGTAGCGTCATAACGTTATCTATGTTTTAGTACAGACAGCCTAATAGATCGGTTGTGTATGAGTCATTTGTACATACATGCCGTCGTGCATTCTGAATACTAAAACAACAGTAAGAAATTCAGGCCTCATCAACTTCGTCATTGCATAATTAATCTGAAACGTTTACAAGTCGTTAACCGGAAATGTGACATATTTTGTCTCATGAATTCGGTGTTTTAACTTATTTTACTTGTTTGTACTATCACTGTCAGTGTTAATAAAGATTAATCATCAAATCGTAAAATTCATTAAAAATAATTCAATACACTGATTAGCAAAATCATAATAGATGTAGAATGATTTGTCGTTAAGGCATTTGACAGACGGATTAGGTACTGAAATTCGTTTTACCAGAAATCTATATATCTCTATAACCTTTAAGGCGTGTAGATATGGAAATCTAATATATGAAAATTCATATTTGTTGGTTCGTATTTTATGCGCTGTCATACCGTTCATCAGATTGCGGTAAAACTTTGTCAAAACATTGCTTGCACTTCCGCGAAGGTTTTTTTTTATAGAATAAGGGTGACAAACCAGCACACAGTCCACCTGATGGTAAATGGATGCTGTGGCCCATGAACATCTACATGTATCTTCGATTAAGAATTAAAATGCAGATGCTGGCAACGCATCTGCATTTTGGCCTTGAGGACTAAGATGGAATGCCTCGTTTCCAGTAAAAAGGGTATCCGGTTATCTACACTCACTACACGAAACACGTCACTGGTGATAGACATAGTTGTACCCGGTAGGTGGCGCAGTTGTAGAATTCAGATATCACCCGTGCGAAGGCAGGGCAGATCGCTGGTAATAAATAAAATATTGTTTAAAACCTTCTTCCTATAAAGAAAAGTAAACTTTTAATCAAAATTAAAGCTGATATCAATGACATAAAATGATGAAATAATTTCAATACTAAACTCGGTGTTGAGACCTAGGGTATAGAAGAATTGAAGGCCCGACTTCAACTAATTTATTGATTTTTTATAAATTTTTTTTTAGTTTTTTAATATCGGATATAAAGTTTAATATTTTGACTCTGATTTTAAGTATGTTACGGATTTGATGGTGTTTAATTTATTAGATATTTATTCACGACGTTTCGGGTGCTGTCCTACACCCATGGTCACGGGGGCCTGAGGTGACTGACGTCCCGATGTTTTAATTATTATTTTACTCTGTTTTAACTCTTAGTAAGTAGACATAGGAATATCAGAAATTGAACATATTCTAAATATAACTTTATATTTAAAATCTCATCCTCTATTTTCCCAGCCATAAGGGTGGAATTTTTCTCTCCAAATTCATATGGGACCCTGAAGTGTCATAACCTATTTAATAAAAAATAATTACAATACGTTTCAATTAACAAAGACAGCGTAACATACATCTAAAATACTGTCGAATTGAGAACTTAGTCGTTTTTTGAATTCGGCTAAAAAGAAAGTGGAAAAGAGTGACAGAAGTTAAAAAACGTAGGACGCTAATTTAATCGATATTTTATAGGATATCCTTTCATTTCTCACCAAAATTTTTAGTTTATTGGTTAAAAATTAAATTCTAGATTGCATCGATGAATATATGAGCGTACGACGTAGGTGCATTGCGTAGCTCAGCTCCTCCATAGATAAGAATTTGCCTAAGCTATCTAAAAGGACAAAATCAATTAAAGGGATTAATCAGTATCAACTGTTATTTATAAAAAAAGGTTGACTGTACTGTACATATTGTTTTAATTTCTCTACCGTTTAGGACTACTTTCCTAATTTTATAGATCGCTTGTTGAGGTTGACATTGAAGGTCGGGGACGTTGTGAAGTCTCTCGTTTTAACGCTTACGTACGTTTTATGGCCTCAACGTGAACGGAAACAGTTGTCGTAATTATTTTTAGTTTTAGTAAAGCTATTTTGTAACTATAAAAACTTGACATTAAACGAAGTTTAAACAGTAATCAAATATTTGGAAATTTTTATATTATATATATATATATATATATATATATATATATATATATATATATATATATATATATATATATATATATATATATATATATATAGATACGTGAAGGGAATAAATCATATTGTACGAACTGAGGTGTGTAATACTTAGCCCAGTTAAAGTTTATATGAAGAAAGAGTGCAGGAAGCTAAAGTTTATTTTCTTATATATAAAAATCAATGGTTGTCCGTTAGTCTCGCAAAAACTCGAAAATGGCTCGACTTTTTTGTAGTTTGTTTGTAGTAATTGGCACTGTTGTCGACGTCCAGAAATCACCCAAAGTACAAAGCCTGGGCGGATCGCTAGTAGGTATATGAGAATATGTGTTAACAAAGACATTAAATAAAATAAAATAAAACATTCATTGTTTACATTGATACTGCCAATGTTAAACACATAATAATCTATGGTCAAACAGCCTCACGGATTAGAGATTGTCGTCAAAGAATTTTAAAATGTTGCCAACAAATAATTACACATAACTTTATGCTATTTCAAACGTTGCTTTTTCAATAGTCTGTGGATTATGTCGAGGCAAAAAGCATTTATTTTATATTTTGTTTAAGAGATATCTGTGTTTTAATGTGCAGTGGAAAGTGAAGTACCGCTTGCTTATTGTAATATAAACTTAAATATGTAATAAATTACTGTCGAATTTCGATCACTAGGCGACAACAAGTATTTTATTAAGAATTTATGAAGACTAATAGCAGGAATGGAAGGAAAATAGGGACTATTTTTATTTTATATAATAAGTTTAACAAAAATATATGTGCTCGTCGACACGCACAGACCTGATGGTAAGGAAATGTGGTCCATAGACATCTACATTTTTACCCAATTAATAATAATAATAATAATAATAATATTCCACAACAATCACACAACGCCATCTAGTCCCAAGCTAAGCAGAGCTTGTGTTATGGGTACTAGACAACTGATAAACATACTTATATATTTCTAAATACATACATATTATAGATAAATTACACCCAGACACAGAACAAATGACCGTGCTCATCACACAAACATTTGTCCTGGGTGGGAATCGAACCCACGACCTCCGGCATAGCAGTCAGGGTCACTAACCACTAGACCAACAGGCCTGTCAATTGTCACTGTTAATTATAAATTGAAATGCAGATACGTTGTCGTCCATTAGGACTAAGATGATATGCCTCGTTTCCACTAAAAAGGGTCTCCGGTTCTCTACACTCACCATACGAAACACAGCAGCATTAAGCTGTTATTTTACGCTGGTATTCTGTGAGAGCGTGGTCCTAACTCGGTCGAGCTGACCTATACATGCTATAACCATAATATAGCTGCAGCGTGGCTCTACTACTGAGTCAGGAGGAATTTAAGATATGGTTTTTAGGGAATTTCTGGCACTCGGTGCCATAGTACCATATATCATCTCATGGGTGTCGTAGGAAGCGACCTGATAACAACGGAAAATAATATAAAAATAGTTGGCGGTTGTCTGTCTGCCTACTGTACTGTAACTGTCTCAACTATAACAAAATCCCCCCTATGAGGAAATCTAATGGAGAAAGAAGGCGCGTGGGGCAGGCCTATGTTTAATGGACTTTAAGCCGTTATGAATGAATAGTGTCAGTAAACCCTGGGAATGATGGACTAGGCCTTAAATTGATGTTGGAAAAACAATCCGATCCTAAGGGAAAATAAATTGTAATTATGTGGTGCAACATGCCAGGATTTTTGCTCTGTATCCATCGTGGTGATTATTGTCAACACTACTGTACACTGCCTGCTCTTTTGAAATGGCTTTTGTCCAGCAACGGAATAAAAAAAAAAAACTGACGGTGGTGACCGAGAGAAAGCTCCCTTCTTACCGCTCATTTTGTTATAAAGCTAGGATCGTGTAGGATCAATAAAATTTGTCATTTATTATTCTCCGAGCCAAAAAGTGCACTTGATAAAAAATTTGGGGACCTTCAAGAAATGAACTTATTTCTTTCTAAAGGGCCGGTAACGCACCTGCAATTCCCCTGGTGTTGCGGTTGTTCATGGGCGGCGTTAGTCACTTAACATCAGGTGAACCGTATGCTCTTTTGCCCTCTCTTCTATTAAAAAAAATACATTAACTTAAACTCCACAACCTTCCTTGGCCTTGTCCCGTTAGTGTAGTAAGATGCGATTGAGGGAAATCCCCGCACTTAGTATGGAATCCGATAGATAGCGTTATATCCATATATGCCCCACTGCTTGGCGCATACAACACTCTCTGAAATGTTTATGTAGTAAATATTTCTCGCGCTGCTCACATGTCTGCAGAATTTTATTACTTAGAAAGTTTACCGTCGATCATTGTAGTAAATCAGCACTTATAGTCCGCCGTAAGTGGTTACCACAACCCATGGAAACTATAAACTAATTTCAGACAATGAGGGATTCAGACCTTGCGTCAGTTGAAGGATAGGTCGGTAGGTAGTTGAACGAAGGTAGTTGAATTAAGGTAGCATTAAGGTAGTTGAAGTTGGCCGAGCAAGAAAATGAGTTTGTATACTTGGCATGTGTATTCAGTATGGATGGAAGATGTGATAAGAATATACAACGAGTGAACGAAAGGAAATAAAGTAAATGGTGCTCTACACTCTATTGTGAAATGTCAAAATATGTCAAAAAAGGCACGTATGGCAATTCACAATGCTATGTTAAATAAGTTAAGCTTTCATAAATTACTCAACATGTTAAATGGGTTCATCTCCATGTATTTAAAATGTTTATTATGTTACTATCTTCAACAAAAAAACATTGTGTGTTTTCGTTTTCAAATTTTAATTATTGTTTGTGAATTTAACTGTAAAAATATTATCTCGACGCCCGCATCCCTATGTGAAAGTACAACGGAAATACCCCACGGTCCGTTATTCCCGTAGCTTCGAATTTATTTAGCCACGTAAGCATATTTTTGTGGCATAGGTATGATGCTGCATGTTATTGGTGTGGTATGAATGGGTCTGCTGGACCGGCGAAAGATCACGCACAGAGAGTTTCGTACGGTGATGAGCTGACGTGGGATACACTTTACTGAACAGTTTAGTTTTTTTAATCTTGGCTCACACTTCACAGGTGTGGCAACGTATTCCTATATTGATTTTTAATCGAGAATTGCCGTAGGTGCTATGAGCACAGCATTCCTTACCATCAGGTAGACCACGTGCTCGTTTGCCAGTTTTAGATTTGTTTATTGTTGGAAAAATCTTTACGAAATTATTTTAATAAAGTTTTAGGACGGTTGTAATCTCCTTAACTATAATTGTCGCTTCATTTAGATGCTACTATCATCCATTTATTCTTTTTTTTTTACTATTCTAAGCCATCGCTTAACTACAATCCCACCTGATGGTGAGTGGTGCTGTAGCCTAAGATGGTAAAGCGCACTGACTTAACTAAAGCCTATTCACTCTTGCCTTGAAGCCCACTCACATTGTAATCGGATGGAAAGACAGATGCTGGCAACTTATATCACTCCTTTGTTGTATGCAGGACGAACGATGTAACAAACAGTTTGGTTCGAATACGTGGTAAGCAAAAACTAAAGGGTGGAGACTGACCACACGTCTGGTTATCTGATGGTGGAAGGAATTAGATTATGCGATTGATGCGCACACTCTCCATTCCCTCACTTTCGTAATGCAATTGGACGACACCATCCGACACGACTGGAGACCGAAGACAGTCAGCTTTGTGTTTTCTAAGGCACGTGGGTGAAACACTGCCAGCTTCCTTACTCCAGACTTCTAGTGCGAACTTTTTAACAGTATAACCCAATACCTAACTGATTTTGGCCCGACTCCTACTACGACAATCTATCTTGATATAGTAAATATCTATCCTCGAGGGTCTTTGACAGAATTAGATCAAAACATGAAAGCTTACTTTTTCTAGAGCTCTGAGTTAGTGTACACTTGACACGAAAATCGACATCATAATGTGAATAAAGCACAGGGCACGTGCTTCCATTCCAAAACTAAGCAAAAGCTTTGCTTCAATTGGCTGAAAGTACGTTATGTACTAGCGTTCTTTTTACGTATGTGTATTCACTACTTTATAGTATGATTGAGAACGACATCCTTGAGTACTTGGTTGTGTGCAATGCATACACTCTGTGTGTGCGTGACTGTGTGCCTTTATGGAGTTTTAAAGTGCGCACGTTTGTGTGGATTTTTAATGTGTGTAGGCGTTAAAACTTCAAATTTTATTTATTTTTGTAAGAAAAACTCGTCTATTAGATAAATATACCCACTTTTTTAACGTGCTAAAGTCACGCTGCTATAGCAGCGTATATTACGATTGCAGCCCGGATGGGTTAGCGGTGGGAACCAGAGACGCTTTTCACTCGTAGCAAGGCATTTTTCTGTCTTAGTTCTCAGGGGGTGATAACGCATCTACATTTTGATTATATTTGAGGATAGATGTTGGTATCTATAGGCCACAGCATCCTCTTAACATGATATAGACTGTGTGCTCGTTTGTCACCCTAATTCTATAAAAAAAACAACTTTTGAAGATATTTTGTTGGTTTCGAAGATACTCTAAATACAACAAATGATATCTTTAAAACTAATTTAGCGAGTCGACTTTTTTAATAACGACTAAATTATTTCTAGATAAGAAAAGAGCCACTCCATTAAATTTATTATAATAATAACCCAATTCATAATTTCGCTCGCTCCCTAAAAAAACATTGCCCAAATAATAAGCAGGAAAATTTTAGTTGGGAAAGCCCCAAAGGGATAACCAACCTGAAGTAATGCATGCCTTTGATCGCGTTCGCGACCACGGGTAAAATCGAGTGGGGATATCGGGTGCGACCACGGCTAAAAGCGGAGCGAACGCTCCGAAATTACGTGAATATCACAAATATCAAATTATTAATGGATTATTCTTCAAATCACTCGATTGTTCTTTATACGGGATTGCAAGGGAATAAATAATCCATGTTATTCGATTGTTAGTTGGGGTAGCGCATTGCGCCTTTGATACCTTAATATCCCTACGATTGCGCACAATGCATTCGATTGTTATTTTAACGACGTTGTAAGAAGCAGCAATCTGTACATCACTACAATTTTCAATTTAATATTAAATTTCTACAGTACAGTAGTACATTTCTACAGTAACATTCAAAAGCCATTAAAAGGCAAGAATGGCTAAGGTAAAGATGCCGTACAACCTTATTACTTTCTGTTCAGGCAAGAATAACATATGCGAGGTCTTCAGGAATAGTAGTACCATGACACAACAAAATTAATCTACGAGTATGCCCGATCCATAGACGTATAAAGTGGAAGTTAAAACGGAATGCGACTGACATTGAAACTATCTTAGTTTTGCAGAAAACAACCATAAGAGCGATTTATAACCGAGGTCCAAAGGAATCCCTTAGAGAAAAATCTAAAGAAATAAATATATTAACTTTGGCCCCTATATATTTACGTATTTTATGTATACGTAAATGTGTACACACATAAATAAAATTACTAAAAATAGTGATTTATTATAGTTAAGTTAAGTTAGTTAATCGACTCCAAACAGTCAGTAATTCCTTTATGGGGCTATCTATTGTATAGGCTTTTACAACAAAGTCCAAGATATAGATTTTATCTGTCAAAAGCTTTAAAATATTCATTAAGCTGAAATTGTTTAGTAGGGATTATAGTGATGCTACCATGCTGTTTCTATATGTTTTCATAACAATTTTATAAATATAATACTGTAAATTATGCTTTAAAAGGAAAGTCCCGTTGGGTTTCTAGTTGGTATTTGTTAGGACAGAAGTGTTTTTCTGAACCAGTGCAAAAAGTAAAAAAATGACTCAATAAGTCTACAACCATAATATGTAATCTATATTGAATAAAAATGATTCTATTCTATTCTAGAATGCCAATGCTCAAACTCTGCCGTGACGTCGTAGAACGGCAGTATATTCTCTGTAATTGTTTGTATGGCACACTGTCTCACCGCGTCGCTCTTGCCTGCCTTCCCACCTCTCTGTCGTTTTCATCCAGAATGCTGCCTTAGTTTGTCCACCCATCCATTACAGCCTATAAAAGTCCACCGCTGAACATATGTTTCACCCTAGATTGCCTCATACTTGACCCGCTTGTTACGTGGTTGTCAATTGCAATTTTTTTTTCTAAGTTGTCTGTCGCCTCTTACGGCACCCACGGGACGATATGGGCTGGTGGATTATTTTTAATCAATCGCTATTACACCGTCGAGAACTGCTCTATAATGATACATACTCTCACCGCGTCGCTCTCGTAACCGCTCCCACCTCTGCCGCTTTCGAGAGTGCTGTCTTAGTTTGTGTCGATGTCAAATCATTATTAAAATGAGACACCACTGCTCGTCTCCGTCGTCAGCTAACATAAATTGTATAACTCGTGCGGAACGCCTTTATCGCTACTTTCTTACAGTTATGAGTCGACCCTCCTTTGCTTTATTTTCTACCTAAAGGTACGTCAGCAAATATTACGAGAGGATTGGCCTTTTAATCATAGTATTGTATACAATATATTGAAATATGATTGGATAGTTTTTTCCATGCTTTTACAGTATTTAATTTGTTAAATGTGTTTTAGCGTAACTCGTTTATAAACAGTTAAATAAAATAATTTTAAAGTTTGCGGTCAAGTATGTGACAAACTTGCTCGACGGCGATCACCGTCGATGATTGATATCAACATCTCAAATTATAAATAAAAATTTCAGTGAAACCGGTGGGTACCGAGTTTGGGTTGTGTTAGAACCCAACCCAAACTAGTTTCAGATTTACAAATTAACGAAGTTTTTATAATCGCAGCATTTTTTAAAGAGTAATGGTGTCAAACGATCCTCACACAGGCCACCTGATGGTAAGTGGGTGCTGTGGCCCATAGAATTCTCATCTATCTTCGATTAAGAATCAAAATGCAGGTGCGTTGTCACGCTGATTTTACACGGCACGTTGATTCAGTTACTGTTTCACGCTGGTATTCTGTGAGAGTGTAGTCTTTCCTCGGTTGAGTCCACCTATTCCTGCTACAACCATAATAAAGCTGCAACGTGACTCTACCACGTATGAAAATTGAAGGCATATTTTTTTTAATAACACAAGTTTATAGCGCAGTGGCTAAGCGTTGGCCGCGGGTTTAAATTTCGCACGGAGAAAGTAATTTTATAGCCTAATAATAATTGTTCCGAACCCAACTTCATGTCCATGTACGATTTATGTTGTAGACTCCTCCTCGATACAAAATAAAAATCTATTGTGGGATAAAATTTTTAAGACATAATATTAGAGTAACATATGGGCTAACAGTCAATCAGGGTTACAGATTCGTTGACACCCTAGAAGATTAAGATGGAATGCCTCACAGCTTGTGACACCAGCAGTACGGTAGGCAAATACAATAACATTAAACCACTGGTGTTCTTGTAAATTGTAAAATAGAATTGAATGCGTCATTCTTCAAATTACATAACAGCGCTCCATTCGGTCGTCGACCCTCAGAGGGTGCGCCGAAGTAATTACCAACGTATAATGCCGAAGCTAACCCTGCAGGAATTTCGTGCTCCTCCTAATTCGTATCGTTTCCGGATGGCGATTCTTTATAATAATATTTTCATGTATTTACATTTATGTATATTTCTTGTAAGTCTTTAAGGACTAAGATGCGTTGCCTCGTTCCCAGTAAAAAAGGTCTCCGGTTCTTTACACCCATCACGAAACGCAGAAACATTGGGCTGCTGTTTCACGATGTTATTCTGTGAGAGCGTGGTGAGTCCCCGGTCGAGCCGATCCATTCGTGCTACAAGCATACGGCTGCAGCATGGCTCTACCACATAAAAACACCACGTCTACTCTAGTATTGCTTGTTCACCTGTTCGTCAATATCGTGAATGTATTCACGCGTCATTGGACACCAGACAGGCGGTAGATTCGCACCGGTGTCATTCAGAGCATGTCTGTCGCAGCCTCGATGTTCGCGGTTTCCGATTATTTTGGACTAGGTGTGACTTGGTCCGCGTGGAATTTAATACGATTGAATTTCGTGGGTTTCAATTTTTTTTACAGGCAACCGTAATTCTTTTTCTAATTCTAAAAGTAGCCTACATTAGCTATCTGCTAGAAAAAGTTCCATCAAAATCGATCTTGCTATTTCGGAGACAAACAGAAAAAAAATTAAAAGTATATTTTTATGATATATGTACCGTAATATATACTTTCATATGCATTTAGTAAAAACCTGTTACTTTTACAGATTACAGACACTTAAATTTCTATTTATTTTTATAGATGTGAAGAGAAGTCTCATTAAGTGATGATACTGTTGTTGTGACTTACGAGACCAGTAGTTTGTGAGGCGACATTGTTGTTGTGACCTACAAAACAGTGACACGTTTGTTAAACTTCTAGGTTACCAGGTTTAATCACCGTACTTACGCATAAGTTGCCAGAAAATAGAAATGGATGACGTACGTTAGTTAGTATAAACATTTCTCTTCTAAAGGTTTTTGCCTATGAAATTGCCGTTTTGCCTGAGAAATTTTATCAAAGGATTTGCCTTAAATAAGCCATTTTATTGTTTGTTGATGCCATTGCTATAGAAGTCACTGCTCAGGAATCAATGAACTCTTTAATGGCGTTTTACGGTTTCTTCGCAATAGAAATTTTTACCTATCAAAAAGTTACCTAAACTTCGAAAAACATGAAAGGTCAGTTCAGGCAAGTTTCGGGGAATATTGTGGATGAGGAAGGGTCTGTAGCATAGGTTCTGCAAAATTTCCCAACTTCTGTTGTACATTATGTGGCCGAACGTTGTCATGAACAAATAATGGCGACCAACAATTTTTCGATCTGAGTGGTTTGAGTGCCTGCTTCTCCAACACCACTTGCAATTTTTGACAATAACGGTAACTGTAGCACCAGATTGCAACTAATTTGCAAAAATTTATTGTTACCTGGCGCTATATTAGTTGCAACACACATGGGTCGGCACCACCGGGATAAGACCACGCTCTCACAGAATACCAGGGTAAAATAGTGCTCAAGGCTGCTATGTTTCGTATGGTGAGTGTAGAGGACCAGTGACCCTTTTTACTGGAAACGAGGCATTCCATCTTAGTCTAGACTTCCAACACGTCTGCACTTTTATTTTTAATCTGGGATAAATGTAGCTATGTGCCGCAGCAACCACTTACCATCAGGTGGACTGTGTACTCGTTTGGCACCCTTATGTTTAAAAAAATACCTACAAACTGGCTATCAAACTTCCGCGTGTCTATTTAAAGTACATTCTTTTTATTGTAAACACTGACTTATTTTACTCGTACAGTCTCGATGGGTTTCGATACGAGTTATTTTGGGCTAATTTTTTAACCTAACCTCTGTACGACTAGTACTTTGAACTATACATGTGATGCTTGCACTAATCACTAACTAGTGAACCAACAATGAACCGATGGAGCGGCGGCGGTGGTGTCGCCACCGTCACCACGCCTCACCGCATGCGGGGTGGTGGGGGGGGGGGGTGTATGTGGTAACAACAATTTTACTGCGTGTATCTTCGATCAACAATACCAACTAGATGTCGGGTCGGCGCAAGAAATCTATCTACGTAAATAATATTATATTCATGCGGACGGTATTTAGCTATGATTTTGTACGTGACCCTTTATCTAGTTGGTATTGTTGATCGAAGGCGTGTATTGACAAATGTGCAGTCCAGCGCTATTGATCCATTCCGGTTGCTATACTTGATTTTTTTGTAGAATAAGGGTAATAAAGCACACAGTCCACCTGATGATAAGTGGATGCTGTGTGTGCCATAAACATCTACATTTAACCTCGATTAAGAATCAATATGCAGGTGCATTGTCTGAAGACTAAGATGGAGTGCCTCGATTCCAGTACGAAACAGTATTCTGTGAGAGCGTGGTCTTTCCCCGCTCGAGCCGACCCTTTCGTGCTACAACCATGATATAGCTGCAGCGTGTCTCTACCACGTATAGAGTAATACGAGTAATGAGTTTTAGTGGTAAAATATGAACTTAAAAAACCATTCGCGTTCACATAATATACATAAACACGTTCGCTGCTGAGACATCTCCCGTACCTAATACACATATGTGTAAAAGATATAGTCTGCACACATCCCACTGGCTGGGCATAGGTAGGTCTCCTCTTTTTTCCAAGGGGTTATGAATCAATTAATCCACTGTGCTGCTCCAGTGCGTACTGGCGGACTTCACTTCACATCATGTCATCAAAATATTTAACATCACCGCCGCACATGATAATTAGCACTTAAAATTGCGATTTACGATTTCAGTGGTGCCGGTTGGAGTCGATCTCTACTTATTCCTGGGTACTGGGATTTTATGGCGGGCGCTAAGCTCCTTTTCATTTCCATTGCCTTGTAGTGGCGGTGTAAGAATATCCGGGGTGGTTATCATCACGTAAGTCTCGTAAGACGACAGAGGGTTGCAAATCAGGAAATGTGCGAAAGATGGGAGAAGATGCTGCTCTTCATAATAACGTGTAAAAATAACAATAAAATTGTGGTTCTGTCTCTTGCAAATCTGCCCGCTTGTCAAGCGTGGCAACTGTGACAAATAATCCCCCCTATGAGACAAGCTTGGAGGAGGCTGTTCAGCAGTGGACTTTCACAGGCTGTAAAGGTAACGGTAGTGCTTAACTTCTAAGCTAATACGGCGCTGATACATAATACAGTAATAAAATGCATGCAGCCGTGTGCAGCCGCAGAATTTAAGCAACAAATTAGTAGTACTAATAGAGAAATTGATTGATTTGAGAGCCGGTTAGTTATCGTAAACAGTGTCTATTAAATTGCATTTGTTCAATCGGCTGATCGATGCGTGCATGCAAATTGCTCTAATCACAGTTAGGGTGACCAATAGTTTTGAAGCAAAAGTCTTTTTATATAATATTGGAGTCAAACGTGCTAGATGGTCGTAAGTGGCTGTTGCAGTAACTATTACCTAAACAAACGTCCAAAACAAGGAACATAGATTGTTACAGCAAAAGACTAAGATGGAATGTCTTGAGAGCCTGTAATAAATAATACTGACTGTTTTAACCTCCGAACCGCAACGCAGTGGCAAGTCGACTTTCGTTCGGCTACTTGGTGACAGAAATAGCTGGGTTATACTAATCTATACACATTCGGAGGCAGAAAAAGTGTCCTTCTATCTACTAAAATATTTCAAAGCGGGAAGTGTTTTAAATTAATTTATTCGCTACATCCCTATCCGTGGAACACAGGCCTCTCCAAAGAGTCGTATAAGGGAGAGTTGCTTCACTTGGCAGGCGGGAAGTCGCTGCTGTTCTCTCCTGGTTTGTTTCAGTCTGTTGCCTTTTACGACACCCACGTAGCGATATGGGATGGAGGATATTCCAACACCGCCACCCAACGATTAGAGATGAGGTTCATACAGTTTTTGTTAAACAAATGTCACTAAAACTCCGATAGTACTTCTTGATGTAATACAGTCAGTTACGCCATTTTTTTGTAAAGATAGGCGTGACTAAATAGCATGCAGTCCACCTTTTAGTAGTAATAGCAGTATTAGTAAGCGGTTGCTATGGGCCTCACTCTACTAAGGATCATAATATCAAAATGCAGATCCGTTGTCACGTGATAGAGACATATTGCAGCTATATTAACTGTATAGTTATAGCGCGAATGGGTCGACTCGACTGGGGAAGGACCACGTCCTCACAAATACCAACGTAAAGGAGCGGCTTAATGCTTCTGTCTTTCGTGTGAGTGTAGAGAACCGGAGACCGGCACTGGAAATGAGGCATTCCATCTAAATCCTCACGAGTGGCAACGCAACTGTATTTTGATTCGTAATCGTGGAATCTTAGCATCAGGTGGGCTATGTGCTCATTTGTCATTCTTATCCCATTAAAAACCCTGAGTCACCAATCGAAACACAGCGGCGTTGCTGTTCTTGTTCTGTTCTACGTTTGTGTTCTGTGCGGGCTGCTTTCCCGGGGTCATGCTTTTCGTACTGTAGCCAAAATAAACTGCAACTTGGCTCTACAACGTATAACTAATGGTCAATTTTACCTGGATTAAAGAGCACCTCCCGCCCTCCCTCAATACTCAAGTCAAACTGGTGGTGACGAAGTTAGTGTATGCAATGGTCAAATTGTTATTTATTATTAGCGTTATGATTTATATTCGACATGACCGTATTACCGGAACGTCGACATTCTTATCTGATATATCATCATCATCATCAGCCTGTGGCAGCCCACTGCTGGACGTAGGCCTTTCCCAAAGCACGCCACTTAATATATAAGAAATAATATTTGTGTGTTCGTATTTTATACGCTGCTATACCGTTCATCATATTGCGCTAAAATTTTGTCAGCATATTGTTTGCGCTTCTGTGAAGGTTATAGGCTAGTTGGAACCAGTATGAAGTAGGTGGCGCTGTTGTAGAATCCAGATATCACCCGTGCGAAGCCGGGTCAGATCGCTAGTAGTAAATAAAATATTGTTGACCTTCTTTTTAAGAGAAAAAGTAAACAAAAAGATAGATAACAGATAAACGAACTATTTTAAAAAGGAAAAGTTTAAAGCCCAAAGATGGTTAGTTAATTGATGGATTTTTTATCATAATCATATAAATTGTTAATTAAATATCGACTTTAGACCTTTAAAACACGAGCTTTCTTCCTTTAAGAGGCTGGCTACGCACCTGAAATTCCTCTGTTGTTGCAGTTGTTTTTGGCCAGCAGTCGTCACTTACCACGTGCTCATACCGGTGAGCTTTATGATTTAATTTGAACTTTCACTGTTTATAAATTAGTGAAAGTAAAAATGACCGAGCTGTCTTCTTTTTCTAAATTTAGATAACTATTTTAGACGTTAATACTTGTTATTTCATTACTTAGGATAAGTTTCACAAGCAGGTATTGTAAATTTTAAATTGACTAATGGGACAGTCCATTTTGTTTCAAACAAATGGTGATCCTATATGCAACGGTACGGCTTGTTATGCGCTTTCTTACGTGATGTTTATTGCATGCTCTGTTAATGATAGGCTGATGGCCTCTAAGTTGTCGTGGAGTTACTTAGTGCGAGCATGCTATTGCTATTGCGATGTGTAAGTAGTTAGCAAACGGTTGACTATTTTCTAACCTGCAACTTTTATACTAGATGTGGAGCTATCCCAAGTTGCATTTTCGTTGCAGTCTATCAAAAAGTTCACTGCTGAACCTAGCCGTTTTTTTTTATAGAAGAGGGGGCGAACGGACGAATCAACTGATGGTAAGTGTCGACCGCCGTCCATGAACAACTGCAACACCAGGAAAAGTAGGCATTGTCGTTTCGGTCCGGAAAATTCACTGGTGGTAGATTCCACAAGGAAGTTGTGCGAGGAAGAACTTTTCTTCCCTGCACAACTTCGTCCAACTCGCGTCCCTATAGATTGTCTCGTAGGAGGCGTACCTGACATTATATAAACATGGTATAGCTATATATATATATATATATATATAGATCAGCTCAACCTTGGAGGTCACACTCTCACAGAATACCGGCGTGATATAGCAGCTTAATACCGTGCTTCGTATAGTGAGTGTCGAGAACGAGCCCCTATTTACTGAAAATGAGGCATTCCATGTTAGTTTCAGGGGTGATAACGCATCCGCATATCGATTCTTATTCAAGGATAGACAGTACCAGACGTCTCGCAACACTGACGCTGCTTACCGTGGTCGGTTAGGGTATTTTACATTTTATACCCTAGGGGCCACAAAGAGCCGTGGTAGCTCAGATGGTTAACGCTCGCTGCAAATATAACAGAACGCGAGTAACCCGGGTTCGATCCTCGCCGGCACCAATGAAATTGTTAATTGCAATTTTAAGTGCTGACTTACCACGTGCTCGGCGGTGAAGGAAAACATCGTGAGGAAACTTGTATGTTTCAGGAATAAGAAAAAAATATTTCGAAGACATGTGAAGTTCGCCAACACGCATTGGGGCAGCGCGGCGGACACTTCCTTGCCCTAAAACCCTCGCAGAAATGAGGGGAGGCCTGTGCCCAACAGTGGAGATATATAGGCTGTAACCTTAGGAGACCACAAAATGCCTCATGGTCTGACGACACTCACGGGATAATATGGCTATAGATTCTACTTCGCCGCGACCACAGATCATAGTCAAATTTTTATTAAAAACATATAAACGTGCATTTCGATTGTATATCTAATGGTAATAATTTTCTCTGCCAATTTATTTCACTAATTTCCATTAAATTTAACTGACAAGACGTGACGAATAAGTTGGACTGATTTGCCGAGAAAATTGGCCAGCATATGATTGCATGCTTAGATATTTTTAACCTGACATTGTTGTCAAAATAAAAGTAATTAAAAAACCAGAGGCTCGTAAATTAAAGTGGAAGAAAATGTTGTTAATTTTAATTCGTTTATTTCTATTCTTTTTTTACTCATTAAAAGTAAAAAGTTGGCTAGATTACTAAGAATATAGAATAAATATTCAATTAGACCTATGTTTGTACAACTTTGCTTCACTGTTATTACAAATAAAGTTACCTCGTGTCTGAAAAACTGAACAGGACATTTGTAAATATCCCGTTGTGTCGTGTAATTATTAAACTTTATGTATCGTCCCCGGATTTATCTGTGAAATATAATTAAATATTAAAAATAAAATTTATTTTATCCAAAAATAACTAGTATAAAAGTGAAGTGAAGTCAGTGGCTTATCCCATATAATTGCGCTTTTAATTTATTTCTTAACTAAATGTGAACATTTTAATACATAATAATATCTCGTATAGTAATACTACTAGTCCGGTAATTAGGTTAATTTAGTCTAAATTTGTGTTTTGTGTTTAACTAACTTCGATAAAAAAGAAGGTTTTCAAATCAAAACTTAAAGTTGCGGTTGCGTTCCTACTGTCTGAGTTTTTGTATCTACCGCTAAGTAACAGTACACTTGAAACATCCAAAATCGTTGTCAATGGTTGTCATCGAAATTCATCATTATCGTCACAGAACCAAGTGTAAACATAGGTACTCATCCCTCCCCCTCAAAAACTATATTTGGCATTAATCGTAAGCGCAAACAACAGGTTTAAATCAAAACGGCGTAGCTAAGGTATAATATGTCTATAGAATAAGTGAATAGAATTTTGTTAAGCCAAAGCAGGCTTCACCACATCCGTCTACATTGCCACTTAACTTAGGATACCATAATAGGAGTTATAATTATAATTGGCTTAAAATTAGTAAAGAACATAATTGTTGTTAGAATGAATTGATATAATGATTTCTTATATTTACGCGAAAACTACCATGGGTGCTGTAAAGTGATCGAAACGTCGAGACTTAAAAAAGTTAAAAAAATAAAATTAGTTTTATTCCACGACTTGATATATTACACTTCCATAGTTTTATCTAGCGAAACCAACCTTTAGCAAAACCTTCAAAACAAATACTTTCATCTAATACAATTACGGACAAACATGTAATATCAACGTGTACATATCGACGCATTAGTCGCAGTGGCGGTACGCGCAGCACGCGCTCACGCTCAGTCTATCGTCGTTCGCCGCGCCGCTCGGATTTGCGCGCACCATCTCACTTTATTTCCATAATATTCTAACTTTCGAATATGAGTATTCTAAATTTAAAAATTCTGAATGCAGTGCTGTGATTATATTGACTAGTGTTTTTTTTTTATTAGCAAATGTAAAAGTTTTTAGGCTGCATGCGTACGAATTGCTACGCACAAGTGCTTCTATAGAAGACAATCATGGAGTAACCATCGGTTGAGCGGGTACTTGTGATAATTTCAGGCACCGGTGCACTATTGTTTCATGGCTGTTGCGTTTATCGGCGGTTATCTTGTTTTTCTTTTTATTAACGGTTGAGTGGTTTGTTTTGTAGAGAACTAAATATTTTTAAAATTTAATTAGGTTATTATATAAGTAGTTATTAAAAAGAGTTCATAAGTAAGGAATTTTAATTCTTAATGTCTCATATTAGATAGTAAATTAAAAAAAAAACTTTTAAATTATGTCAGGTTTTGTAAGATTTTGAAATGAAAATAGCTTTTCTAGAAATAATCAACTGATATAGAATATTGTATACCAACATCTCGCGTATCACATAACATTATCCATCGTAAGATAATATTTTATAGTAGACGCGGATATCTCAAATATCCTAAGATAATCAGTAAAGATGAATTTTATCATATTTTCATATACTATATTCCGTATCTTAAATTAACATTCATAAAAGTAAATCTAACTAAAAGGTTACACACAACATTAAAGAAACTATATTATAGAAAAACTTAAACTAAAAGTTTAAAATTAAATATAATGCATCATATTATATGGGAAATCATGGCAATATCTACTAAGCTTCAGTTATACATTAGACTGTTAATTTTCGGAATTCGCGATCTATTGCGTGTTCTCCAAAATATATTTTAATTTTAAAGTCATTCGATCTTAATCTTAAAAGTCTGCGTTTGATTCTAGGATGGAAGTATATTAAGGCACTAACTCTCACTTCTATAATTTTTGCAGTTAAAAATTGTATTGCTACAGGTTGTTATTCGGTAGCCTTTCTCGTTCCTGGAATCGAATATGTTTCTTCTTAATTTATTATCATTTGTAACAATCATTTAATGTTTTAATGATAAATAAAGTTGGTGAGAAATATGTTATCAATACAACTGATGGTAAGTGCTTGGAAACGATTTTAAATAAAGAAATTACTACGGATGTGTTATCATCACTCCGAAGGATTAAAATTAAATGTCTTGTATCCTTCGATAATTGTTTAGTAGATTCGAAAAGGCTCTGTCTTTTTCCTTAGTTTGTTTTTCTGTACTCGGCTCGACCGGAGTAAGACCACACCCACACAAATTACCAGAGTAAAACAGCAGCTTAAAGCTGCGGTGTTTCGTATGGCGAGTGTAGAGAACCAGAGACCTTTTTTACTGGAAACGAGGCATTGCATCTTAGTCCTCAATGGTGACAAGGCATCTGCATCTTGATTCTTAATCGAGGATAAATTTAAAAGTCTACGGGCCACAGCATCCGCTTACCATCAGGTGGACTGTGAGCTCGGTTGTCACTCTTATTCTATAAAAAAGACCTACATGTTTCATATTCAGTGCCTAGAGTGAAACCGTGACTAATAAGTAAATAAATGTTGCACTTAGGCAAACTCCTCAATCACCATGTTTATCGACCAGGGAAATCAGTTAATGAAATAAAGACGTTGTTTGTTGGTGTTGAATGTTTACCACGATATATTTTCTAAATTTAACAACGTGCGTAGAGTTCAAAATCACGTGGTGAATTGTAAGGGGATCTTTTCTGCCGGTTCGGCACATCAGTGGCGAGTTTCTCAGTCCCCCATTATTTAATGCCGTTAATGAGTTGTTTGATGTGGGTGGGATGTGGTGAGATTAGGTATCACGCTGATTGACGTTTTGACTTTCACAGATAAGATAATTAATGGATAAATATTTATTTATGTTTAGTAATCGATATTATACGTCATAGTTTATCAGTCTTAAATATATACAGCGATTTCTTGATAAGGTCTCAAGACTGTTGATGACGAACATATCCTATCAGAATTAATTTGTTAAATCCGCATAAAAATAATTTTTTTACAAGGCTTTTGGCCCAGTGGCTAAGGGCCGCGGGTTGGAATACCGCTCGTAACAAGTATTTGTATGGTCTACCAATAATTTAAAAAAATAATTAAGAACCTCCAAATCTATAATAGTGGTCTTTGAATCAGTACCTACTTCAATATCTATTAAGTTCAATATAATCGAAAAACCATTTTAAACTCGGTTAGTTTGTTGCTATTATCTTGACAATAATGAGCGATATGTGAAAATGATTAAAATACATGTGGTAAAATTAAAAATGTTGTACAACCGACTTCACACATGAGAACACCAACTTTCAAATAAAAAACATCCTCAAAATCGGTACACCTAGAAAAAAGATCTGAGGTTACACACATAAAAAACGGTCAAATTGAGTACCTCCTCCTTTTTAAAGTCGAAAGAAAAAATTAAAAGAACTATTTATTTTACGTAAAATGGAGCTCGGAAGCTACGTGTAAAAGAAGTATTACTTACGTTTCTCTGAGTGTTAATCAAAAAATAAAATACTGCTAAATCGCAAGAAAATAAGGTATCTGTTATATTCCGCGGCCGCGGCCGAGTCGAAGTCCTGTTTCAAAGCTCTATTCAGCTACTATTTGTGCTAAATCTCCGGTTTTGTATACATATAATCAAATGCATAGGAATGTAAATACGTTGAGAACACCGGGTGGTGTTTTCACCGTATTTACAGCGTTAGCTAGCGTATTTGTGCAAAGTAGTCATATGTTGACAGGCTTCCGTGACCCTACCTACTCGGTTATTGGCATAACATCACTAGGTACCAAGTGGTGGCGATCTTGACCTAGGGGCGCGTATATATAATTTAATTACCCAACACGCACGGTAGTAACGACCGCTAGTGAGAGCGCACGTTATTTATAACTGCCTTGCGTTACGTTGTCTGTGCTGTGTCATATTTCCCGCCCCTCGAGCTGTCACCAACGTACAACTTATAGGGAGGGATTGGTTTAAAGTATATACTTTAAATAATATTAGTTGATTGCAATTTAAATTTCTTAAATAAGTAATATTATTTACTAAAGGTTCAACATCTTCTAAAATAACATTTTGTTATTGTCGATGTAAGCAAATCGTTTTGAGAGGCCTTTTTCCTCTCAAAAATGAGGTAAAAGATGATTTCTAAAACAAATCCTTTTACTGTAAAAGTGAATTGCGGTTATAAAAATTTTGATTATTAATAAAAAAGTGAAAGCCAACTTCAAAGAACTAAAAAAATAAATTAAAGTAATTTCCACATATTAACTTCAAAAAATCCGTGCTTAGCACATTGTGTATTAGAAGTTAGCACTTAGTGCAAAGTGTTAAATATGGTTGAATTGTTAATCCTGATCCTCGCATAATATTCTTCTTCATTTGACTTAACAGTTCACAAAAGTAGAATATCAATATCATTTTAATACCGTTAAATTTAATCAAAGGTGGTATGTGTGTATGTGCACACGATTGTACGCGTTGTGCAATGAAATTTGCTGTGACTCATAATATCCTCGCATGTCGCATGTCTGATTTAATATGCTTCATTCAGATTCATTGTCGTGAAGCCATTAAAAATGCATACTAATCATTAATTGCGATTGAGACATAGACTATTTCTATACAACGTTTCGACTCGGTTAAAGGCCATGTCGAGTCTAAAAAATTTAGATCCCGCCCCCTTTTTTAACTTCTCGCTAAAAAAATTGAAAATTTTCAAAAATAGGGAAGTTATTGGTTTCACCCCGATTTTCGAAAATCAAGTTTTCATCAGATCTCGACGTTTTGAGATCCCAGGAAGCTATTCTGACTAATTTCACGTGGACGTCCGTACGGATGTATGTATGTGTGTGTGTGTGTGTGTGTGTGTGTGTGTGAGTATGTAAACCTTTCATAACTTTTGAACGTCTTGTTTGATTGAGATGCGGTTGGCGGCGTTCTAAAGATCTCAATGTGGAATAGATTTGGTAATAATATGAACTGACTAGGACCAGTAGATTTTAAGAAATCTCAAAAATAAAATTTTTGAAAAACTGTTGTTTTGGAATAACTTTTATACGGCTCTATCGATCGATTTCAATAACTAATCAACTATTAACCTCAAAAAATGACGTCGATTGCTGTTTGAAAAATAAAACTCGGTTCATTTGTTCGTGAGATATCGAAGAAGAAATAATTTGAAAAAAAAAACGTTTTTTTCAAACATAACTTCGAGATTTCGCAACATAATTTGGTGAAATTTGGAGCGCTTTGCATTTGAAATTAGCGGGAAGTTCCAGGGGTGGCCTGCAGAGACCAATTTTTTCTTAAGCATATTATGACCACGTACTATTGTAAGTTTTGACATAGTTAAAGTCTATATGAATAAGGAATACGGAATGCTAAAATTTATACAGAACTAGCTTCCTGGCTCCGGGCTGCTACTGAGATTTTCTTCACAGAAAAACTCAATAACAGGTTATTTTAACCCAAACCGAGGCCAGGGAACCTGGCACCTCATTATCAACAGTCGCGTTTACAACGACCACTGTCAATTAGGTCCTCTTTGAAAAATAACTCTATATATGTGTAAATATAACCAGGTTGACCGAGCTTTGCTCGGTATTTTTCGCTCGGTTTTTTTTTATTAGTGTGTTTTGTAAAATATATGTAGATACAAATTACATACTGATGAAATACGAATAATATTTTTTGATCTTAGCGACATAATAGAAAAAACTGAACTGGTTATTTGAATAAAAAATCATGAGTGCAATTAGCTTAATTTAAATTTTCGTGTTTTTAAAAAATACTAAAAAAGGGCTCGAAAAAATAGATTTTCTCAAAAAAGAAAGGAACTTAAAAAAATTAAAAAATGTCGGTCGGTCGGTCTGGGCTCGAACCATGGTATTACGATTTTGTGACCGCTCAATATACCAATTAAGCTATTTGTAATCATTAATAAACCGTCAAAATTTACCTTCTTATTCTAACGATATTGTAGCAGTTTTTCATTGTCTAAAAACTGGGACAAAAAGACATTTTCTAAAAATAAATCCTAGCTAGATCGATTTATTGCCCCTGAAACTCCCTGCACAGAAAATTTTACGAAAATCGTTGCGTTTCTGAGATTGTTTTATATATATATATATATATATATATATATATATATATATATATATATATATATATATATACAAGAATTCCTCGTTTAAAGGTATATAATATATGTGTAAATATATATATATATATATATATATATATATATATATATATATATATATATATATATATATATAATGGTTTAAATAATTAGTAATTTGATTAGTAATGTGATGTTTCATAAAAATGTTTTTAATTAATTTAGTACCCAGCGCATTGCTGCCGCAGAAGAATTAATTGTGGAAATATCGTTTGAACTTGAAGAGTTATATTGTTTAATTTAACTCTTCCAAGTTGTGGGTTGGTGGGTGTAGATGTCGGTCTACTCGTGTTGAAATAAAGAAATGTCGGTGCTAAGATCATTAAAATAACGTCGAAAATCTTTTATCCACAAAAATCCTTTGACAAGCCTTGCCATGCCGTGCCATTTTTGAGCGCAGGCCCTAATAATACAGGAAGAAACATTAACCTTAACGTTTTTCAAACAAATTAACTTCCCCACTATGAAATCTGTCAAATATTACACCTCATTTTTAAGTGGCCTACGCCCGAAATTTTCTTGTTCAATATTATTATATTCACAAAATATAGTGTAGTAATCACATTTACACTTAGTATTAGTATTTTCGTCGTTCGTTAGTCGACAATAGACGGTCAGCGAGATGAAATGAGTCACAGATGCAGATGTAGTACGGCGCTAATGCAAACAGCGCTCGGTAATGAAGAACGTTTAATTTTAACTCTCCGACCGCTTGGCTTTATTTGCTTCAATTAACACATCTTATCATAAATATCTCGCTGGACTCACACTGCTTGTGTAGTAAGACTTAGAATTTAGTATCGGACTTTGAAGTGTAGACGATTGTAGTCTCTACCTTTCGCTAGCTCGGGGATTGTAGCTTTGCGGTAGTAATCGGTAAATGTATACCCAGTAAAAACCAAATTTGCTTGATTTAAGATTTAGATAGATAGGTAGATATCTACCATCTGGTAACACACATAAATATTAAAAAAGGAGAGAAAGAAATGTGGTACAATGAGCGGTCTTATCGCTAAGAGCGGTCTCTTCCAGACAACTTTTAGATGGACAGAATTGCAAGAAAACAACAAAAACTTGTGTGGTTTGGCTAAAAGAATAACCCTATTGTTTATTATAAACCATACACAGAGATAAAGATGCATAATATAGATATGGAGAAAAATGCAAATATACATACTAAATAATAGATTTAAGTTTATGGTATTAAAAAACTTTACTATTTCTTTTTTAATTTAATGTTACAATAAATTTTAAATAAAAAAACAGCGGTGACGAAAGCGCAAACATTGATTTTCATTGCATGTTTAAGATTTAGTTTCATTGCATGTTTTATGGTCGCCATACACGGTCAGTTCAACTGATCATTCCAATTGATCAGTTCAAACTAAAACGGTTGATAATTTTTGAAATATTGGATTTTCGATATATCGATAAAAAACTTATATATAATACTCCGATATTGATATATTTATAATTATCAATACATCGAAAATTGAATATTTTAAAAAATATGAACGGTTTTAGTTTGAACTGATCAGTTGGAATGATCAGTTGAACTGACCGTGTGTGGCGTCCGTAAGACTTAGTCTTCAGAAGGGACAACGCATCTGTAGTGTCTTCTTTCTTTGAAGTTGGCTGCAGGTGGTTATGGACTGCAGTAGCCACTTACCATTAGATGACAGTAAGTTCGTTTTACGTTTGTACGTGGTAGAACCACACTGCAACTATATTATGGTTATATCATGAATGGGTCGGCTGTCGGCTCGACCGGGGTAGGACCACGCTGTCACAGAATACTAGCTTAAAATAGCAGCTTAATGCGAATGTGTTTCTTATGGTGAGTGTAGAGAACCGGCGACCCTTTTTACTGGAAATAAGGCATTCCGTCTCGTCCTCAGGGGTGACTACACTTCTGCATTTTGATTCTTACGTAAGGATTAATGTACATGTCTATGAGCTACGGCATCCACTTACCATCAGGTGGGCTGTGTGCTCGTTTGTCACCCTTACCTATTAAAAAAAATCAGTTTTTCACAGTCGAAATAAAAATTTTGTCGTAGTAAAATATCACAATCAAAATTGTTCGACATTAATACATAGAAAGAAAGGCCTGAGCTTATGGCTATCATCCAACTGTGGAAACTAATTACTACATCGTAATGGCTCTAATAGTTTCACTACGAATGAGTCATTACTATGCGGATCGCAGTGTGTTGTAGGGATGGATGGACAAGTGAAAAAATGTATCGATATATATCGTATCGATATTTTTTTCAACCGTATTGATATATAATAGCGTGATAAATATCGACATATCGTCATGTTTTGCATGATGTTGTAGGACAAGACCCAAAATAGTATTACTGGGCGGTTGACTAAGAAAAAAAATGCTCTTGTAGCTACTTTCGATGCTTAATGTTTTGTCGATTAATAAATTTTAAAATATATCGAAATTTATATGAAGTCGATACTCCAAAATGATGATGATGATATCGCGATTTAAAAATATTGACGTTATAGTATATTGACATTTTTTTAGAAAATGTCGATATTTCGATATATCGAATTTTTTACCCAAGCCTAGTCAGTAGGTCGGGCAATGCCTCACCGAATGATGACCGTAGTAGCGCCGCGGGTCAGGTATCGCTATCTCTTTTATTGCTTCAAATTTTTGTTAATGTTATTAGTGTTACATACGTAAATAATTAAATTAAATTTAGTTCATTTACACCTACTGGTGGCTAGCACATCATCCATTTTAACCCGAGGTAGACTTCTGAACTCAAGCCTCCGTTACGAGAAGATTTTTAGGCGATTTGGTGACAGAAAAATTCATGTTGAATGGTTTGCTTACTGTCGGATATTGTTGCGTTACCAGGTTTTCGCACATTTGAGCGTTAATACTCTAAGAACGTATCAAATCTTTGGCGCCACCTTCCGTCAACAGTCTGGGGTGATGGTCAGTTGCATCAGGTATAAATGGACATGATTTTAACGTCATCTGTTAGAGACTACAAACCTGGCCATTTTTCTAAGTTGTTTTCTGACCACACCCACTTGCAATTATACGATAGCTATGCTACCTGATGAAAACGCCTGAAATGTCTCGTCGCCTGCTTTCTTTACTGAACTCCCAGAACACCTATCGTATTTAGAAGTGATATAATCGTTTTTTACTTCAAATTGTTTGTTCATTTTCCTTACTACTTCTTATATGCAAAGATAGATATTCTCTATTGCTCTTAAATATATCAAATGGGTTGGCTCAACCGGTGAAGGACTACTCTCTCGCAGAATACCAGCGTAAAATAGCAACTTTAATACTGATGTGTTTCGTATGGTGAGTGTAGAGATCCGGAGACCCTTTTTTTACTGGAAACGAGGCATTCCGTCTTAATCCTCAGGGGTGACAACGCATCTGCGTTTTGATTCTTAATCGATGATAAATGTCCACATCATCCACTTACCATCATTTATGAAAAAAAACTTTATCACAAAATAGGATTCCCCGCGCCTTAGAAAATGTAGTTTATATCAGCAACAAACTCTAGCAGTTCTTAGTTTGAAAACCTCGTCGCAAATCATGCGTGCCGCGGCCTGATCCATTACCTCCTTTTATTTGGGTCGCGGTGATAGACACGCTGAGTACTGTGCTTTTTATTGCACGGACAGATAGAAAACTGTAGAAAGTAATAATTGTGACGGGTGATTTGCCGTCGTCACTTTCACAGAGTCGTTTTATAGTAATGTTTTATTTTTGCTGAAGAAAAATGTCTTATAAAGTGTGCCAAATGCGAAGCCGATGTTTAAGATTTTATTTATTTTATTCTTTATTGCATCCTTAAACAAAAGAACACAAAGGGCGGACTTAATGCCTTGAGGTATTCTCAACCTGTCAATCAAAGTTTATCGCGGTGGCAGTTCGATAGCGAAGCTCCCAGATTGCTCTGGGTCCATCTGACGTAGATAGAGTATTATATATTATCAAGCTTGCAAAATTAGAATTGGAAAGTCAAACATAACTATGTAACATAAAATGCGTTGTGCAGGTGTACAAAAACTAAAATCAAATAATATGAAACTAATTAAGCTATTTTTTCAGAAATAATGGTGACAAACGACACTATATATTAATGTTGTGACACACTACCTGTGATGGTGAGTCGATGCTGTGGCTCATACGAGTATACATACCATTTATCCTCGATTAAGAATGATTATGGGTGCCTTGTTATCAGTGAAAAGGGTGTTCCGCTCGTTGAAAACAGCGTGCGTTGTCCTTCCCGGGTCGAGCTTACTCATTTGTGCTGCAACGTGGCTCTACACTAGATCCACTATGGTTTAAATTATTATTAATTTTATGTTGCAATAACATTTGTTTTGTTGTGCTTCCTTTAGCAAAAATGTGTGTCAAAAGCGACATTTTATGTGTCATGGAAATTTACTTTTAGAAATTGAAGTAGTGTTAGTAACACTTAACCAATAGTGTTTTAGTGATTTACATCCATTTTAAAATATATGCATGTAATTTTGTAAAAATATATCTAGCAAATATCAATTCTTCCGAAAATAACGTGTACCTTGTTACATAAAGTAAAACCCGTCTACGGAAACCTCGCAGCAAAACTTAGTCTCATACACTGTGTGACTTACATGAAATACTTTAGTTTTCCGAACTAGAAATACAAAAGAAGTGAAGTGAACAAGTTGTCAGTAAACCCAATCCTAGTGTTATCCTGCGCGCATAGTACTCTGGGAGATTTCCTCCACTCACCTTGGAGTTAGTATGAAATAGAAATAGAAACTTTTTTATTCAATGTAGATTATAACAATACTTATTGAACGTCACTTTTTTAATTTACCACTGGTTCGCAAGAAAAACCTCTGTCCTGGGAAGTACCGGCAAGAAACCCAGCAAGACTATTTTTTTTTTCAATAATAGCTTACAATCATGTTTACAATCAACAACACAAGACAAATTAGAAATAGCTTGGTAGCGATCACCCTTCCCAGAGGTTATAATCATCCATAATTATAATAACCCTTTTTATACAAACTTAGTATAATAACATTTTTGAACTTCGTGTATGACAAATTTTGTATATTTTCTGGGATTTTGTTGTAAAAGCGTATATATCGGCCCAAGAATGAATTACTGACTCGGTGGAGTCGAGTAACTGGTACTACTAGCTTGTGTCTGTTCCTAGTATTTACAGAATGAATATCACTTATTTTCGCAAAACTACTTTTATTTTTGTGTACATACATTACATTTTCATAAATGTAATTGAGAGGCCAGAGTTAATATATTAATTTCCTTAAATTTTTGTCTCAGTGACTCTTTTGGTTTTAAATTATATATTGCTCTAATGGCCCTCTTCTTCTATGATATAATATATCCTCCAAACATTATAATAACCAGGGGAAAGAGTAAAATATCTTACACTCTACTGTGTTTCGTATGGTCAGTGTAGAGTACGGGAGACCATTTCTACTGGAAAGGGGGCGTTCCATCTTGGTCTTCGGGGTTGACAACGTATCTGCATTTGGATTCTTAGTCGAGGCTAGATGTAGATGGGACACAGCATCCACTTAAAATCACGTTAACTGTGTGCTCGTTTGTCTTAATAAAAGTTTATAAAGTTTATTTAGCAATAAAACTAAGTTTTCATAATATTAAACTTTATATGTGCCTGTAAAGTGGGACGAAATTATATATGTATATTTTATTGTCGACAATAGTCTTGGGAAAAGGTTATAAAATATATTTGTGGTATCAACACGGCACGTTATTGAATATTCAACTCTTAGTCTTGTATATTTTCAATTAATTTGTTATAGATAATAAGACAATATCTTTAGCATTGTATTCGTGACACTCAATGTGTTGACATAACAATCCATTGTAATTTCATTATCGTGTGTTGCCAGAGTGCAATTAATTTGCGTAACCTATTACATGTTTTGTACATATTAATTAAAGTGAACATATCTATTAGATAAAAAAGTGTGTAGAGTAGTATGTTTTGTCACAGTACTTTTTTCATACAAATAGTTTGTGTATTTTGAAAACTAGAAATTACTTAACGTACCAAGTACACCAAGATCGTAGTCGCGTCTTTTTATGACCAAGCGAGACTTACCTTCGGTAAAGATACGTCATAATTTCTGTATAACAAGCTGTATACGTGGTAGAGCCAAGCTGCAGCTATATTATGATTATACGACACGAATGGGTCGTCTCGACCTGGACAAGACCACGCTCTCACAGAATACCAGCGTAAAATAGCAGCTTAATACTGCTGTGTTTCGTATGATGAGTGTAGAGATCCGGAGACCCTTTTTACTTTAATCGAGGCACTCAGAGGTGACAACGTATCTGCATTTTGATTCTTTATCGAGGATAAAATATGTAGATGTCTATGGGCCACAGCATCCACTTACCACCAGGTGGACTATGTGCTCGTTTGTCACCCTTATTCTATAAAAAAACGTTTCAGTTCTAGTTTTAATGCATACATACGTACAAAGTGGTTTTGTCTTTCTGTCAAGCAATTCGGAGTAGCAGCCTGGAGTCAGTAAATAGGCGATGTTTTCGCCCCCGTGCCTCGGAAAGCACTTAAAGCTATTGTCCTGCGCTTGATCTCTTCGTTCGTGCCGATTTTCCATCCCATCGAACAATGAAAGTGAGGGAACAGCGAATAGAGTACACTTGTGCTTGTGCATGTATTCTGATACTATAATCTTGTCCTGCGCAGGATGGCTTCTCTGTTTGAGACTGGCCGCCATGACCGAATTGCCTGGAGGACATTATTAGTGATTTTAACTAAATTATGACTAAAATTAAATATAAATAAATACGTCTGTGATAATGGCAATGTTCCTGCATAATGTTACTTTTCGGAAATGCGGACTGATGGCCTCCAATACAGAGCACGTAACAATCAGTACTGTTTTGTGTTCATATCATTAGGATTGATTATTGGCACGTAATATGTACTTACAAAATTTTCTGTTGTTGCGTCAGAGCCGTTGTGTGAGTCAGCGTGTAAGCGAACCAACCGGTCTCTCGATCGTCCCGATTTGGAGAATGCAGCCTCCGTTCCATCGACCCGTTGCAACTGACACTATTTGCCATTTATAGTTGTAGCGTAGCCCACATTGCTGCAATGAAAGAATAAGTAGCTTAAGTGTTTATCGATGAAATAAAGCTAATTTTATAGAGCACACAGTCTACCTTATGCTGAGTGAATGCTGTGGCCCATAGACATCAATATATCCTTGATTAATAATCAATGTACAGATGTGTTGTCGCCCCTGACCACTAAGAAAAAATGACTCGTTACCGATTAAAGTTCACAGTATTAAAATTTATAACAATGCAAATATATATATATATATATATATATATATATATATATATATATATATATATATATATATATATATATATCTATATATATACACATCCCGTAACGTATTGTACGTCCACTATGGCCAATTTTGCATATAATGTGGCGTCAACCTGCTTACGACGTCCAATATACGGACGTCAAATAGGAGACTTAGCGCAATGTTCGCAAATTGTCATGCTAATCACATAAATGTCAAAATCTTTAAAAAAATTGGACGTCATTTTTCTTCCAATCTTGCTGTACTGAATATTTACGTAGTTCCGCTAATTTTCGTTGCAAAAATAATAGCGCTGCTGTCGATTTTTGAATACTTTCATGTGTGGCCGTATTTGACTTCCGCACAAAATTAGGAGATGCGACGTTGCCGTTCCGTCACCGTTGCCAACGTGTTACTTGTATTTGGTGATATATGGTTATGACTGCCTCGTTGGTCTAGCGGTTGTAGTAGTGCGACTGCTGATCGTGAGTTCGTGAGGTCCTGGTTTCGAATCCCCGAGCGGGCCAAAAAATCAATTATTGAGTTTTTCTGTCAAGAAATTATCAATAGCTGCCCGGAGTCAGGAAGTTGGCGGTGTATCACCCTCCAGGTATATTCCCTCAGAAAGCACGTAAAGCCGTTGGTCCTGCGCCTGATCTCTCTTCGGTCGTGTCGGTTTACCGTCCCATCGGATTATGAGAGTGAGGGAATAGAGAGTGCACCTGTGGTTGCGCGTACACTTGGGCACTGTAATCCTGTCCTGTGCCGATGGCTAGTCTCCGTTGAGGCAGACCGCCGTGACCGTAATTCGGTCTGCAGGACATTATTATATGGTTTATACTGCGTTTGGTACTAGTAATTTTACTTTTAAACTTGTTTTCTTAACCTTACATTTACCTACACATAATATGGACATCCAAATATCTTAAAACTTTCATACTGAATGATATTTGACACCCGTATTTTTGAATTTAGTTATATTTTTATAAATGTAGATGCGGACGTCGGCATATCGGTTTATTTCATGCTGCACTATATTTTAACATTTTACATTTGGTACTTTGTAAGCAACCCATAATTCTGTTTGAGTATAAGTTACCTTCTGATTGAGTACAGGAAGATGGACTCAATTGTAGATATTGACAGGTTTCATAGAAATTTGTTTTATTATATTGTGACTAATAACCTCTGACTAATAACCTAATCTGGTCTGGCGAAGAAACTCATTTTAATATAAGGTTTTACTGCATTAACTACCAATAGATTGTTAATTTCTACAATAGACCGTGGCATATTGTTGCTGACATGAATAACTCCGAAAATATAATTTATTTACTTGTTCGTGTTGAGTTTTGGTGCTCTCACTGCATCTTAAGGATGAGTGCGACTACTTTACCTAATCTGTACGAAATCACTCTCTACTTAACCAGATTCATTTTTGTGAAAGGCTATTTTTGTTAAATTATGATATTATGTTTGGTTTTGCAGTTAGTGGAAATACAATTTAATTTTTCACACACGTTTTCTGAGCTTCTAAGCGTTTTATCATTTCTAGAATGAAAAATTTTATAAAACACCAAAGTGACTATTTTACACCACATGGCCTCCCTACACTAAAATACGAATAAACAATAGCGGAAAATGTCATTAAAGCAATGATCATCAATGTGTGTTTAATACACAAGAAATTAAAATATAAATATATTCATAGTTATATGGACGTCAAATATCGTGCGGTATTAAACTTTACCGATAATCTGACGTCCACATATAGAAATAAAACAAAATTCAAAAATATGGACGTCAAATATCATTCAGTATGAATGTTTTAGAATATTCGGATGTCCATATTATTATGTGTATACAGGTAGTAATTTAAAGTTTAAATTTTGGCGCATACAGTGCTCAAAAAACCGCTACAAACGGCAACATTTATTAAAAAAGAAATAAGAAAGATTTTATATGCGTTTTATCATTTCGAGAATGGAGCATTTTATGAAACACCAAAGTGACTATTTATACCGCATGGGCTCCCTACACTAAAATAGAAATAAAACAATAGCGAAAAATGTCATTAAAGTAATGATCATTAATGTGTGTCTTATGCACAAGAAATTAAAATATAAATATATTATATTTTATAAGGTTATATGGACGTCAAATATCGTGCGGTATGAAACTTTACCGATAATCTGACGTCCACATATAGAAATATAACAAAATTCAAAAATATGGACGTCAAATATCATTCAGTATGAATGTTTTAGGATATTCGGACGTCCATATTATTATATGTAGCTAAATCTAAGGACACGAAAACAAATTGGAAAGTAAAATTATCTACTAGCACTGAGTACAGTATAAACCGACAAAAAATACCAAAATATGCCTTGAGCACTAAATAAGTAATCAACATAAATAAATAGTAAAATGCAATAATCAACAAAAACTTTGGACATCGGATATCGAAGAAGTGGACGTCAAATAAAACTTAGTGTGAATATTTTAGGATATTCTTACGTCCGTATATGTGATCATAAAAAGTAAACTCGCAGTGAGAGCACCAAAACTCAGTACGATCAAGTAAACAAATTATATTTTCGGAGTTATTCATGTCAGCAACAATACGCCAGGGTCTATTGTAGAAATTATCAACCAATGGCAATTAATGCAGTAAAACCTTATATTAAAATGAGTTTCTTTCCAATGTTATATTAGGTTATTAGTCACAATATAAGAAAATGAACTTCTATTAAACCTGTCAATATCTACAATTAGTACTTATTTACAATAGTAAAATAAATAATAATATAGTCAATCTATAATGTATCACGGCTGGGCAATCCTAGATATTTTTTCGTATTTAGTAAACGAATAACTAGTTGGTAAATTAATCGTGATATCTATCTGTTTTTTTTTTTCGCCGGCAACAAAAATGATATTGCGTATTTTTCGTAACTCTACATTCTGTGGATTTATTTCATTATTTTGAACATTATACGAAACTTAAGTGACTAAAATTAAATCTAATCTAAACTAGAATCATAAAAACTGTATTATTCGTGCTAAACGAATCTAATGATCTGTTATTTTTGTCTCCTGCGAAAAAAACAGACTATAGGAATCTATCGAATACCTACGTAAACAAAATATCACCTATAAATAAAATATTACAAAGCGGAATAACTAATAAGAGTGGCAACCTCGCACCATACAAAGGAATTGCGTTAAGCGGGAGAATGAATTAAAAACTATGTACGAGGTGTGTTCAAAAAGTAAGGTGACTTTACATTTTTATGAAAAACTATTTATTTATTCATCAATATTTATGTTGTCCCCTTCAAAGTAACCCTCCTCAGATTTAATACACTTGTGCCAACGCTTTTTCCAATCGTCAAAGCATTTCTGATAATCACTTTCTGGTATAGCCTTCAGCTCTTTCAGCGATGCAGTTTTTATCTCTTCAATCGTTGCAAATCTTCGTCTTTTCATAGGTCTCTTCAGTTTTGGGAACAGGAAAAAGTCACATGGGGCCAAATCCGGTGAATATGGCGGCTGAGGCATGATTGTAGTGTTGTTTTTGGTCAAAAAACCTCTCACAAGCAACGATGAGTGAGCAGGTGCATTATACACAATTCGGGACGTTTCTTACGTATTGCTTCTCGCAAATGGCGCATAACTTCAAGGTAATACTCCTTATTGACCGTACGACCTTGTGGCAAGAACTCATGATGCACCACACCCCTACAGTCGAAGAAAACTGTAAGCAAAACCTTCACATTTGATCGAACTTGGCGTGCTTTTTTTGGTCTTGGTGATTCAGTGTGCTTCCACTGGGACGATTGAGTCTTAGTTTCGACGTCATAACCGTATACCCATGTTTCGTCACCTGTTATGACCCTTTTGAGCAAATCTGGGTCGTTGTTGACATCATCCAATAGCTCTTGAGCGATTGTCATGCGACGGTTCTTTTGGTCGAAATTGAGCAATTTTGGAACAAATTTCGCTGACACACGTTTCATGCCCAAAATATCCGAAAAAATTTCATGCCAAGAGCCAACCGATATGCCAACATCCTCCGCAACTTCTCTGATAGTGATTCGACGATTTTCCAAAACAATTTTCTTCACTATTTCAACGTTTTCATCGGTTGTTGACGTGCTGGGGCGTTTATATATATATATATATATATATATATATATATATATATATATATATATATATATATATATATATATATATATATATATATATATATATATATATATATATATATATATATATATATATATATATATATATATATATATATATATATATATATACCTACGTTTTGTACGTGGTAGAGCCGTGCTGCAGCTATATTGGTTCTAGTACGAATGGCTTGGATCGACCGGGGAAGGACCACTCTCTCGCAGAATACCAGCTTAAAATAGCAGCTTAATACTGCTGTGTTTTTTATGGTAAGTGTAGAGATCCGGAGACCCTTTTTTACTGGAAACGAGGCATTCCATGTTAGTCCTCAGGGGTGACAACGCATCTGTGTTTTGATTCTTAATCGAGGATTAATGTAGATGTCTATGGGCCGCAGCATCCACTTACGATCAGGTTGACTGTGTGCTCGTTTGTCACCCTTATTCTATAAAAGAAAACTTTAAAATTACAGCCTATATACGTCCTAGGCACAAACCTGCTCTCATTTCTGAGAGAGTTCCGGACAAGGAAATGTCTACCGCGCTGCCCTAATTCACGTTGGCGTACTTCACATGTCTTCGAAATATTTATTTTCTTTTTTCTCAGACATTGCAGGTTCTTCACGATGTTTTCATTCACCGGCGAGTACGTGGTGAATCAGCACTTAAAATTCTAATTAAGAATGCCAGCGGCGTTCGAACCCAGGTCGCTCGCGTACTGTGAAATTTACAGCGAGCGCTTAGCTACCACGGCCCTACATGTATTTGTGTAATTATGTCCATCGTAAACGATTCTGAGCTTGTCGATATTTTTCGATATTTTCCAGCCTCACCCCGTAAATAGTAAATAGTAAACTGTTGGTAGGTGGATTATTAAATCGTCCCACACTTTTCTGTCAATGTTTGTGTATTTTACAGTAGGTAGGTGATGACTATAGTTTTTTTTATAGTTTAGTTTAGTTATAGTTTTTATTACATGATGCGGTTTATAAGTGAATGTACTACGGGTGCTTTGACTCTGACTTGACTTTTTTCTTATTATGTTACCCCCAATCTCGGATTATCTGTTTTGTGGAGGCAGTTTACACACATAAATTGCGAAAGGACAAACATCTAGACCCGGAAAATAATTTGTAGACGTTACAAATACTTGTTCCGTGCGGTATTCGAACCAACGGTCCTCAGCGCAGTAACTTAGTGCTAGGTCACTGCGCCATAGAGCTGTCTCTACTCTTCAAATAAAGATGAAAAAGAAACTGATCGTTTTTAAATATTATACTCGACATTAAACAAAGGACTCACCTTTACATAACTAACTAACGATTCGCCCCAGATACGCACGAGTGATTTTTGAATCTCGACGACATATACATGTATTATACATAAAAACCTTCCTCTTGAATCATTCTGTCTATTATGAAAACTCCATCAAAATCCGTTGCGTAGTTAAAAAGATCTAAGTGTACTTACGGCGGAAAACGACTTTATTTTATACTATGTAGAGATTGTTGCTATGTCTTTCGTTCTGGTTAACTTAATGAAATCATTTTTTCATTGTGAATGTAATAATTTGTTTGTCAGAGATTGATTTTAAGATTGTTTGACTGAAAAAGCAAGAATTGCCAATATCATTATAGATTGGAAGATAAATAGTTCTATAAAAAGCAATCAATATTCGACATTAGAGAGTTCTTGTGCAGTTTTGTAAGTAGTAGAGCCAAGCTACAGCTATATTAATAGTGTAGTTGTAACACGAATGGACCGGCTCGACCGGGGAAGGACCACGCTCTCACAGAATACCGGCGTGAAATAGCCGCTTAATGCGTCTGTGTTTTGTATGGTGAGTGTAGAAAACCGGAGACCCTTTTTATTGGAAAATCGGAATTCCATCTTAGTCCTCACGGCTGACAACGCATCTGCACTTTGATTAGCAAACGAGAATAGAAATAAGTGTCTATGATCCATAGCAGCCATTTATCACCAGGTGGACTGTGTGCCCGCTTATCACCCTGCATTGACCTCTACCGGTCCTGACATCATTTCATAATTAATATAGTTTTATTTAACTTTTTTCATTAATTCCATCCTATCAAAAATCCAATGCGGAATAGCTCTCCCCATAGATCATATAGGGGATGTTGCGATAGATAACACGCTTTGTAGGCGGGTTAGCAAACACGATCTTGTTTGTTATTTTCAGTTGTTATCTGGAAGATGCTGCTGCCCATTTCTGTTTAAGATTTTCACTGTCGCATCTGATGACACCCAACAGGTGATATAGGAGTGTGGATATTGTTACGCCGCCACTACACCAGATAGGAAGAGCCATGGTACCTGACTATCCTGCAAAAAGTTTTATAATTTATAGATTTTTTATTACTTTGAAACCGTAAGGTTACTTTTAAATAAACAAATTAATGATAAAAACACACTTCACTACAAACTACAAAGTTGAAAAAGTGTTAATATAATCTGGAATTCATTCGGTATAAATCTGCATGCGTAGTCTGCGCTCATGCAGGTACCCATGACCCTGAAACCTTGGCCAACACATACTATTCCATATTAAGTAAACATGTGCACCTTGAGAAAGTTTTAAATACGAGAGAGAACTTTATGTAAGGAAAATTATGTATAAGATCTGAATTTCGAATTGACGTTGTTTTTATTTTCGTGATGTTGATAATATAATGTTTTGTTTTGTTTTTTTTGAAAGGATAAGGGTTGACAAACATGTACACAGTCCACAGTCCACCTGATCGCAAGTACGTGCTGTGTGGCCCATAGACATGTACAACATTTTTTTTTTTTTTTATAGAAGAGGGGGCAAACGAGCATGCGGCTCACCTGATGTTAAGTGACTACCGCCGCCCATGATCAACCGCAACACCAGGAGAATTGCGGATGCGTTGCCGGCCCTTTAGAAAGGAGTAAGCTCTTTAAGACAACATCTATAAGAATCAAAATTTAGATGCAAATAAAACAGCTTTTGTAGATTTTCTAAAATCACTATATGTATATAAGTTGAAGTGGCAATGGGCTGGCTATATAGCTCGAAGAACCGACAACCGATAGGGAAAGAAGGTTCTCGAGTGATAGCCTCGTACCGGTAGGCAAAGTGTAAGGCGACCCCCCACTAGATGGAATGACGACCTGGTAAGAAGACATGCAGGAAGTCGATGAATGCAGATGGCTCAGGACCGGGCTTTGTGGACTTGTGAAGGGATGTAATAATGATGATGATGATGATGTATAATACAATTATTTTATACTCTTTACGTGTTAACGCCTTTTTGAAAGCTGCGGGACAAAATATCTATGCCCGATGAAGCTACTAGCAAATGGCGATTCCTTACTTACATATTTTAAAATAAACATTAACTTATAATTTATTGTTCTATGAGATAATATTGGTACGGATCAATTCCTACTGAACATAGTTTTAAGCGCGTGGGATCACTTTAGAGGACATCCGGTGACAGGTTGTTAGACAATCGCTAGGTAATTGTTGGACTGGCAGAAAAGGCAAATATAGGCGAGTGGGCGAAACGTTGATTAGTTACAGATGTTTTAATATGATATCACTACATTCGATCGCATTCGGAGACGAGATCAAAACATCAGACGTTTTTTTTTTCAGAACCTAGTAATGGAATATTTTTTAATATCTTCGAGACCTAAAAATATTAAGTAATATATTTTTGCTTTTTTACACACATTACTCTGAACAAACTCGTGACTAAGTGGTAGGCCGACGGTGTAGCTATATTATAGTTGTAGCACGAAGGGGTCGGCTCGACCTGGATAGGACCATGCCCTTACAGAATACCTGCTTGATACAGCAAAATAATGAAGAAGCCGAAACCGAAGACCCTTTGTACTGGATACTGGGCATTCCATCTTAGTCCTTAAGTGTTACAATTTGATTCTTAATCAATGATAGATGTAGATGTATATATGCCACAGCATCCGTTTACCAACCAAGTGGACTGCGTGTTCGTTTGTTAACTTTATTTTATAAAAATATTATGGAGTCTAAAATCACAGTCATAGACAACTTTTATATATTATTAGATTGTCGATATCGGCAAGATAACTTATATTATCGTCTGTTATCGTTTTCCATTCTGTATACACTATACTATTTAATATTAACTTTAAAAAATGACAACAGATACCTGCGGGGTTTTCATCGTTGTTTCGTCTCCGGTCGGAGGAACCTTATGTCAAAACGGTAGTGGAAAAAATTACATTTGACATAAGAAATTTTATCAGTTTATAAAGATTATTATAAATGACATTAATATTATATGACAAATACAACAAGCTAATACATGTTAGTAAGTTGCTGTTACTGACCATGGATACCTGTAAACGACTTAAAACAAAGAAGGCATGCAAAATCCCGAAAAATTCCTTGACCGCCATTAATTTTAAATTCCTATCGATTGTTATCGTTTCCGAACCCCGCGTATTCGGATGGCTGCAAACCAGGCTGCCATTTCCTTCGTACCCTTTCACGCTTCATCATGATTACACGTCCTTGTGACAATACCATCATCACCTTCCTTGACTCCGTTCAGTCGGATATCAGTAACTACATACTTCCCACAGCGCCGGAACTCTGCTAGGTCAATCTAACAAAGAAAAAAGAATATTTTAAATTATTTCTTAGTGAATTCTTTTGATTAATGTTACAACGAAGTAGCTATTTCTGCCGCCGACAAGCTTCCCATGTTGGTAGTCAGAGGTGATAAAGCCTCTGAAACTTTTTTTATATATAAGAGGGGACAAACGAGTGAACATCTCGCCTGATGATAAATGACTACCGGGAATTGCAGTTGTGTTACCCTCGTTTTAAAAAAGAGGAGGATCATTTCTTGAGTGTTACCACATACCGTCAGGTAGACTGTAAGTTCGATTGTCATTTTTTTTTATAGAATGAGGGTGACAATCGAGCACACAGTCCTGATGGTAATTGGATGCTATGGCCCATAGACATCTACATTTATCTTCGATTAGGAATCAAAACGCAGATACCTTTTCACCCCTGAAGACTAAGATGGAATGCCTCGTTTCTAGTAAAAAAGGGTCTCCGGATCTCTACAATCACCAGTATTAAGAAACACAGCGGTATTAAGGTACTGTTTAACGCTGATATACTGCGAGAGTGTGGTCCTTCCCCGGTCGAGCCGGCTGATTTCTGCTACAACTATAATATAGCTACAGCGTGGTCTACAACGTATAAAAAATCATTTCGGTTTTATAAAAAAAATGTAATGTTTACTTGTACTTTAGAAAACGTTAGAGATAATCTGCAATCCCAACATGCCCTTGACGTTTCTTTCCGTGGCTTAAAGAAAATCTTAATTGTAAAAGCCTATTTCCCTTTTCTCATCCTCCTGAAAACGTATTCCTCTCATGTTGCGGTACCATTGAGCTACACGAGGCCCATGAGTTTACTTTGCCTTCGAGCTAATTCAGCGAAAGAAGCTTACTCAACTCGAGAAAACCTACGTTCGACAGTGGGCTGCTGGAGGTATTGATTTGTAATGGTGCAATGTTTTCCTATGTCTATCGCTGTGGCTGTACCTTCCTCCGACCTCTTCACTATTTCGTTCTGTAGATTTACAGATGTCTGATTTTGGGATTGGCTTCACTACATATACAGTTTTATATCGCATAAGCATAGGCTCGGCGTCACTATGCCATGTTTTTATCAAAGAATATGTGTGACAAACGAGTACACGCATAGTCACGTGATTGTAAGTGGATGCTGTGGCTCGTAGTCATCTACATCTAACTTCAATAAGAATCTAAATACATATGCTTTGTCACCCTTGAGCACTAAGATGGAATGCCTCATTACCAGTAAATAGGGTCTCTAGTTATCTACACTCACCATACGAAACATAGCAGTATTAAGCTGCTATTTTACGCTGGCATTCTGTGAGAACGTGATTCTCCATGGTCGAGCCGTTTTGTGTTACAACCACAAAATAGCGCAAAAACTGCAGCGTGGCTCTACCACGTATAAAAACTCACACGTTGATATAACTTAAAAAAACCGGCCAAGAGCGTGTCGGGCCACGCTCAGTGTAGGGTTCCGTAGTTTCCCGTCCGTCACAATAAGTGTTCCCACTTATGAGTTTAAAGGTGGGTATCCATTATGTTCGCGCTCCTGCAACTGCTCCAGGTAGTGGGTACTGTTGTTTCCATCAAGTTCAAAATGATTTTCCTAGAAAGTCCTTATAAAATTCTACTTTTCAGATTTTTTCATATTTTCTAAACTTATGGTTCAAAAGTTAGAGGGGGGGGGGGGACACATTGTTTTTTACTTTTGGACCGATTATTTCCGAAATTATTGACATTATCAAAAATCTATTTTAGTAAACCCCTATTAATTTTTAAATACCTTCCCAACAATATATCACACGTTAGGGTTGAAATTAAAAAAAAATCTCTTCCTACTTTTCATATATGGGGGCTACCCTAATAAAACATTTTTTTCCAATTTTTATTTTACCACTTTGTCGGCGTGATTGATACACATATTGGTACCAAATTTCAGCTTTCTAGTGCAACGGTCACAGAGATTAAGCGAGGACAGACAGACATGGCGAAACTATAAGGGTTCCTAGTTGACTACGGAACCCTAAAAAAGATCATGTAATTAAAATATTATAATATATCAAAAAACTTTTTTTATATATTATAAAATCTATTAAACAAAACTTTCCATGAAACATATTTTTGATTGTGTTTTAATAAATAATTACTGCTTTAAAATCGCATTATTTTCAAAAAGTTTACATTACATAGAGACGTTAACAAGTTCGAGCCGCGAAACTAACCTCCGGTGGAACACACAAAAGAATCCGTGGGAGAATAAACTGCTCTCACTTTCCACCATCAACGAATTGTAATTACGACCCGTTGTAATTTATTCGACATTAAATTACAACCATTTTTTGCCCTACGTAACGTGGCGTTCTTTTGTTGTAACTGTGTTATATTACGCTCATAGCGTTTCCTATCGTTTTTTACTTGGAAGTGTTTTCCGTGTGATTGCGACATAAGTGAATTTATAGCCACTTATTACCTTTCGTTTAGTTTTGTAAGATATGACTACTGGTAAAGTCTATTGGAATAGGAGTGTTAATGGAGCTCTCAGTCTACCTGATGGTAAGCGGATGCTGTTATCCTTGATTAAAAATCAAAATACAGATGCGTTATCATCCCTGAGGACTGAGATGGAATACCTTGTTTCCAGTAAAAAGGGTCTTCAGTTCTCTATACTCACCATACGAAACGCAGCAACTTTAATTTACTAGTAAACTAGCAAATTAATATTGCGAGTTTTCTGTGTGAGCCTGGTCGAGCCGACCCATTCATCCTACAACCACAATGTAGTTGCAGCGTAGATCTACCACGTATAGAACTTTTTAAGATTTCTTAATTTGACTGATATATCGTAGAACCAAATGCGAAACATTCAGAATCCGGCAACAGGGAGCAGCATCAGTCGTCATCATCATCAGTCTACAATCTAAAGTTGTACAGACTAGTGAAGTACATCAGCATTACCTATGTGAGGGTGTCGGCTCTGTAATAATTAATCTGCTTAGCGTAGTTAGAATGGGCAAATCTTTCGCTATTTTATAGAAGTATAGTGACAAACGAATACACAGTAAACATCATCCATACCATACTGTAAATCAGGCATACTGAGCATAGTCCTCAGAGTGAATATGATATTAGAATACACCGACTGCCTTCAGTTGTTGAGGGTTGAGATTTCCTTAAACATGAACTCCGGACAGTTCATTGAGTCCAAGGCCAAAGCACCTACTAGGAAGTCCTTGCAAACGTGCTTCAAGCCGGCACAGCTGCTTACTCTATATAATATATAAGCTGATGCTGCAAAGTGCCACCCAGCAGCTTTAGACTCAATGGAAAGCCGTGCGAAAAGGTTTATTAGTGATCCGAATCTGGTTAAAACAAACTCACCTATCTTGAACTCAGGCGCAAAGTGGCCAGCCTTTAGATATTTTTTTTATACAAGATGTATTTCGGAAATTGTGCGCAAGAATTGCATACTCTCCCTTCCACTATCAGACAATCAAACGCTCGGCCAGTCGACGCTCGACGCCCTTTCGTTGTCTACTTACCACGTATGCGACCGAAAGATTTGTTTCATCGTTCGTCATGCGTAACAGTAAAGGAGTGGAACAAGTTGCCAGCATCTGTCTTTTCATCCGGTTACATTGTATGTGTCCGTATAAGATTCAATTACTATATGGGTCATATTGTAATTGGATTTTCAAGCCAGTGTAAGTAAATAGGCTTTTGTTAAGTCAGTGCTCTTCACCTTTTTCGACTCCATCAACACTTACCATCAGGTGGGATAGTATTCTAGCGCTGCATTAAAAAGGAAAAGATGAGGGTGTTTCTATGAAGTGTCTATGGGCCACAGCTCAAATGGTGAGTGATGAAGTTGAAAGTGCACGCTTGTCAACATCATTAAAAAATAATTTGCGCATTCGTAGAAAACCCCCCCTTCTCTATTGTCCGTCACCATAATATAAAAAGTTTAATATAGCTGTACGAAATTTAAGAAAAACGTAACGCAAAAGACTTATTTCTACTTATAACTAATCAATCGCAAAAAGATATTATGCAAGCTACACAATGATCTGCAAACCTGTACGTCTGTTTCAGTTTTATAGACACTATTACGTCTGCATTTCATCATCTTAGTTATTATATTTGTTACGTTAAGTTACCGTATTGTTTTCTTCATTCTTTCATTTAATGTAATTACGAGCTGTAAGACCACTATTGATTCAACATAGGCCTCGCACCCATAATATATTGCATAAGGTGGATGTTTGCCATAGTTCACATTTGACAGGCGGGTGGAGACCACAGTTTTTTTTATCATTTTGTGCGCTTATCAGATAGATGGTGCTGCCCATATTTTATTTTATTATCCTCCGTTGTCTATTCGTAGTATCTTACTACAACCATGGGATCGACATTATACGGTACGGTACTAACTTCTATTTATCGTGTAGTGGCGGCGTAGAAATATTCACTACCCCTTACCATCCCGTGGGTGTCGTAGGAAGCGACAGAGGGTCACAAATCAGGAGATGGGCAGCGGCGTCTTTTTAAAAACGAATAAAAAAACTGCGCTTGCCAAGTGTAGCAATTATGGCAAATATCCTATACTATTAAACGAGCAATTCTTGTGTATATATATATATATATATATATATATATATATATATATATATATATATATATATATATATAGATATAGATATATATATATATATAATCGGGATCTCGGAAACGGCTCCAACGATTTTCATAAAATTTAGTGTCCAGGGAGTTTCGGGGATAATAAATCGATCTAGCTAGGATTTATTTTTAGAAAATGTGTTTTTGTCCGTGTTTTTAGGCAATGAAAAACTGCTACAATATCGTTAGAATAAGAAGGTAAATTTTGGCGGATTTTTAGTGATTATAAATAGCTTAATTGGTATAATGGTCGGTCACAGATTCGTAAAACCCCGGTTCGAGCCCAGACCGACTGACCGACTTTTTTTAACTTTTTTTTCATGTTCCTTTCTTTTTTGAGAAAATCTATTTTTTCGAGCCCTTTTTTAATATTTTTAAAAACACGAAAATTTAAATTAAAATAATTGCACTCATGATTTTTTATTCAAATAACCAGTTCCGTTTTTTCTGTTATGTCGCTAAGATCAAAAAATATAATGATTTCTTAAATTTACGCGAACACTACACATTGAATAAAACTATTATTTACGGATTTTATCGCGTTTAATTACTTATTTTATTTTTATTATTATCCCGACGTTTCGGGTGCTTTACAGCGCCCATGGTCACGGGGGGGACTGAGATGTTTGACGTCCCAATGTCATAGTTAGTCCGGCTACCTTCAGTTTTTTAATATTAATTTAATATTAATTAAATCGGACCGAATTTATTATTTAATTAATTATATTTAATTAATATAAATTACATATACATACATACATAAACACTCACGCCTGTCACCCAGAGGGGTAGGCAGAGACTACGGACTTCCATTTGGCACGATCCTGACACACCTCTTTCGCCTCCTTCACATCCATATATCTACGCATACATGCTCGTCGGTTAAATATTATTTATTAATATAAATTAATAAATAATATTTAATTAATTATAATTAATTAAATCGGACCAAAAATTAATATTAAAAAACTGAAGGTAGCCGGACTAACTATGACATTGGGACGTCAAACATCTCAGTTCTGCCTCCCCCCCCCCCCCCCGTGACCATGGGTGCTGTAAAGCACCCGAAACGTCGGGATAATAATAAAAATAAAATAAGTAATTAAACGCGATAAAATCCGTAAATAATAGTTTTATTCAATCAAAAAATATTATTTATATTTCATCAGTATGTAATTTGTATCTAAATATAATTTCCAAAACACACGAATTAAAAAAAAATCGAGCGAAAAATACCGAGCAAAGCTCGGTCAACCGGGTACCACCACCCCCTATAAGGCAATCTATAGAAGAGGTCTATGTTCAGCAGTGGACTTTAATTTAAAAGGCTGTAACGATAACATTGAAATCAATTTAATTAATTTTAACTGACTTCAGAAAGGAGTAGGTATTTAATTCGACTGTTTTTTTATGTTTGTTACCTCATAACTTTTCTCTGGGTGAATCTATGATGATGATTTTTTTTTCATTTGAATGCTGATGCTTCTCTTGTGGTTCCATATAAATTTAATTAAGATCTGACCAGTAGTTTTTGTGTTATCCTTAATAATGCGTATTTAATTGACTTCGACTACTTTGATGGTGTTCTGATTTTATTTATATTGAAGTCGGTTGTACAAAATTTTTAATTTTACCACTGGTTCTCTCATTACTATTGTAACCCGATCGTAACATGCGTCCGTGTCGTGCTTTCCGAGTACAATTTATTTCAATTAAATAAACTTAGAATGATGAAGCTTTTGCCCTTAATGTCGTCACACCACGCTCTTTGCTCTAATTACTATTTTTGTGAGTTGCGTCACTGTGTTTCTTTTATTTGCATAATTCGCTTTCGTGGCTGAAAGTAAAATAAGTCATACTTATACATTATAACATTTATAGTGAACGTTGCAGCCAACTTCAAACAAAGAACGGCACACATGCGTGTAATAATACAGGGCCTGTTACCGTATAAAGTAGAACACAACACAACAGTGGGAGCATTGCAGCTTGGCGGTAGAAAAATTGGTACCGTACTAACCTAGACCTAGTACTTCTAAATAGACAAGCTTAAATAAAAAAAACCCAACTGCATAAAAAGTTTACTGAAAAGTGATTTTTTTTTATATGCTATGTCATTTCCACAACCAAGACGTATCTAACGATACCCCGGATGTTAAAATCCATCAAGACATTTAGACTACAGAGTGTGTCAAAGAAATGACAATGATGACAAATATACATAAATACTATCGAAAAACATAACCCTCCTTCTAGGACAGTCGGGTAATAAGGAGCCCTAACACATAGTTGATTTATCTTTCTTTTGTGGAAATAAATTCTTGTGCTAACTTATCTGATTCAAATATTTAGATCTTAATCTAGATCTAGACATTAAACTTTTACTAAACCATATTGCAGGTGGCTCCTCCGTGAAATGAAAGTTGAAAGCATCTTGTAAACTCACAGGGAATTAATTTACAATAATTATCTTAATTATTACCGTGTTTTTAAGAATATATGTTTAACTTTTTCGTTCGTACCTCTGGTGAGATTTGTCTGCTTTTTTGGTATTTTATTGTAGGTTTTGAAATTGCGGTAAAACTATAGTAATTTTGCTGTTTATTAGGTTTTAATATTTGGATTTTAAAAAGCGACGCAAAGTAAATAACAGTTGAACGTAAACGAGTAAATTATAGTCGTTTTCTCATACGTATTACGTTTACATTATTGGATCTCTTATCTTTTATTTTTATCCTATACTATTAAACGAGCAATTCTTGTATATATATATATATATATATATATATATATATATATATATATATATATATATATATATATAATCGGGATCTCGGAAACGGCTCCAACGATTTTCATAAAATTTAGTGTCTAGGGAGTTTCGGGGATAATAAATCGATCTAGCTAGGATTTATTTTTAGAAAATATATTTTTGTCCGTGTTTTTAGGCAATGAAAAACTGCTACAATATCGTTAGAATAAGAAGATAAATTTTGACAAATTGTTTATGATTATAAATAGCTTAATTGGTATAATGGGCGGTCACAGAATCGTAAAATCCCGGTTCGAGCCCAGACCGACCGACCGACTTTTTTTTTTTTTTCAAGTTCCTTTCTTTTTTGAGAAAATCTATTTTTTCGAGGCCTTTTTTAGTATTTTTTAAAAACACGAAAATTTAAATTAAAATAATTGCACTCATGATTTTTTATTCAAATAACCAGTTCCGTTTTTTCTGTTATGTGGCTAAGATCAAAATATATTATTTATATTTCATCAGTGTGTAATTTGTATCTAAATATAATTTCCAAAACACACGAATTAAAAAAAATCGAGCGAAAAATACCGAGCAAAGCTCGGTCAACCAGGTACTACAATATTAAGGGTGACAAACGAGCACATCACACAGTTCAATCTGATTGTAAGTGGGTGCTATGGCTTAAAGACATTTATCGCCGATTAAAAATCAAAAGCAAGATGCTTGGTCACCCCTGAGAACTAAGATAGTGGAACGTGGTCGGGTCCTTCGGTTCGACGCTGACATTTCAGTAAAAGCGGTCTCCAGATCTCTACACTCACTACACGAAACACAGCAGCATTAAACTGCTATTTTACTCTGGTATTCTGAGAGAGCGTGATCCTTCCCCGGTCGAGTCGACCCATTCGCGCTACAACTATAACTACAGCATGGCTTCGTGTAAAAACCTCTTGACTATTATTGTGTTAATAATAAATATCATATAATATAATATATATAATAAAAAATAATCTGTGATATTCGGATGTATCTACGGATACGGTGAAGAAAATAACGAATACCGCATTGCAGCCACGTCGCATTGACCCGTTGCATTTCCTAGAAATTTATTAAGGTTAGCGGACGCTTATGTATTAGATATGTCTCTCCACACGTCAATGTACGTGACCACTGATTAAACTTATATATTTTCCAAGTAAACTAAACAATGTCATAATGTCACAAACATAAATAATGTCAGTACGTTTCAACGTAAAACACAGTCCTTCACTTACGCAAGGCTTCCCTTTTTTTAAAAAGGAAGAGGTTCTCAATTCGAGTAACGCGTAATAAACAAACAACACATACGTTTTTTGTTTATTACGCGTTATTGATCCTTTTTTTAAATAGATTTTACTTCAAGAGTGGTCCCATATAAATTTGGAGAAAAAAATCCACCCAAAGGGTTGCAAATAAGTAACTTCTTTTTTAGCAATTTGAAGTCGGTTAAATAATAAAGCAAAAATAATTTTATACTTTTTAGACCGTTTTAAAATCGTGCCTAAAACTAGCTGATCCCCGCTCGCTTCGCTGGGCGCACGATTATGTTTTATTGCGGAACTTATTTTTGTTTTTTTTTGATGGGACTATCTTACAATCCGTTCCTTGGAAGGGTCTACATTGCGAAATGAGTAACCATACTAATTTTAAGTAAATCGGATGTATGGTTTTAGAGATCTGGTTATGAGTCGGTCAGTTTGGGGTATTTCGCTTATATAAATATATTGTTATGCATAAACTTCTTTAGATAGATAGAAAATTCTTTATTGCACTCAAACAAAATAATTTGGTACAAAGGCGAACTTAATGCCGAAAAGGCATTCTCTGCCAGCTAACCTTTTGTAGTGTGGTGAGAGCTATATTCTTTATGTTTGTTGTACAGTGTACGGTACAAAAATTATACTGTTATTGTTTATCAAATTCTAAAATTTTGTCATTTTTTCTAATTACCTATATCTAATGATGGAAAAATTTTGTTATGCTGTACTTAATTGGTCATAGTTTCATTTGGAGCTGTGCATATTTCTTTCATAAGTCCACGAATTTGCTGTGCGTACGTCGGTCATTAATTTTCCTTTCTGCGAATGACTAACATCATTCGTGTTATTACATTTGTCCGCTTGTAACTGTAGCACTAATGCTCATCTTGATTCCATTCGCGTCACGCTGCTCTGATGTAATTTACTTTCACTCTTGCCTGCTCTATCTTAACTAAGATTTATGGTTCAATCTGCTATTTCTTTAACGTCTGCTCAATGTTTTATATTCAGTTTTTTTAAGGTTTCAAATTTTCTAGATAATTTTTTATAAACATCTTAGCATCATACATCATTAACTGTTGATTGAATTTTTTTAACAGTATTTAAATATCAAAACCCACTGATGGTATGGTATGGAGCTACATTAACTCAAGAATGACTGCAACCATCTTCAGAATGTTTCATTCTGGATTTATACTAGCTCACATACCCTACATAACGAAACACCATTGCTTGATAATAGAAACTGTACTAAAAACGTTACGGAAGGAAAAATAATGCTTACTTTATTTTAAACTTTCATTTTCCAAAATAAAATGCATTAGTATTCATAACAACGAGCAGCTTTAAATTTTATAATTTAACAAAATATGCAGCATTAATTTCAGCATCGTCATCTATAAGTTCTTTTAATTAACAATGACTCGTGCATATGAAAATGAGATCCGTCGCAGTCTGATCTAGCTTTTCACTTTCCGTGATCTAATGTGATCTCCATTTACAAACGGAAGAGCTAGAGAAAATAAATTTAAGCCTTTTTAGAGAATTTTATTAATATAATAATAATATTGTCCTCCAGACCAAATTTCGGCCACGGCGTCCTGCCTCAACGGAAACTAGCCATCGGCGCAGGACAGGATTATAGTGCCCAAGTGCATGCGCAAGCACAGGTGCACTCTTTATTCCCTCACTCTCATAATCCGATGGGACGGCAAACCGACACGACCGGAGAGAGATCAGGCGCAGGACCAACGGCTTTATGTGCTTTCCGAGGCACGGGAGTGAGACACCGCCAACTTCCTGACACCGGGCAACTACTGAGAATTTCTTTACGGAAAAACTCAATAATTAACGTTTTGTGGCCCGACCCGGGATTCGAACCCAGGACCTCATGATCAGCAGTCGCACTACTACAACCATTAGACCAACGAGGCAGTCAACCGTATAGAAATTATTCAGTTATATTATCTATTGTAGGTAATTTTATTAATATATCATATATATTGCAATATATGGTCCCAACCTTGAATTTAATAAAAACAAATGTTATTTTTAAAGAAGTATTTCTTTGAATATTTGACACCATAGCCCATTAAGCGTCACCATGATTACAGTAAAATCTAACTTTCGACAAATTTTTACTAAAAGTAAAAAAAAAAAAACATTTTCGTACGTGGTAGAAACACGCTGCAGCTATATTATGGTTGTAGCACGAAATGTTAGGCTCGGTAGAGAACCACGCTCTCACGAAATTTCAGCGTAATGCTGATGTGTTACGTATAGTTGTTCTTCTACTGGAAAGGAAATAAAATTGAGGGTAGTTGTGTGCTCACACAAGTGGACTATGTGCTTGTTTATGACCCTAATTTTATAAAAATGATAACGGAGCCAAATGAAAGAGAGAGAGAAAGAATGAAATATTTATTGCATAAATGGTAGAAGTCGTACATACATATATAACAGAAAATTGTTTTACGTCATAATTGCAAATTCAGATGCTATATTTACTGTGTGCTGGTGCGGTCTCACTCCAGTTACGGCTGTAGCAAGGTGCATCGCGAAATTCCATGAGCACTTACTTTCACTGCTGTCAGCCGACTGCTTGCTTTCTTGTATTTAATGGTTGGAGAGTTGTTTACTCGGCGCGCTTTGGCGTGTCGTGCGTAACCAATGACCGATTCTTGCGGTCTATTGCTGGAGCGCGGATTTTTTTCAACACTGTAAATTATGTGTTAACTTAGCTGAAAACGAAAAAATACAAATGTTTTGCTAAAAAATGTAAATCTGTAAAGGCTTCTATATTACATATTAATATGTCCAAAACTTGTTTATGTATACTGGTAAATATACAAGCTGTAGAATTTGTTTAATAAAAAAAATTTTCAGGATGCTATTTTTGGCTCATAGATACTAGGAGGAACTTTTTGTTGAAACGTTCTACTCAAGGATTTTCTCCTGTATGGGTGAGGTGGTTTACATACATAAATTACCCAAGGAAAAATATCCAGGCCCGAAACACTTATATGTAGGCCATACACATATTTATTCCGCTATGCAACTCATTGCTAAGCCACTGCGCCAGAGAGCCGTCGATATAAGCTCAGCCTTAAAATAGTATGTCTGGAAATATGAAATAACGTAAGCTTACAGACACCACGGCATGGCACGGCCTGGCAAGGATCCTGTGGCATCACACGGCATTCCAAACAAGTCAAGACGCGCACGTACACCGAACCGAGCGCGCTCGCGCAAGTCGCTGAGATTGCCCCCTCAACGGACTAGATTTAACCTTGTTTCTATTATTTAGCGGTCACACTCCTTTAACATCATAAAGTAACTTATGCGTTTCACGTGATGCAGCGGCGTGCCGCAGTATTCCATGAAATGCCGTGACATGCCGCAGCATGCCTCGGTGTCGCGGAAACAGTTTGCAGTCGGTCTATTTGCGTTGAAATAGGGGAATGTTAGTGTTAATGTCATTGAAATAAGGTCAAAAATCTTTTGTCCATGAAAATAATCCCTTGACATGCCGTTCCATGCCGTGCCATGCCGTGCCGTCTGTGAGCGCAGGGCCTAATTGTAACATAACATAGTCTTTGTTTTATACCTAAATCATAACTAATCAGTTAGCTTAAGTAACATTGGACCAGTAATGTGGGTAGAAGGACCGGCAACCTAAGGGAATTAGAAAAAATTAAAGGGAAAAAGAAAAACATTCTTTTATCAATTACCACCACTACCACTTACGTTTGTCCGTAGGAATTTGTGATTGGCTGAAATAATAATGATGACGATACATTTAAAATTTTAATACAAACTTACAATCACCAACCCGCCTTCATAGCTTCCTTTTTTAATTTTTTTAAAGGATTAAGGTGACAAACGAGCACACAGGCCACATGATGGTAAGTGGAATCTGTGGCCCATATTAACCTCAATTAAGAATCAAAATGCAGATACGTTGTCACCCCTAAGACTAAGATGGAATGCCTCGATTCCAGTAAAACGGCTCCGGGGATGAACCACGCTGTCACAGAATACCAGTGTCAAGTAGAAGCGTTGCTGTTGTATTTCGAATGATGAGTGTAGAGAACGGAAGACCCTTTTTACTGGAAACGAGGCATTTCATCTTAGTCCTCAGGGGTGACAACGTATCTGCATTTTGATTCTTAATTGAGGATAGATGTAGATGTGCATGGGCCACAGCATCCACTTACCATCAGGTGGACTGCGTGCTTGTTTGCCGCCCTAATTCTATAAAAATGAAAACTTTCACTGACTGATCACACAGTAGTGACGGCTCTCCGGTTCTCTACACTCACCATACGAAACACAGCAGCATTAAGCTGCTATTTTAAGCTGGTATTCTGTGAGAGCGTGGTCCTGCCCCACCGGACCCCGGTCGAGCCGACACGTTCGTGCTACAACCATAATATACATAGTTGCAGTGTGGCTCTACCACGTACAAAACGTAGGTATATATATGATTACATTGTAATAATATCTATAATTGGTATATATACTTCTTTATCAGCACTGGCACATGCCCGTATCACTAGTTATTGCCATAATTGCCATGATTTGCTACATTTATTTATTTATTACACAATTATAACATCATTACAGTTATTAAACCAATGCGATGCTATAACTAACCTAAATATAAAAAAAACTACTGACTAATAAATAATGGTATCTAGTATGAAATCTATCAAATTGATGGTAAAATAAAATACTAATTAAAAATATTACAATTTTCGACGCATTTGTATGCTGCAATCATAAATTTCGTCTCACTAGTGCAAATATGTCGATATCCTGTGAGATGATATTAACATAGTGTATAGCCCGTGACCATGGTGCATTCTGAAGCAACTTCGTCCTAGCAGCGGGCACGAGGAGTAATGGGGGACGACGACGAGAACACACGTAATTATTAACACGAAATTGGCAATCGTCTTACCACTTTTCACGCATCTTTGACGCTACCCTTCGCCAATCCGGATATTTTGTAACTAGTAGGTATATAGTAAAATTCATTGAAATAGCACAATAAATCGACTTCGGGACATCTTTCAGGTTTTGCCCGTACTCTGGATTGATGGATTCGATTCTTCTGTTGATTTTTGCTGGTCTCATATACGATTATTTTGGTAAATGTTAGGTTTAGGAGAGATGCGAGAAATTAAGTGTCTTAGTTTAGTTTTTAGGTACTGTTTGTTTTTGTAACATCATATAGCCCAAACCTTTAATCGAGTATAATTATACTATAGAACATGCTTTAAATACCAATCCGTCTTTTCCTTTTTATTTTTGAAAAGAATATTGCGCCATTGACCATTAATACGACTATATATATGTATATATATATATATATATATATATATATATATATATATATATATATATATATATATATATATATAGAGGAGAGGGAGCCTACGATTTATTTACATAGGAAAATATTATACTCTTAAAAACTATCCGTATGTAATCTTACAAGGAAACTGTAACCGTAATCTCCTTACATATTATAGTCGTGTGTGGCACTCATGTCAACATTCAACGGCGCCTGTAAAAACAATAATTCTATTTTTATCCTTCGCTTCCTGCCCCGAGCGGGTTTTGTCACCTCTTCCCAAACTGACATTCGTTTGGTGCCACTCGTCTGACCTGTCACAGATACGGTCCTGTCAAGCTAACCTATCCGTCAATCCAAATCCCTTCACGTAGAGGCGATAATTGTCTGCGTTTGTGATTCTTGTTTTGTTTTACCCGTTGTGAAGAATCAGTGTAGTATATGGAAGAGAAAACTAAATATTTTTCAGTGAAGTATATTATTTTTTTACTCTTGAACTGTTTTTATTTTCGTGTTCGGAAGTTGTAAAGGACCTGACAGTTGAAAGTTGAAATATCAAGATATCACGTTTTGCTTTGGTCCATACAGTTCAATAGTAAACTGTTTTACCACGTTTTTTTTAACTCGCTTTCTTATGACTGCTCAGGTCGAATAGTAATTTGCTTTTAAACTGAAATTTTGAACATAGCTCAGAGTCAGATGAGAATAACGTGGTATAAAAAAATATTACCTCAATATTTTACTACGTTATTTAAAAGGATATAATATATAATATAATTCATTGATTAAATCTACTTTTACGGATTTTAAAAATTTTAAATTAAACGCGATAAAATCCGTAAAAGTACTTTTAATCAATGGGTGCGCTTAGCAGAAAAAAGCGCTAACAAGCGCTTGTAAGCAAAATGGCGATCGTAAGCGGTAAGCGCTATCAAATCGTAAGTAACTATTTTCCTCCAGGACACGATGTTAGTTTTAAACGGGGAACCTAACCTAATTTAAATATATCTTTGTAAGGTATTCATATTAAAAACTTACCAATCATGAATTTTTAATAACATGTATATGTTTATTCATGTCATTATATTACTTAAAACTAATATTGCACAAAACAACTTATAAACTCTACTTCAAAACAAACAAATTAAATAAGCAAAATGGCGGATTGTGTCAGCGCTACTAAAGTAGCAATCGTGTCCTGTCCGAAAACTATTTCAGCGCTTATAAGCGCTTGCTAGCGCTTTTTTATGCCAAACGCACTCAATGTGTAGTGTTCGCGTAAACATTAGAAATCATTATACATAGTATCATTCACTTACCAACAGGTGAACTGTGCTTGTTTGTCACCTTTGCTTCTATATAAAGTTGATAGTTAGCGCACACACATTTTTATCAGTGGGAAACAAAGTTAAATTATAAAACTATAATAACTAAATACATAAGTTTTATTTTTTCTAGTGTTACAAACTGATACTAATTACATTTCTATTATCCACTTTTCCTTATCCCATCTTTTCCTTAAGCGAATTTTCTTTTTTCATGTCGAACTCGTCTAAAGAACTAAACGCGCCTGCCTTGTATTTTTGACAGATTTTATAACATTTGTCATCATTTCAAAAGTAATAAAGATGCTAAAATAAAAAGAAAGGGCGTGTAAATTTAAATCTTCGAATACGGTTTTCAGTCGAGCGGTTTTCCCGGAACGATACGGATTAAGGACCTACAAACAAACTTACTCTTTTCTAAAAAAGCCGACAAGGCACCTGTGATTTTTCTGGTGCTGTAGATATATACTCCTTTGCCTCCTCTTCTATAAAAATTCTTAGTTATGTCGTAATAATAAAATGTTTTAAATTCTACTAAATTAATTAAATTTTAAGTAAATTATATTGATTGTACAGACTATACCTCTTAAACTTAATAATATCTCTAATAGATTGTAAAGATCTTCGCGCCCGCTTTATAATCTAAGATCTCTTTGAACTCTGTTATCAATAATAGTTTTAAATGGATTCCAATTTATAAGAAAAGCGTTTTACATTAGACGATCTCTACACGACTAACTGAGCCATACGGTTGTCACCCGTCTGTATAATGCTGGTGAGTCATATAAGAACAACCTTAGAGTTTAAATAAGCAAGTATAAATAATCTAAGAGAACAACGGATTATTTACAAAACACAAAGATATACAAACGCGTTTTAAAACGCATCTCGGTTGGACCTTGACTTAAAATAACGAATATTAAGATGCGTGACTCACGTCTCACGATTGATTATTTAGTTCGTTAAGGGGAAATATAATCTCAAATGGGTTAGCAAGATCCTTCGTTACGCCGAAAATATTGCAGCATTAATTTTGAAATAAATATATGATAAAGTTAAGGATTAATGTTAAGGATTATGTTAGACGAAAACACGATTTCGTAAAATTTTCTCGATGGAAAAAAAATCCAAAGTTACTTCCAAAATAAACAATAAACCGCAGTTATTCATAAAATACTATAAATAAGATCATGAAACTTTGCATACTAACTGAACTAACTATAAAGCAGTGCTTATGTTATTTACTTTTTTTTTAAAATACATAACATAAGCACTATTAAATATTTTCACTGTAAAAAGAAATTACCTAAACTATCGGCCCCTTGAACCTTGAAGCGTAATTCCTGCCGCCCGGTCACTTCGCTTCGGCCTTTGAAGGGAAGGGGAGAGGTTGTGTCGCTTACGATCAGAATATACATTACGCAACAGGACGACGTAAAATTAAAATGGAAAATAACCGTAATAAGAATAAGAAGCGAGCTGGCTTGGCGTTAAGAAACAGGCATAAATATGATAAACCTAATGAAATAAGTGTCTAACGACCTTTCTACTTACAGTATTAGTGATTACAAACATGTCGGTACATAGCATACGACGCGCGGGCAAGTGGGGACGAAATTAGAATTTGAGCTGACTTACTATATCCCCACGAGAATACCTAACTAGTATCACATAATGGTGATATTCCCTATCTTATTTATGGCAACCATGCAATATCAGCGTCAAAGTATTCTGTCAGTATCAAGACTATACTGAGTTTGGTACCCTTTTTTTAGTAACTTTATCGTCCATCCATCCATTACTTCATCATCCGTCCACTGCTGTAGTTTATTATTATAGTTGCCACGCTTGGAGGCCGTTTGATAACCACAGTTTTTTATATTACTTTGAGTCGTTACTAGGGAGATGCTGCTGCCCACATCCCGTTTTATTTTCCCTCTGTCGCCTTCTCCGACACCCACGACACGATATGGTGCAGTGGATATTCTTGCACCGCCACTACACGGATAACTACTTACCAAATTTAAAATATGCTATTGTTGTAGGCAAATTAATAACAATAAGCGATAACTAAGCGGCCTTTTTTATATAACATTAATATGACGAACGATCTGCTTATAAAACTGATGGTAGGCTACCGCAGCTCATGATCACAAGCACTTCTTCTTCAAATAAAATTGGCAACAGATACGTTGTCACCTCTGATTATTGAGGCAGAAGGATTTGCCGTAATCACCACGGTTTGGTGGTCGCTGTGCCAAATATCTTACCTTAACCTTTGACATTGTTCCTTGTCGCTTCCCTCGATATTTCACCACTGAAATACATAAGATGTGGAAGACTATATAGTATGTAACATAGCATACTGTATGTTACATGTATTTTCTTCAAGTCGTTTTTTACGACACCCACGAGATGCGGTGGCGCTAATGCATTCTGTTATGCCGTCCCGCCGTATAAAGATACCATATGTCAGGACTTTTGGGCTCTTGTCAGGATTGCGATCGGATTTAGGAAATGTCAGGCTTTTTCAACTTTTCAATAAAATACTGTAACGGTTTTTGCGCGGGAGGTTTGTAAAATGCGACGTGGGTTGATCGCGAGTGAATAAACCAATAATTAGTTTTTTTTTTTACGCTTGATATTGATACTTACCGTTTGCTACAAATGCCTGGACTTTTCGATAGAAATCAGGTTGTTTGTCAGGACTTTTCAATTTTCCATCTAAGTTAACCGATTTCCAGTTAGTGGTAGTAATAAGAAAAAAAATTCTATTTTTTAACTTCTATCACACTAATACAGAAAAAACCCACGCGCTCGGTGCAACGCATGTTCAATGTCAGCTTTTTTGTGCGTTTTAATTTGACAGCGCATCGACCTCAGCTTGCGCTTTCGTTTATGTAATGTGGTTCATTGACTCGCTTGTATTAAACACTTTGTCTAACCCATATTTTTTAAGTAGAACTAAGTTGCTTCGGATTTTATCGAGCTTATTAACTTATTTTAACTTCCTGACGTTTTGAATACTTTACCGCACCCATGGTCCCAGTGGGGACTGAGGTTATCGATACCCCAATGTTAATAATAAATAGAATTAAATCCCAAACTAAGCGTACCCAAGACTTGAAGATACTATAAGCGCATTCTGCGTAGGTCTGACCAAAAATTAATATTCAAAACTTAACGTCAGTCCCTTCGTGACTATGGGTGCTATAGGTAATGTACTCGAAACGTCGGGAATTTAAAATAAGTTAATATCCGCAAAAAAAATTAGTAAAAAATAGTTTAATTTAAATGTGTTGTGTTTGCGTAAAACTATAAGACAACATTATGTAACCCATGTTCTTCTTTGTCTTGCTCGTCATAGATGTCATACACATTCATCAACGACTCTAACGTAACGTCAATAAAAATATTCAGCTTCCTCAATCCTATCGATCTTCAAAACATATAAAGATTATAAAATGTATAAAAATGCTTTTTACAACCAATTATTTACTAACATTGCTAAATAATTGATAGTCCTAAAGAAATTTGCAGCAAATGAAACAAGAGGCACACTGAAACCTTAGAGGGTGAACTAGGAGGTCGTTGGAACAACGACTTAGCGCCGCATATCGGTCAAGGGTTCTAGAAATAACAGGGCCTACTTAGAAAACTCCTCTCGTGATCTACTTAGCATGATATTCTTAAGATACGTTTTAAGAGCTTTCAAAATTTACACAGGGCTCGACAATTTCAAAGATAATTGCTTTATGAAAACGACTAGGTTTTTAGACTGTTATTGTACAGCAGATGTTTTTTTAAAGTAAGAATGGCAAAGATACACACAGTTCACCTGATGGTAGGAGGATGCTGTGTCCCATAAACGTCTACGTATATTTTTGATAAAAAACTAAAGTAGGGACACGTTGTCATCAGTAACGACTAAAGATGGAATGACTCTTACGAGTAAAAGTGTCTAGGTAGTGAGAAGGAGGCCAATACCGCGGTGGTTTAGCATTGAGTTTTTTTTAATGGAAAAAAGGTTACGACGCTAAGGGCCGCGGGTTCGAATCCCGCACGGAACAAGTATTTGTATGACCTGCAAATAATTGTTCCGGTTATAGATGTTTGTTCGTAAACTGCCTCCACGATACAAGAGAAAATATTAGTGTTGGAGGTAACGTTATTCAAAGAGAAAAGAAAAGCAAATTAAAGTTCACATATCGCTATTTTAAATTTTAAAGCCGAAGATCAGGCTGAGTGGCGCACCAAACTGATGATAACGACGACATAAGTGCAATAACTGCGATAACTTCATTATGCGAACAACCCAAGCTCCAAGCTTCATTCCTCGGCGCCACCAATGAAATTGTTAATATACGATTTTAAGGGCTGATTTACAATATACTCGATTATGAAGGAACATCGTGAGTAAATCTGCATGTCTGAGGAATAAAATATTTCGAGCAATCAGTATCATCATTCACGACAAATTTCTCCACTGTAAAGAAGCCTGCGCCCAGCTGCGGGACGTGCACGGGCTGCAACTTTACTTTTTATGCAAGTTTACGTGGTAGTTCTTTACGTGGTAGAACTATGATGCAGCATATTATGGTTGCAGGACGAATGGGTAGGCTCAACCGGGAAAGGATCACGCTCTCACAGAACACCAGCGTCAAATAGTAGCTCAATGCTTATGTGTTTCGTATGATGAGTGTAGAGAACCGGATAGCCTTTTTTACTGGAAACGATGCGTTTTATCTTAGTCCTCAGGGGTGGCAACTCGTCTGAATTTTGATTCTTAATCGAGGATAGATGTAGAGGTTTATGGGCCACGGCATCCATTTACCATCAGATGGGCTGTGTGCTCGTTATTCACCCTTACTTTTTATAAAAAAGTAATGCCGAACCTTGAAACGCGTATACCACAAATAGAACGATATGCTACGCACGACTGAGCGTTGGTGTCATGTATACATATGACAGAGTATCCTGTTCCTGTCCGTCTGAGTATCGCATGGCCTGCTGTAATGTGTGCAACATATGGCGTATTTTATCCCGTAGAAAACACGCGACGGTATTGTTGTTTTATATTATAATTTTCAATAATAGAAAATTCTTATAATATATATATATATATATATATATATATATATATATATATATATATATATATATATATATATATATATATATATATATATATACATATATATATATATTACGTGTCACGTTGTTTATCCGCGATGGACTCCTAAACTACTTAACCGATTTTAATCAAATAGGATAGTTTTTTTGCACATGAGTGTCCACATTTTTTTTGCGAATTTAAGGATTATTAATAGGAAATGACAAAGGGTCGTCGAAAAGGGTAGAACAACGTCTTCCTGGCAAGCTAGTATATCCTAAATTACAGTTACATTAAGTCGGTCTCTTCGAATATCGTGATTATGTTCCAACTAATAGAAACTGTATAATTACTATTCATAGGCTACGTTATTGGCACTATCCCAATAAAAGTTTGTTTTTAATGTTGAAAGCAGATTCGCTCAATTGCGATATATGTCACAATATAGAGGATATCCAACTAATGTTAGCGGAATGTGTCAAATATCAAAGGGATAGCGAGAATCTTGTACAACAATTTAATATGAATTGCGGCAGTCAAAGTTAGAAATATGGATTCTTAGGTGGTAGAACCTAGTCGCAGCTATGGTTGTAGCACGAATGGAAAGATTCGCCGAGGAATAACCACGCTTACCCAGAACATCATTTTGAAATCGCAGCTTAATGCTGCTGTATTTCATTTTGTGAACCTTTATGGTGGAAATGGAGCGAACTTATTCCTCAGGGGAAACAACGCATCTGCATTTTGATTGATAATCGAGGATAAATATAGATATCTATGATTCACAGCATCCACTCAGGTGATTCGTGTGCTCGTTTGGCCACACTTATTCTGTAAAAGCGCCGCTCTGCAAATTGTGTTATTTATTTACTCGTGTTTAAGTTTTGTATAAAAACTAAGTGACGGACTTATATATTTTCCCTTTCTCGAACCTTGGACATCAATATTTTGATGTAGTACACATTTGCTAATAGTGGATATCCGAAATATTTAGTAAAAGAACATACATATATGGCAGTGCGTTGAGTAAGTGTAAATTATAGGCCGCCAGCTAGAAGTCGTTCCTTCCCGGTCTCCCAAGGAATTTTGTTTACTTTCATAGAGTTCGTAGTAGTTTAGCATCCGGATTCCATATTCAGCCATACGACTAAACCACGGTAATTTTATCTATATACCGTGACTAAGCTTATAATTTATTTTAAATTATGTTGCGAGGCTTATAATTTATTTTTATTGTCTTTTTTGCCGATTTCAAAAAGGAGAAGGTATTCAATTCGACTGTGTTTTTTTTGATTGTGTTATCTCATAACTTTACTCTAGGTGAACCGATTTCTATGATTCTTTTTTAATCTAAAGGTTTCTCATGTTCGTCTTCTCGTGTGATCTGACGTCAGTAGTTTTTGAGTTATCGTTAATAATGCGTATTTAATTGACTTCGAATACATGGATTCGGTCGTGTTGAAGTCGGTTGTACATTGTTTTTAATTTCACCACTTGTTAATATAACTGAGGTGACAGGCTTAAACTCCAACTAATGGTAAGTGAATGCTTCTGTCCAAGGAAACCAGTAGCCATCTTCAAACAAAGAACTCAAGGTATTCGTTATAGGAAGGAATGCCTCACAGCCTGTTACTATTATGGCTCTCTATATCCTCAGATCAGACAGAGCACACGCGTCGCTGTTTGACGGCAGAAATACGTTGAAGGATGGCAGCTACCACCTAGTACCTACAATACTCAGAGTTTCCTATGACAGTAAAAATTAATTTTATAAACTAGGATATCTTTTAAACAGCAAAGAACGCTAAAAGATTAAATTCTACAATACATCTCGTTAAAAGGAAGTTGCAATATGATATATACTCACAATCAACACACGATGGCTTTCATGAGTTTTATGTTGGTAACATTTTCGTAAAAAGCTAAGCGAAAGTGCTTGCCAAGCGTGGCAACTGTGACATATTAATGGGTGAAACCTATTATTGGCAGTAGCGGTATTAGTCTGGTCCGTCCGATTCCGTTTAGATTAAGTATCAAACGTCACAAACACAAATAATACAACATCCCTTGATGCGTCGACGGCTTTTTGACAATCAGAAAAATTACTTAGAATATTTTTTTGCACCTCTGTCTTAAATCATATCCAAACATTTTTGGATTTTTATTGAACACAAATTAAATAAGTCTAGACAAAACTCATTCGTAATCCTATACATACCTTACAAAAATTTAATCAAATTTTAAGTAAATTAGTTTCTGACATTTTTTCAAAATTCCATCATTTTTATTTCTATTACCTACATCATCGTTACATAAACGTATAGAAAATGAAATATATCATAGAAACCTTGAAACACATAACGGTAAAGTAATGAAATAATTTTCTTTGTTTACAAAATACACATTTACTCCATCCATTCATAAACAGCGAGCTCGAATCGTACTCCGCAGCTTCATTGCTTCATGTCTATTAGTAAAAGATCTACATTGAGCTTATTCGTCAGGATCGGGCACGGTGCCAGCCTCCACGGAGTATCACCAAACATCCCGGAGCTATATTCAAACGCCGGCAATAAATAGAACCGTAACTTTGGTTAAATTAACAAACATCTTATTTTAGGAATGCGACATTCATCTGCTTCTGAGAGTTATGGTTCCTGTTGTGGTCAATTGCTGATTAATTTAGAATAATTTTTAATTAGTGTATCAAGAAATTCTAAGGCAGTTATATATTTTAAAGTTTTTCTTTTGTTTTTAAAGCGATTATATCACTGATCAAATATATGGTACAATTTTAAACTCTCACAACTGTAATTTTGTCTATCTCACATAGTCCTATAGGAAAAAGAAAGTAAAGTAATAGCGTCATAACTTCCTACTGTTCAGCTTATTCTTCCTTCTTGTTTAGGGGATAATAGAGTAGGAAGAGTCAGACTCGCTGCTCCAGTACGTTTTAATGGCCTTCAAAATATCTTCAAAGTATTTTTTTTCTTAAACGTTGCGGGTCACAATGATTTTATTCACCACCGAATATGTAGTAAACCCGCTCTTGAAATTTTCATTTACAATTTCAGTGTGAATGGGCTTTATGAATATGTAATATATTCGTGGAAAATTTCTTACAAGGCGATGACTTTTAAATAATATCGAGGCCTGCTCACAGTTTCATAAATATTGTGGGATCCCGTATGATTTTTGGCGCCGAGTTGTATATTTTTCTTTGTTTAAATCTATAAAACACATGTATATACATTTTTGCATAACCTTGTCCTGGTAACCCAATTGTTAAACAGACTCAATGTTAAAGTTATTTAAACTAACCGAGTATCTAAAGATAACGGATACAATTTTATCTATATTTTCTTTTCTCGATTACGACAATGGTACGGTAGAAATAGATTTGACTAACTTTTTTTATAAAATGGGGGTGACAAAACGAGCACATAGTCCACCTGATGGTAAGTGGACGCTGTGGCTCATAGAGATCTACATTTATCTTCGATTAAGAATCAAAATGCAAATGCATTGTCAACCCTAAGGACTGAGGTCGAATGCCTCGTTTCCAGTAAAAATGGTTTCCAATTCTCTACACTCACCATATGAAACACCGTAGTGTTAAGCTGCTATTTTGCGCTGTTGTTTTGTGAAAGCGTGGTCCTACCCCGGTCGAGCCGACCCAATCGTGCTACAACCATAATATCGCTGCAGCGTGGCTATCATGTAAAACACGCATATCTGTGTTTACGTCAATTGTATGAAGCCTAGGCGGGGCTCTCTTAGAGGCATCCATTAATCACGTGATGTTTTTTGGCATTTTTAACACCCCCCTCCCTCTCGGTGATACGTTGTGAGGTTTAAGGCCAATAAAGTATAATCTAGTTTTATTCTGAAATTAAGGACCACGATAAAAATATCAAGACAGAAGGGTTGCAGGTTGTTTTTGACTGGCATAAAAATAATAAGTATTAAAGAAATGGTGTAATCATGCAAAAAAACATGTATTGTACTAGTACATGAACATATTTAATGTACATTGTCCTCGGACCACGGATTAGCAAGACTGTCTTCTACACTAACAACTGGATGAGCATCTTGCGAGTCAGTTGTTGACACTGAGCTTTGTTGAAGATCAGCTTCGGTTTCATCAAGCCACTCGACGTCATCATTTTCACGCACTACACAGAGAATCTCGCGATGAGGTCGCGATCCCGATCGATCGTCGCGTGAGGATGCGTGAAGGACGAACGTTGTGCATATCTAGACTATTATTGCTCGGATTAGGTTCATACTTGTGACTTGAATTTACTTGTACAGGCGAGTCAAGGTCACAACAGGCAGACAAGGTTTTTCGGTTTAGAAATCGCGCGTTTAACGAACAAATAAATACAAAATGATAGATTATCATATACACCCCCCTCCCTCCTTTTATATTTTGTGATTTTTGTCAAACCCCCTCCCCTCCCTTTCGAGCCTCACGTGGATTAATGAACGGCCCGTTAGTTTATTTTTAACCCAACATATCCCTAAAAGAAACGAAAAATATTTTGTTTCTATAAAAGTTCCGGATTCTTGTATCTTGATCTCTACATCGCTGTGTTATAAAAGCGAGGGCTCTCACCAATTCTAAATCCGTTGTTATGAATATTGCTGACCTAATTCGTGCCACGGGAGGTGTGGACTAAATTGCTCGGTTTGTTTATTCCTCGTGTACGGCAACGAACGATTTACGATCTAATTTCATCTTTTGCGTGTACAGACAGCTCAGCATATGGTTTTAGACGAGCATTGTGTAAGGGAAAGATGTGAACCCGCTATGTTTAATCGTGCAGTATGGTGGACGGAGCTGCGTTAATGACTGGCTCGATGGTCTAGTGGTTGTAGTAGTGCAACTGCTGATCATGAGGTCCCGGGTTCAAATCCTGGGTTGAGCCAAAAAATATCACTTATTGAGTTTTTCAGAGTCAGGAATTTGGGGGTGTCTCACCCCCGTGCCTCGGAAAGTACGTAAAGTCGTTGGTCCTTTGCCTGATGTCTCTCCGGTTGTATCGGTTTACTGTTCCGTTGCACCATGTGAGTAAGGTAATAGAGAGTGCACCTGTGCTTGCACATACACTTGGGCACTATAATCCTGCCCTGCGCCGATGGCTGGTCTCCGTTGAGGCTGGCCGCTGTAACCGAAATTCGGTCTGGAGGACCTATAATGACAAGCATAGTATGCTATTTCTGCTTCCCTCAGGTTACAATGTCCGTAAAGGCGGTCACTCGAATTGTTTGCCTAATGCACCTAGAAATTCGCCTCACCCTTTCGTTGTCGACTTACCATGCACTCAAACCAAACAGTTTGCTTCATCGTTTGTCATGTGTACTACAAAGTACAGAAATAAGTTGCCGGCGCCTGTCTTGCCATCCCATTACAATGTGGACCGTCTTCAAGGTAAGAGTGAATCGGCTTTTGTTAAGACTGCGCTTTATCATCTTCGGCTGCATCACCAGTTACCATCAGGTGCGATAGATAGTCAAGCGATGGCTTAGAATAATAAAAAAAATCGCAGTTACCGAAACCCCTCGGACTTAACTCGTACAAACTCAATGTCTAGCGTGCAACGAGGCGGAAAGTTCGACGTGCATAACAAATATGCGTTCTTGTATTACAGATTTACAGAGCCCTTTAGAGTCGTGTAGTGGCAGTTACCTAAAAATATTTTTTATTTTTTTATTTTATTTATTTAGATCCAACTTATATCTAACATTACAGGTTTTACCCAATGCGATAGATAAAGCACTATTTACATTCCTATATTACCTATATTACTATATTAACTTAACTTTATTACTTATATTTTATGATGGACGGCGATGCCACACGCCCCGCCAAGCTTAACCTAAAAAGGTATCATAAAAACTAAACGACGAGATATTTCTGACGTATTTTAGAAGATTTTAACATATTATATTTGATATGACGAAAGTGATTAAATCTACCAAAATTACAAGGAAGACGCGACGAACTCTACTTACATTTGGATACAGTTCCCCCACAGATTATCTGCTCGTTAGGATCGCGCCCCATCCACTGGCAACTCCTTACGGCCTACACAGCGGCACAGATTCTATAATTAGGCTGTGGAATCTCTAGTACTAATTGTCAAACATAACGAAGAAATTAACCGTATTTGAATATTTTGCATAATTGTGGAAAAGCCTAGAAAAATCATATATTCAATCAATGGTTATTACATTGCATTCATGTGATAATTCAGTATTTTTACTTTATTAAAATATTGCAATATTTAATTTCCTAAACAGATTTATTCATATATAAGAATAGCCATTAGAAAAAAGCAAGTTTCTGAAACAACAAAACAATAATTATGTTTATATATCTAACATTAAAAACAATAGGAACTTAAGTGGGTTTCAAAACCACCGACCCTATCCAACATAACCACTTTAGACGCAACGGCCAAAAACAATATAAATCAATCTTAATCCTATTATCCACCTGTGATATCTATTAGGCTCTAACTGTTCTGCATTTAACACAATGTCATAAGTGCATCAAAAGTCGTAAGGTCGTAGCAAGTTAATAAAATGAGTGCCAGGGACTTCTACAAAGTTATGTACAGGAATAAATCATCAGATCGAAATACAATTACGAAGGTGGATAGCAAAGAAGTTCTCGACAACGACACTGAGTTCAACGCGAATCAATTCAAACTGTACGACGACTTTAGCACAGAGCTGCGTATCAATTTTAATACGCTGCGGAGCACCTTCCATGACATAACGAGAAGGAGGTGCGACCCCAACGACTCTGGTATTGATGTCGAAAATGGAAACCCACTGGATGACGTAACAGCATCTAAAGATAGTGATTTGGTAAGTCCTGCCACTGCGATAAACAATGTTTTTGTCTTGATTTCATAAGCCATTGTTGTTGGTAATGAATATAATTTTTATTTTAGATTTCTATTTGTTGCCTTTATAATTAGTATTATCAAGACTCGATCATCGATTCCTTAATGTTAAAAAATTATGCGATGTGTGCCAATAAAGAATCACGAAAGTCCGCCGAACTCGTGCCAACTCTCTCGCACATTATTTGCATCCCTGTTTCACCCTGGAAAAACTGATTCGAGAACTTAGTTGGTTTGAATGGTCGTATTTTTAATTGATCCGGCGATCACTATCAGATCAGAGTAGCATATTTACAATTTGTTATTATTATTACTTGTTTTTATTGTTGTTATTAATCTCGTAAAGCTGTTGGTCATCCGCCTGATCTCTATCCGGTCGTGTCGGATTGCCTTCACATCGGACTGTGAGAGGAGATAGAGTGCATATGCGCTTGCGCACACACTCTTGCACTAAAATTATGTCCCGCGTTGATGGCTAGTCTCCATTTCTGGCTACATTGCAGAGACTGGCCGTTGTGACCAAAATTTGGTCTGGAGGACATTATTTCCTAAATAAGTACTTTCCGCCATTTATGATTCTATTCTTTAATGGCACGCACAAAGATACCTAAGAAATATTTTTGTCGAACAACTCTTTCCACTTCAAGCTTTTTCTGATATATTAGAAAGTTCTTGCTGACCTTGTTTATAGATTTATAAAACAGAAAGCTGCACAGCTTTTCAATGGCACGAAGAAAACTTTAACATCGATTCTAAATTCCTTACTTGGGTATGTTTTAAAACTTGTAATAAATTATGTATGCTATGTGCAATATCGTGAAAATACAAGCGCGGAATTTTATTCCCGAATAACTGCTATTTGCCAAAGCAATAAATTACATTGGAGACTCGATATTAGTTCAATGTACATGTCCACAGTGGACCCAATTCAGTTCTTCATTTTATTCATTGGTGTGTAGTTATTCTAATACACCATTGTCCATCCGTCGGTACAGTTATGTAGTGGACATCAATGTAGGTATTGTTTAGATTTAGACTTACATGCAAATACTTCCTGCCTCGACACTCCATCTTTGCACGCAAATGTAAAGTTAGAATTCTAATTCAGCATGTCATCGCACCTTGCTTCGTTTGTATTTTGTGTAGGATATCAATTTACCTTCAAGTAGCTTTGTAGAATGTAGTTTCTGTTGGGTTTTTATAATGCTAACGCAGAATAAAGTAGATAAACAAATATATTCGACAACGATTACAAAAAAATAATCCGGAATTTTAAACACTTCGATAAGCCTTACATTATTATTCGTTTCGCAGATATCGTAAAAGTCGTACGGATTAGGGATGGCGACTTAAGGTATAAAATACGCACAATGCTTTCGCTTAACTGTGAGACATATGCCACCCAATTCGATAGAGACTTAATATGTTTAGTAGTGACCGATTGATGATGGCTTCTATTAATATCAATATTTGCCGACTCGATGACGCGTGTGGTTAACCATTTGAATTCTGCACAAAGATAGTGTTTGTTAAATAATTGATTCGGGACTCAATGTTTGTCCATATGCAATATCTGTTTTTTTTATGGGACCAGGGTGACAAACGAGCATACAGTCCACTTGATGGTAAGTGGTTGATGTGGCCTATAAACATGTACATCTATCCTCGATTACGAATCAAAATGCAGATACGTTGTCACCCGCGAAGACTAAGATGGATTGCCTCGATTCTAGTAAAAAGGGTCTCCAGTTCTTTACACTCACCATACGAAAAACAGCAGCCTTTAGCTGCTATTTTACGCTGGTATTCTGTTAGAGTGTGGTCCTTCCTCTGTCGAGCCGAACCATTCGTGTTACAACTATAATACAGCTGCAGCATGGCTCTACCACGTATAAATAACGTGGTAATGATTTCTTATATTTACGCGAACATTACACATGATTAAAACTACTTTTACGGATTTTATCGCGTTTATTTTTACTTTTTATTTTTAATTCCCGACGTTTCGGGCGCTTTCCAGCACCCATGGTCACGGGGGACTGAGATGACTGACGTCCCGATGTCATTGTTAAACCCGGAGTACCTTCAGCTTTTTTAATTATTATTTATGGTCCGATCTATGCAAAATGAACTAACTCTGTCTTGAGGTCTTGCAGTGGTATGCTTGGGTTTAGTTTTAATTTTATTGATTATAGGATCCCAAGCAGGTGGTAGTACCCAGCCTCCTTCTCTATTGAAATTAGGATGTTTTTTAATTTCAATAGCCTCACGTATCATCCTTGGTAGGAATCGGTGTTCTTTCGCGAGGATTTGTGGTCTATCAAATCTGATGTAATGGTTGGGGCCGTCTAGGATATGATCACAAACTGCAGACTTCCCGGAACGTTGATGCTTCACATCAGCTATATGTTCTTTTACGCGGGTCCTAATTGATCTTTTGGTTTGTCCTATATAAGAGAGACCACATTCATAATCAAGCTTGTACACTCCTGCATCTTGTAGAGGAATATGACACTTGACGGATGGTAGGAACTGACTAATCTTCTTCGGCGGCTTGTAGAATGTTCTAATAGAAGCTCGCTTCAAGATATAGCCAATCTTGTCTGTGACACCTCTGACATATGGTAGTACAGCAGGCACACGCTCGACTGTGGCTGGCTTCACTCGGTCACTGTGACGTAGGCGCGGGACCCGAAGCTTGTTGTCGTGCAGAACTTGCTTGACGTGCTGAAGCTCGGCGGCCAGGTGTTTGCTGTCACAGATCCCTCGTGCTCTCTGTAACAAAGATTTGCCCACGGTAGCTAACTGTGAAGGATGGTGGTGAGATTCACCGTTTAAATATCGGTTTGTATGGGTCTTTTTCCTATACACAGTGTGACCAATGGTGTTATTAGGATTTCTGATGACTAACACATCTAGGAAAGGTAAGGAATTATTTGCCTCTAACTCCATAGTAAATTGAATTTTAGAGTTTATGGAATTAAGATGTTCTAAAAATGCAGTTACTTTGTCTGATGGTAAAATTGTGAAAGTATCGTCTACGTACCGCTTGTAGATCCTTGGTGTAACAGGTGCAGTAAGGAGGGCTTTCTCCTCAAAGTCTTCCATGAATATATCGGCGACAATGGGAGATACAGGTGAGCCCATCGCCACACCATCTACTTGCTTGTAAAACTCTTCCTTCCACAATAGATAGCCAGATGTAAGGCAATGTCTTAGTAATACTGCATATTCTGCTGGCATGTTATTTTCCTCTAGTTTCCTAGTTATAATTGAGATGCAGTCTTCAACAGGTAGGGATGTAAATAGAGACTGAACATCAAAACTGACCATGGTTTCATTGTCAGTAAGATGTAGGTCTTTTATCTCACTGACAAAATGGTATGAATCCTTAGTGTGTGCTCTTGTGTGTCCTCTGAGTGGTGATAATATTTTAGCTAAGTATTGAGCCAATCTGTAAGTTGGCGAATCAATCTGACTCACTATCGGACGTAAAAGTAGTTTTAATCATGTGTAGTGTTCGTGTAAATATAAGAAATCATTATGTTAACCAGTACGGACTGAAAATAGCAAATAAAATACGCAGATTAGAAGATCTAAAGACCAAGCGCGCAAGATACATAACAGCTTTAAATCAATTAGGACCCGCGTAAAAGAACATATAGCTGATGTGAAGCATCAACGTTCCGGGAAGTCTGCAGTTTGTGATCATATCCTAGACGGCCCCAACCATTACATCAGATTTGATAGACCACAAATCCTCGCGAAAGAACACCGATTCCTACCAAGGATGATACGTGAGGCTATTGAAATTAAAAAACATCCTAATTTCAATATAGAAGGAGGCTGGGTACTACCACCTGCTTGGGATCCTATAATCAATAAAATTAAAACTAAACCCAAGCATACCACTGCAAGACCTCAAGACAGAGTTAGTTCATTTTGCATAGATCGGACCATAAACAATAATTAAAAAAGCTGAAAGTACTCCGGGTTTAACAATGACATCGGGACGTCAGTCATCTCAGTCCCCCGTGACCATGGGTGCTGGAAAGCGCCCGAAACGTCGGGAATTAAAAATAAAAAGTAAAAATAAACGCGATAAAATCCGTAAAAGTAGTTTTAATCAAATAACGTGGTTTTAAATTTAATATGATAGTTACAAATTTAAGGGTAAACTGGTAATAAGTCGTGAGTTCTTATTGTACTAATACCATTACAACATAAATTTTACGTGACACTATCACCATTCGACCTTAGAGATATCGTTGAAAGGCACCGGAGCTTGTAAATGCAAAGAATTTTAGTTGGCTTCATTTTACTAGGGCAAACATTATATTTAAAACAAATCCCTTTAGAATAAATGACCTTCTGCCCTTGCGAAAAAATGTTGTCTATTTTCTATTACATTTGCCACAGGTAGCGCTGTCGACGATTTGTTCGGATTGAATCGGTCCTCATGTTCCACCATAGTGTGTTGCGAATCGATTCTAAATTTCATCCACACTATCTTGATGAAAGACATTCTTCCACTATCCATCATCATTATCCTTAGATACAACCCTTTGAATACAACTACACACAAGTCTACTGCTGAACATGGGCCTCCCCACATATTGCCACAAAGCACGGTTCTGAGCCACCCGCATCCATCGACTCCTTATCTCATCTCCATATTACATCAGCTCAATGACTTGAAGTCATCACTCCAGTGAGGCGTCGCCCAATATTTCTTAAATAATTTTTCACTTTTCAATTTGATTCAGTTGCCTAATGAAACAAATTTTAAACTTCTATTTTTTACTATTACTCCTTATAATATAAACCTTACGTATGCAGCAAATGTAAATTAACTTGAATTGAGAATTATGAAGGGATTTTTTATTATTTATTATTTTGGAAGACAAGATTAATTAAATTAGTAACACCGATATGACTTTTCTTCAGCGCTGCATTAGAGGACGTTTTCAAGCTACTGGGCTATAAGGGATACGGTATTAACATCAATGGCGAGTTTAAGAATTTTCTTCAACATGCGGTCTTTTCGGATTGACGAACTTGAGAATCGTCAAAAAAGAGCCTTCCCCTTTCTTAAAGACCACCGTGTATCACAAACTCACTTGTACCCAAATTGTAAAAAAAAAAAAACAACAGGTCCTGTATAGCTGGTTTGTCCTGCAAAATAATTTCTAGTTTGTTCTGCAAATTAATTTGTTAAAAATGGTGACAGGAGAGTCTTATTATCAAAATATGTCCGCAAATTTCATTTCAAAAAATAACCACTGAGATAATTCTTAAAGATTTGTGGTAGTTGCTAAACCTTGATCCGTTATAGTGTTTACTTTAAGACAAATATTGGGTAACTCCAGATTCTTAATTGTTTGGAGAACGTCCAAAACTGCTTTGTGAAAAATAAACTAATATCATTTTGCTTGAAATGGAAATGTCACTTGTAAATTGTTAACAAAACCTATTTGCGTGAAAATATAGTCTCTGAAGTTAAGTAAAATAATCGTTTATACTTATGTCAAAATCATTGTAGTCGTTCAATGACTATACCGCTCTAGGCGCATTATGTATGAAATGATATGTGAGTACCATATCATTTCTATCATTACTCTCCATCGTTCAAGATCTCCACATATAGTTAAATTCCGAAAAGATACAATTACCTATTCATTCTCATGTCGTTATATAATACGACGAAATACTTCTTTTATAACTCTGGAAATTTTGCACTAAAATGTAGGTATGGAGTAATTACCTACTGTAAACTGCAGCCTTCATTTTTGTTTTTCTTATAATTAATGAATCATTGTTCTTCGTTCTCACTTGGAATTATTTTGCAATTTACATCGACGTGCTATTGTAAACGTTCGTTAGTCTTCTTCTAAAAGTTTTGTTATGGTGCCGTTTGAAGATCTTTACCTTTATTTTTGTCTGACTCAGTAGCGTATCCTCCTAGGTTAGCGGTTCTTAACCGTTTAGTGATACGGGACCATTTGACAAATTTTTGGCTTGCTATGGACCACCAACTTTAGGCATAATATAAATTTAGGTAAGGTTGACATTTTTTAAGTTTGTACTGTATATTATACACCAAAATGAATGTGTGACATCATCGTGGGACCTTTATTTCGATATAAAATCAATGCAGTCAAGATAGTATTCACAAACCGACCAAAAGAGAGAAATGTATGATGCCTTCGGGGACCACTTTGGGTGTCGTCTGCAGGGACCACCAATGACACACTGACCACCAGTGACGAACCATTGGTGTAGGTGCTAAAAATAGTGATGTCGCTGCGCTGATATCATTTCTATTTCCTGAAATATATTCTTTAAATATAAACGATTATTTTGAATCGTGTACGTGCTAAAAATTAGGTAGGTAATATGCAATTGTCTTGAAGCTTGTAGGCTCTGCGTTGGTAAAATGGTGACAAACGAGCACACAGTCCACCTGATGGTAAGTGAATTCTGTGACCCATAGACATCCACATTTATCTTCAACTAAGAATCAAAATGCAAATGCGTTGTAAACTATGAGGACTAAGATGGAATGCCTCGTATCCAATAAAAAGGATCTCCGGCTCTCTACACTCACCATACGAAACACAGCAGCATTACGCTGCTATTTTGCGCTGGTATTCTGTAAGAGCGTGGTCATGCCCCGGTCGAGCCGACCCATTCGTGTTAAAACTATAATAAAGCTGTAGCGTGGCTCTACCACGTACCGCGTACCACGGCTCTTTCATAAAATAATCTACGTGCAGTACTTCATTTTTAAGCAATTTCGTACTCGTAAAAGTTCACCTATGAACGAAATTTTATTATAATGCCCAGTATATAGTAAGAAGGCAACGTTATGATTAAATTGGTGACAATACTGATGATCGCTGATGAAGCCCACACTTGGCAGCTGGATCAGCGATCATCAGTATCGCGTCTTTGAAACTTTGACATCGCCTAGCAGCAGCAGGGTCATCATTTTCCTCACGTTAAGGAGGTTGCAGCACCTATGCTTCGTGACCATGATAAACTATTGGGCCCAAGGGGCAGCTTGCTGATTCAGGATGGAGTCCTGTGCCGTAATTGGGAAAATGGTCGAGGAGACAACTGTCGTGTGCAAATGGTTATCCCTACAGTTAAATTGCCGGATGTTCTACAGCTGTACTATAATGGTTGTTCAAGAGTCCATCTGGGAGTTAAACGAACTCTGCTGAAGGTCCGAGAACAGTTTTACTGGGTCCATTATCGTGACGATGTCGAGGCTTGGTGTCGTACATGTACAAGTTGTGTGTGGCCGGCCGTGCGGGGACCTCAGACACGTTGTAGAGGAGCACCGAAACTGTACAATGTTGGTGCACCAAGGGATAGGACAGCCCTTGACATTGCCGAGCCGTTACAGAAAGGCGCAAGAGGGACTCCTAAGATCGTCCATGTGGATCGCCTAGCGCGATATTATGGGGCCGATAATGCTCGGGACGAGCATGTCTTAGGAGGGGGCAGTGTTACGCGCCGAAGTCGACGGCACTGGCGCCATCTAGTATCGAATTGGAGAACTAAACTTTCTAGAAGCTCTACACTCGATCTTTCTGCGCTTGGTCGGTTGGCGCGCGTATTTACTCGAATATTCTGGAATATTCTGGATGTTTTCGTGGAAGAGCCCTATATAAAGGCGCTGCAATACGCGATCGGGGAAGTATTGAATTAGCGATACGAGCTAAACTTCAGGGCGAAATAAAGTGACTAAAGTGTTGAGTATGATTAATTATTAGTAAGTATTAGTTTTAAGATAGTAAGTAAGTAGTAGATAAGTTTAAGAGCCGTGGTAGCTCAGTGGTTAACGCTCGCTGTAAATATAACAGAACGCGAGTAAACCCGGGTTCGATCCCCTCCGGCACCAATGAAATTGTTAATTGCAATTTTAAGTGCTGATTTACCACGTGCTCGGCGGTGAAGGAAAACATCGTGAGGAAACCTGCATGTCTGAGGAATAAGAAAAAAAAAATATTTCGAAGACATGTGAAGTTCGTCAACACGCATTTGGACAGCGCGGCGGACACTTCCTTGCCCTAAACCCTCTCAGAAATGAGGGGAGGCCTGAGCCCAGCAGTGGGACGTATATAGGCTGTAACTAACTAACTAACTAAGTATTAGTTTTAATGGTGTTCGGTAATTAAAGTGTCAATTTTGGTAATTCAATCGGCAGTTTTTACTATCACGAACCCTAAACTCGTAACAATATAAATTCTTTACATTGGTCGCTGTATTTATTAGGGATGGGCCGAATATGGATTTTACCGATGACGAACATTCGGCCCGATGTTCGGTTAAATTTTTATCGAACCGAATATTCGGCCGAAGATTATTCTGCAGGCTAAACTCGGGACCAACCAATTTATATCGAAACTTGTTTGCTTGAACGACACTAAAGCGCGCGGGATTGGCGCCGGACCCTGCCTCTCGCTTCCCGCCACACCTGACAGTTATTGCATCATCTAGCAATGAGCAAATTGCCGGCACATGCTTACGTTTTGACTATTCTTGTGTTTTATTCTTAGTGAAAATTGATAATTATATGATAAAAATGTGCAGCAGGAGATCTATTTGGACTTATTTAGAGAAACTGACGACCAAAGTAAAGTGAAATGTATTAATGTAATGTAATGTGTCTTTGTTTGATTCCAAAAACATTTTATCAAGTTTCTATTTGCTATAATCGGCAATAAATCTACAGTGCCTCAAAAACATAAATGTGTCGATTTATGCATTTGAGGCACTCTAGAGTCTAGAGTAAGTAGATTTAACCCATAAATAAAATACCTATACCTTTAACAGTAAAAGACATCGCGTTACTCAATTTGTACATTTCAATACATTGGACACTATGAAACCGAATATTCGGTGATTTAGCCGAATATTCGGCCGAATACGAATGTTCGGTAAAGCTGCCGAATATGCCGAATACCGAATATAAAACGAATATTCGTCCCATCTCTAGTATTTATTTCTTTATATCGTTCAATGACGCTAGATAATCGTAACTAATTTACATCTGGTATTCCATAGCGCGATTCTGTAACTAGTATTTTGACTGCATCCACAAATAACTTCCAGCAGACAAGCGCCACGCGCTTTTAACGGCCGACTGGCCTTGACTGTGACGGGCTGCCGGGTACCATTACTCGATTACTCGATAGCGACTAGCATCGATTTACGATTGGTGATTCCGTCCGGAACATGCACTAAATCACTTTCTCGATAATTTTATTTTTAGACCATGGACTGAATTTTCAATAATCTAATAAAAGTTATTTATAGGATAAAATACAATTAAAAAACCCGCTGGGTTTCTTGGTGGTTCTTCCTGGGACAGAGGTAGTTTCTGAACCAGTGGTAAATTAAACATAATGAGCGTCTTACAATAAGTATTATTTATAATCTACGTTGAAAAAAAAGTTTCTTTTTCTATTTCAACAAAACCTTATTAAAATAAATTTTATGAACAAAAAAGTTCAAATATTTTACTTTAATATTGGGTTACGTTAAAAGTAGTTAATGGATAAATTGGCCCCTGCAAAATTACGTCGCGTGATATGATAATATAATAATAGTTTTACAATAGTATTTTTAATGCTTGAGCTAAATAAGTTTAACCTAATTGCAATTTGTCAGCCGTAATATATGGAATAATAATAATAATAATGTATTTCGAATTGAATTGAACACATAATTTTGGACGGAAATACGATTGTATCAAACTTTTTATTTTACACTAAGATACATATTATAACACAATACAAAGAAACACTAATATTAATGAAGTTTGTAATGCACTTCGTAATCTGTTCGGTTTATTTTATCATTATTTTTTATTCTATACGTCTTATTTGATATTTCTCATTAATAATAAAAATTTAAAATTTGACATATACTGTAACTAAAAAACGTATTATGTACCTATCGGACTTTTTGTGATTTTTCATAATACAAAAGTCTCGATACTAAAAACGACTAACACTAACTCGTTTGTCTTTTTCAGAATTACAATTACTTATATTAAGTATATAAAATTAAATTTCTTTCATTAATTATTGTTTCAGTTGGAGAATGAAGTGATGGTAGATCCTTGGGGCAGTATGGACTCTTCTAATTCACCGCTAACTGACTCCGGACCTTCCGCCAGCGAAGACTGCACACCTTCAACCTCAAGCGAACCTCCTCGTGGACCTCTAGATACCTCTAGCCCAATTTCTCCTGAAGCGCGTCGCTTACCGGACCCAAAAGACACTAAAGTTAGAAATGTAACGAAGTTTACCCCTAAAGCTACAGACAAGGCACGTTCCCGGGATCTTACTTTGGAGCTAGAGACTCTAGAGCCAGACCCTGCTTCCCGCCGCCCGCATTTCCTTGACGACGATTATCAGCCACCGTCTCGATCAAATATTGAATGTCGTATACCTAAACCGCATTTTCTAGATCATTCCCCATCGCCCGACGAATTTGATGAACGTAGCGATATAACAAACCCAAACTTCCTAGATGATGAAATAGACGGCGATGAAAGCCAAGCACAAAAAAAAGCTGGAGCCCTACCTAAAAGACAAACTAAACCACAGTCTTCCACATACACTGCTCAAGAGGACAGACCTCACAGAACAAGTTATAGGAGCACATTGCATTATGGGTTAGAAAGTGCTGCCAGGTCAAGCGAACGTGATAAACGGGCTTCCCAGTTATACAGAGGAACTTGGCCTGGAGAACGGGACGTGTGGACTGGTCACGACTCCGCCAGTGTCCGAAGCTTTTCAAGCAATGGCTCCAGTAATTGCCAAAGACCTTCATCAAATCTAGAAAATAAAATGGAGTGCGTATGTTCCTTAATATCTCTTCTCAGTTTGTCTCCAGAAAATAACGCTGACCTCAGCGGACCCCTCTTAGAAATGAGTAGATCAGTTGAAAGTTGTATAGCAATGCGACAAGCTGGGTGTATCCCGTTGCTCGTTCAGCTCATTCATTCGAAAGTGCCCAGAGAGACTCGAGATCGCGCAGCCAAGGCACTCCGAAACATCATTCATACCCAGACAGATGATAAAGCAGGTAGACGAGAAGCAAGAGTATGGAGATTGCTTGAACAAGTTAGAGAATATTGTTATATATTAGAAGACCTAGTAGAAGCGAGAAAGGAAGGAAAGGAGGTAATAGAGGATGACGCTACCAAGCATCCGAGCCAAAGCGTTGCAGCTCTCATGAAACTATCGTTCGATGAAGAGCACCGACATGTTGTTTGCCAGTTAGGAGGACTACAGGCCTTAGCGGCATTGGTGAGCGGAGATCAGGCAGCACATGGTAGCAGAACTGACGACAATACGTGCCTGACTATGAGGAAGTACGCGGGGATGACGTTGACAAACCTAACATTCGGAGATGGCAACAACAAGTCTCTTTTGTGCTCCTTCAAAGATTTCATGTTGGCGCTGGTTGAGCAACTGGAATCGCCTAACGACGATATGCGACAGGTCAGTAATATTATTCCTTTATTATTTGTTTGTAATTGAATTTTAATGGACCCTTTCCGTTCCGTGGGTGTCGTATGAGGCAACTATAGATATTGTTACCTGCGGGCTGAGTAAATGTACCGATTAGGATGAAAATGAATGTATTATTCCACACACAAAGCAAGTTTATAAATACGTAGTCCAAAATCGCTAAGTTTCTTCGGTGAGATCCTTAATAATCGCAGATGTTGTAGATCGAATTCTCGTATTCGCTTCCTGGAGAAGAGTTCACTTTCGCGTTTCCGAAAATAACTTATTCTTCGAACCCCGGTACATGCTTTTATATTCGATAAAATTAATATAGAACTTTCTAGGTCATTCCAGGTCGTTCCACTCCTACAACCAAAGATTTAAATAGTTAGATGCGCCCTTACCATAATATGACCACTCCGAAATGTGTCTATTCTCAAATGAGTGAGCTCACTTATTCGCAATCAGTGCTCATTTGAGCGACAGAGAAAGTAGTATACACAATTTCTGTAACATAATAAGAGATGACACTATTGCATTAGTGTGCGCGCGTCACCACTTACAAACGAACACATCCTAAAATAATGCCACAGTTTTCAAGATGAAATATAACTATTTAAATCTTTGCCTACCACGGGAAAGTACTAGAACATTCCCAATAATATAAACAATAACAAAATTCAAAGAAGAAAGACCTTTATAATCTTAGACGTAAGGTTGTTTTTTGCTTGTATTAATAGTCTATCGTCGAGAACATTCTCGTGCAATATGATGTAATACGCAGTTGGCTGTTATAACAATATACTAGAAAAATCTTATGGTTTCCTATATATAGCGGTACCATCTCTTTTATACAGGACTTATAATACTCAGACTGGTATATTCTGAGGTACCTATCCAAAACCTTCGATTAAGTTCACCATGAGTTATTAAACAGGAAACTACAACACTATGGTGTAAGAAATGATGCCCTTAACTTTATTATTTCATATTTAAGTAACAGAACGCACAAAGTTGTTACAAAAATCCGTTTGCTGAGCGTGAAAATTGTGGCAACTTTTCTTTACAACAGGAGAGGTTCATTTCCAGCAATGTTGATGGAAAAGGTTGGTAGAGGAAGTAGGCTATTTGTTTAGATGAAGTAGAAGTTCAGCTATGTTTATCGACAAATGCGTCAATGATGTACGCCTTTTTCAATGTTCAATATTCAATAATTCATTATCGCCTATTTAAGTCACATTGGACTCACACCCATAAGGGGAATATTTGCCATAGTTGCCACGTTTAGCAGGCAGGTTGGCGACCGAAGTTTGTTTTCTAGATGTTATTTGGAAAACGCTGACACCCTCCCCTTTCTTCTCATTAGTTTTCCTCTGTCGCCTCTTACGACATCCACGGGGTGATATGGGGTAGTGGATTTACACCGTCACTGCACGGAAAATTATTTAAGCATTAAAAATCTTAGGTAACTAAAGATTGATTGTTTTTATATAGTAAATAAATCAAATGTAGTTAATATCTTTAAAATTAGAGATGTTTCAATATAAAAATAAATAAACAGACGTGAGAATATAAAGTCATTAGCGTAAAATGCACTAGCATATTTTACCAGTATTCATTATGCAAGTCTTACCCCCTAAAATTCACTTTCTAAAATAAATTAAGCGTTAAACTACCTATATTAGGTGACCCATGTGTATTTTAATTACATACACATACAAATTTATGTGTATATGAAAATCTTCATTTTATATTAATGAAAGTTGCTAGAGGCATAAAAATGAATCTATGCACTTTTTACGCTACGTGGACTATCTGGGCTAAGTTTCAAAGAAAGTTAGTTTCGGAGGAGATAGCAATAAGAAAAAGCTCTGGATTTTTAGATAAATGTAGTGGTTGGAATTATTTACCGTTACCGCCTTTAGAAATTGCACTCCTGAACATGGACTGATTTTAAATAAAATCCTTGTTCTTTACAGGTAACTGCCGCGGTACTTAGAAATTTATCATGGAGAGCAGATACCAACAGTAAACAAGTATTAAGAGAAGTTGGAGCAGTCAAAGGACTAACCAAAGCTGCGATGACCTGCCAAAAAGAGGCGACTCTGAAGTCCGTATTGTCGGCTCTTTGGAACCTGACTGCTCATTGTTCTATGAACAAAGTAGCTTTGTGCTCCGTCGACGGCGCCTTAGGATTTCTCGTCGATATGCTCAGCTACAATTCACCAACAAAGACATTGGCGATCGTGGAAAACGCAGGTGGTATAATGAGAAACGTTTCCAGCCACATCGCCGTCCGTGAAGATTACAGACAAATTCTCCGCGAGAGAAATTGTTTAAGTGTCTTACTGCAGCATCTGAAGTCACCAAGTTTGACTGTTGTAAGCAACTCTTGTGGTACTCTGTGGAACCTATCGGCAAGATGCCCACAAGATCAACAGTTCTTATGGGACCACGGGGCGGTCCCGATGCTACGAAGCCTTATTCATTCCAAACACAAAATGATAGCTATGGGCTCTAGTGCAGCTCTTAAGAATCTATTAAATTCGAAACCAGGCAAAACACACATCATATCTCTAGACACGACCGCTAGGAGTATGAACCTGCCAGCCTTACCTACACTCGGCGCTCGAAAACAAAAGGCCTTAGAACAAGAACTCGATCAGAACCTAGCGGAAACTTGCGACAATATCGAACCAGCTACATCCCCCTCAACAAGCAACAGGGAGGAAAAAAATCTCTTCACTGCGACCGAAAGACAAATAGCCATGAATTTGGAGAGACACAGAATGACGTCTAGTTCGCCACTCATGGGGACGCTAGCTTCGCAGATATCACTAAGTCACAGCGCTCATTTGGCGAGCTATCTCAGCTGCAGTAACACGCTGTTAAAAGGTGCTTTAGTGACAAGATCGAACACCGGCAGCGCGGGGAGCGTCAACAGATCGGACAGTAAAGACTCTGTCACTAGCACGCATTCCGACTCTGTGTTTGAAAGGGTCATGCGCACAGGCAAAGTGCCAGTACCCACACCGCGTAACAAGGACTTGATGAAAATGGAAAATTCAGGCGAAGCGTTTAAGGCAACCTCGAAAGCACTAACAAAAGATAACACCTATCTTCGATACAGCCAACCACCTATACCACCACCCAGAAGCTCCACTGATATGAGAACGAATTACACGGAATCTGGTTACGACGTCGACCAGGAATCCTGCGACCAACCCATAGACTATAGTAGAAAATACTCAGAAACTAAGACCAATGAAGCTGAGGCGACTTTATCACAAGAGAAAGCCAAATCTTCTGAACCTAAAAAGGATAAAAAAGAAAACCCGAACACCTTTGGCGATTATCAAGAAACAGATTTAGACCAACCAACAGATTATTCTCTGCGTTACGCTGAGCATCAATCTGAGACAGGGTCGGATATTTCCGAGCCTCCTGGACCTTCAGTTCATGAGGATACCATTAAACACTTCGCTACGGAAGGTACTCCCTACGAAACTCCGATCATTTTCTCTACAGCCACTTCCATGTCAGATTTACGCGTAATTGGGAAAGAAGTGAAACCGAAGAGTATACCAAATATGAAGGAACATCCTGAAGCCATGACCCATTCAGACGAGAAAGACACATGTTCTATCGAAGATCCCCCGAGGCATGACAACGACAGGGCCATATCAACCCCTCCGCAACAATCAGTGGAACCGATTCCAGAGAAACGAGGTGTCTTTGATACCAAGTTCAGCTCAGGAATGATCAGTCCAGAGAAACCTGTCAATTACTGTGATGAGGGCACCCCCGGCTATTTTTCAAGGGTCAGTTCGTTGAGTAGTCTTGGAGAACCCACCGAGGAAGACAGCTTAGCGAAAAAGAACGCACAAGCCACTATCAATGTTGAGCCTAGTCCGCACGAACAGAGTACCAGCAGTTCTGCAAAGGAAAAAGAGGGTAGGTAAACAAAAATTTTAAGAATCACTGCCTTGATTACAGTAAACTTTTGAGTCTAAAAAGACATGTAACTATCATCATTGCACATCTTTAGAAGTCCATTGCTCAACATAAGCCTCCCTCAAGAAATGCCACATAGCCCGGTCTTTTTTTCTATAGAATAAGGATGTTGTCACCCCTTAGGACTAAAATGGAATGTCTCGTCTCCAGTAAAAAAGGGTCTCCGGATCTCTACACTCACTATACGAAACAGCAGTATTAAGCTGCTATTTTACGCTGGCTATTCTGTGAGAGATTCGTGGTCCTTTCGCGGTCGAGCCGACCCATTCGTGCTAAAACCATAATATAGCTGCAGTGTGGTCATACCACGTATAAAAAGTGTTTTTTTCCACCTGCATCTATCGACTTCCTCAGACAACTACTCTTCTTCTATAAACTACTCTTCTCTTACCGGTACGAGGTGGAACGAGGCCGATGCGAGGTTATGCAAGCTATGTAGCCAGCCTATTGTCACTTCATCTTACTGATCCGTTGCAATATGTCAATTACTCTGCTTCTACTGCCGAAATCTTTATTGCGTAGTCTATCACGCAGATAAACTCTGAGCATAGCCCTCCCACAGCTCTTTGAACAATCTTGAGCTTCCTCATATGACCAACAGTGAAGTAACATGTGTCTTAGACACATATGTCATCACTGGTAACGTGCACTGGCATTCTTGTTTTTAAGTTTTGAGATTACCCAGTCAAGTTAAATCTATTGATCCATCCCAACAACTACTGGATATTACTTTATAAGAAAAATGTTCATTTATTACTAATTTTTTTACCAGCTGGCCAGGTATACTTTGTACTGCCCTTTATCCTTTAAAAAAATCTTTAAATTCGCAATAAAAATATTGAGGGTTAAGTGATCGTCGTGATAAAAACTATCCTGCCTCTCAAATTGGAGCAAGCAATACACATTTAAAAAAATCTCATTAAAATCGGTTTAATGGTTTTGGAGTTCATCATGGACGAGCAATGTGATACGTAATTTTTTATATATAATTTACTATTAGTACTGTTAAAAAAACATATCTAACAGTGATCAAATCCACAGGTTCGAAAGCGGTAACATTCGCAACGGAGCCTCGAATTTCACAACCGGAGACTCCTGGACTGGCTTCAGCACAGACGGGTTCACCTTCGCAACGCTTCATAGAAGACACTCCCCTAATGTTCTCCAGGTCGAGTTCCCTCGGGTCTTTACCGGAGTGCTCCCAGCAAGATGATCAGGGTTCTGTCGTGTCTGAAGTCAGGTGAGTTACTCAAGTTTTGTTACAATTGGTTGAGCTTCACTGCTGGACATGGGTTTATCGCATTGAAGTGAGGATTAGCTATAATTGTAGTGGATTACCGATCACTGCCACATTTTTTTTATAGAATAAAGATAAAAAAGGAGCACACAGTCCACCTGAAGATAAGTGGATTCTGTGGTCCATAGACATTCACATTTATCTTCAATTAAAAATCAAAATGCAGATGTGTTGTCACCCCTCAGGACTAAGATGGAATGCACGAAGCATTCCATCTTATTATTTATCCCAGTAAAAAGGGTCTCCAGTTCACTATATTCACCATATGAAACATAAGCAGCATTAAGCTGCTATTTTAAGCTGATATTCTGTAAGAACATTGTCCTTCCCGGTTCAGCCAATCCATTTGTGCTATAACCATAGTATATCCGCAACGTGGTTCCAACATGTTATAAATATTATATCCTGCATTTTTGGCACTGCTCGCTATCATTTGTCTGGATATTATTATATATGACTTAAACAACATAGCTCTGTTACTATTATACTACTATCTGGGATTGTGGTTTTTTTTATTGAATAAAGGTGCAAACAAGCACACATTCCACCTGATGGTAAGTGGATGCTGTGGCCTATAAACATTTACATTTATCCTAGATTAAGAATCAAAATGCAGATGCGTTGTCACCCCTGAGGAGAAAGATGGAAAGCCTCGTTTTCAGTTAAAAGTGTTCAGTTCTCTACACTAACCACAAGAAACAGCAGCATTATTATTTTAAGCATTAGGATATAGTAGTAGCATTATTTCTGTTCTCATAGCCAGTTCTTGCACAGGACGAAATGTGGTGATGGATACTCTTACTCATATATGTGCACCAATAAGTTACTGTAATTTCTCCTTAAGCCTGATGAGAAGACTAGTTCTTTGTTTTGTAAACCGTGAACGTTGTTTTTGACAATCTAACTCTGATTTTATTTAATGTGACTAGAAAACGCTGTCATTTATGTGAGAAAGCAGACGTTTCAAAATGGGCCAGGTCTATATACACTACCTTAAAAAAAAAAGAAAAATCTGTAGAATTGAGAAAAATACAGATTATTCATTAAATGTATCCTGTTGTGGTAAACAATTGATGTTAATCAATTATTTTTATCTACTTTCAACATGGCGTCTCATCGATTTAATTACTCTGTGCTTACAAACAATGACAGTAAACTATGGGTATGTTCCGAAATACAACGCAGTGTACTGTCCTATGCAAAAGACGTCATGAATCGACGCTATACTGGTGATTCGTTCCAAACATTGGACAGTATATGACGTCATACTTTTGCGCCATTTGGAAAAGTGTTGGCGATTATTTCTCATTTTGTGCTCCAAAAATCATTATAACCTCCTAATAGATATACCATCAATTATTCTATAATTTTTTGTATTTGAATAAATAGAAACAAATTCTGGCATGCTTCATTCGGCAAACACACAATTAAAAATTGTTTTATTATGGCTGGATATCCGACACAATATGGCGGCAGCACGCTAGTACATTAAAGTGTCAAATGATACGTCATTTGTATTGGACAGTACACTGCGTTGTATTTCGGAACATACCCAATAAAAATGACAGCTTACCGCTATGACGGGTTTTGTTGTGTGTTGTAATTTCAAGTGTAATTTCCTGTGCTTTACTAGCAAACAAAGCCATTAAAAATAATTGGACAGTTGAGAACCGTTTAAAATGTTTTTCCTATTTTTGAGTATAGTGTACAAGGACCTGGTCCAGGCGCCATACATTTTGGAACATCTCATTTCTCAATATTATTTGAAGAGGTGAAGTTTATTTAACTTAAATCTAGTAAACATCAAACAGATAATGAAAATACAACTGCGTAGCATATTTACCGTGACAGCTGCCCGCCCTGCCGGCGCCCGCGCGAACCTCAGCTGTGACTTAGTTTTTGTTCTGAATTAGCGGTCTAGTAATATACCTTTAAAACTTGGTCAAATTCTCTAAAGCTGCTCAATTTTAAATTTATGTGATATGATCCTTTTATTGGGAGGATTCAAGCTAGCAGCTTCCCCTTTGTAAACGCCCTTACCTGCTTTTGAGATGTGATTTCTATTTTAAGATTGGTGTGCAATTGGTGACTCATTTGCCGAGATTAAATCACATTGCTCGAACGGAACCGGAATTATTCATATGTCATGTACAGATGATTCTGGTTTGAAGATTATATATCAGAAAATAACTCCATAACGTCCTATGTCTTTCTCTGTGAGATATGTGTCAAAATTTGTACCGCGGTATTAATAAAGGGTGTGGTTTGCAGCCGGCTGACGTCGGGCTGCATCTCGCCGAGCGAGATCCCGGACTCGCCGGGCCACAGCGCGCCGCGCTCGCCGCCCGCCGCCGCGCCCGCGCTCTCGCTCGCACACGCACACGCACACACGGACTTCTCGCTCGCGCACGACACGGGTAAGTAGACCGCACATTCATATATACTCACGTACACACATATACAGTGTACAGAAGAGAAAAAACACCTTGAAGGAGGTTTAAGATAATAAAAATGGTAAGAGACTTCCTCGAACAGTGTTTGGTCCAATGATTCCACTGCAGCGATTCTTTGTCATCTAGGCGAACGGATGACGGATGCGGATAACCAAATGTATACGTATCCTGTAGGGATTATCTTCCATGTTGATTGCTTAAGTCCCATCTGGGTTAGTCTTTTCTTGAACCATCTCAATACCTTACTGCAGGATTCCAAATAGAAGATAAAAAACTAACTTATCTATAAAAAATATTATTTGGATAACCTCAAATTATTCATCTCCAGTCGCTTCCATCTAATGGCGCCGCTAAAAATCACTTGTGATACAACAGCTCTATTAAATTGGAAGCACGATAAAGTGTGCGGTCTTCCATGTTGAATGGGGTAGGGTCGCTTACATCCTTAATAATGAGGATAGAGACTTATCTATGCTCATCAGCATAAGGAACCTTTTCGGAGGATGAAACGTACCGATACCTGGTTATGTCACAAAATGTAAGTATTGATGAGGTGGACATGAAAAAATCAGTTTACGATCAGTTTTTGGCACGTTGACAAAAGTGCTTAACAGCCTCTTATCAGCCGAATAAGGTTACCACTATATGCGTTTAGTCATGTCCATACTCATCTATACCTTTAGCATACTCTGGTGGATTTATACTGAACTTATCGCCTTAGATAGAAAAGTTCGCAATGATATGATGACGTCCCACAGAATACATCACCCGAGATCGCCGATTATGAGGCTGTACTGGCCGCGAAAGTAAGGTTAGTGTGACTCTTTAAGCGCTCTCACCATGCGCAATCGCTAATTGTGCAGTTCCCCGTTTAAGTAATTCTTATCGAGATCGGATGATCCATTATTCTTGGCCAACAAGGAGTGGCAAGCCCCGGGTACAGAGCATTTCCGACCGGGATACCGTATGAAAGGAAAAGGAGTCAGTCTATGGGTGCGCGGTCACCTTCCTTCACTGGCTACGATTCGGTGACCTCTTTAGGGACACCGAGGGTTTTGTCTTTTGCGATACAGGATCAGATCTGTCGAGCTTGACGCCATCCTGGTGAATCACTTAGACATGTCACGTCCGGTTGTTCGGTGCTTTTAACTGAGTACTTACTTGCATAAACTTAACCTAGTAAATCGGAAAGTGCCTTAATTTAACTGCTTGGCGGAAGGCCTGCTCGCAAATGACCGCGCTAGGTTGTGCCGAGACTAGTGCTGATTGACCGGACGCAGTCATTGCAATATTTTTGGGCGACATTACCACAAAAACCTCGTGAAAGCCGAAACAGACAACCAAACAAAATATCTTGACTTGGCTCACAAGGTAGTCGTTGTCGTTTCTGCGAACGGGTTAATCTCGGTCAGCATTCCGGGTCATCTGAGGCGACTGGGACTCCGTGACGGATCGCTTCGGGCTCAAATGCAAAAGGCGGTATAACTAGATACCGCCCGCATCGTCTGTCAGTTTCTTCCCTATACCGTTAAACCCTGGACCGTTTTGTCTCTCTTGCCGAGGGCTCCCGTCTGGTTAGGTTTTTATTTATGTATGTATATATATATATATATATATATATATATATATATATATATATATATATATATATATATAACGCACGCACCCTGAGGACTGACGAGAAGATACTGGAGCTGGAAGAAGAGGTAGACAAGTTGCGCTGGCATATTATTGGATTATCCGAGGTCCGAAGAGAGGGGGAGGACACGGCAATCCTCGAGTCCGGCAACTTGTTCTATCACCGGGAGGGCGACCATCTGTCCCAAGGAGGTGTCGGATTTATCGTCCACAAGTCTCTCGTCAACAACGTTGTAAAGATTGGGAGTGTGTCGACGAGGGTCGCGTACCTGATACTCAGAATCACCAAACGGTATTCGCTGAAGGTCATTCAGGTTTACGCACCAACCTCGGCACACCCCGATGAGGAGGTGGAGGAAATGTATGAGGATATTTCCAGAGCCATACATTCCTCCAAAACCCACTACACGGTGTTGATGGGAGACTTCAACGCAAAACTAGGCACAAGAGAAAGCGGTGAGCTGAAGGTAGGGAAATTTGGAGTAGGGCAACGGAACCGAAGGGGCCAGCAGCTGGCCGACTTTATGGAGAAAGAGGGACTCTTTATGATGAACTCTTTCTTCCAGAAGCGGCCCCACAGGAAGTGGACCTGGTCGAGCCCCGACGGTTCGACAAAAAATGAGATTGACTTCATTATGACGACCAGACGCCAACTGTTCAGTGATGTCTCAGTGATCGCAAGGGTGAAAACTGGCAGCGATCACCGAATGGTTAGAGGCACACTGAACCTAAACGTTAAGTTGGAGAGGTCTCGTCTAATGAAGTCAACGCTCCGTCCCCCTCGTGCTCTAATCCAGAATCCCGAAACCTTTCAGCTCGAGTTACGTAACCGCTTCCAGTGCCTAGAAGATTGCAATGCAGTGGACGATATGAACGACAAGCTCGTGGAAACTGTCCATGCGGTCGGAGCTAAGTTCTGCAAGACCCGCCGCAGAAGAACACAAAAACTCTCCGATCACACTCTTAATCTCATGGCTGTTAGACGGGAGATGAGGCTGCAATCGTCAACAGATTTGACAGCATACAGGCAACTGAACAGACAGATCTCCAAATGCATGCGGCGAGACTTACGCAACTTTAATACTTCTCGTATTAAAGAAGCGATCGAGCGGAATCAGGGCTCCAAAGTCTTTGCCAGAGATCTGTCTGCCAGAAAGAGCCAACTGTCAAAGCTGAAGACTGAGTGTGGCAACATCGTTTCCGGGACACCTGAGATTTTGAGTGAGATTGAGAGGTTCTATGGGCAGCTGTACACATCATCGTTGGAGCCACACGCAAGTGTGAGTAACGATCCAAGAGCTAGTCTTATCCGACACTATTCCGATGATATCCCGGACGTCAGTCTAAGCGAGATTAGAATGGCTCTCCAGCACCTTAAAAACGGCAGGGCCCCAGGCGAGGATGGAATTACAGCGGAGCTTCTGAAAGCGGGTGGAACACCGGTACTTGTAGTCCTTCAGAAGCTCTTCAATTCCGTCCTCCATGGTGGCACTACTCCAGAGGCGTGGAGCAGAAGTGCGGTGGTCTTGTTCTTTAAGAAAGGCGACAACGCTCTCTTAAAAAACTACAGACCGATTTCCCTTCTGAGCCGCGTCTACGTGCTGTTTTCGAGAGTCATTACGAACCGTCTCGCACGCAGACTTGACGACTTCCAGCCTCCCGAACAAGCCGGTTTCCGAAAAGGCTTCAGTACCATAGACCACATACATACCCTGCGGCAGATTGTACAGAAGACTGAAGAGTACAATCTGCCACTTTGCCTGGCGTATGTGGACTATGAGAAAGCCTTTGATTCCGTCGAAATTTGGGCGGTGCTACAGTCCCTTCAGCGGTGCCAAGTTGACTGTCGGTATATCGAAGTGCTGAAGTGTTTGTACAGTAGGGCTACGATGGCTATCCGAGTACAGAACCAGAGCTCGAAACCTATCCAACTGCAGAGAGGTGTAAGACAGGGTGACGTTATATCCCCGAAACTCTTCACCGCTGCATTGGAAGACGTTTTCAAGCTACTGGACTGGAAAGGATACGGTATTGACATCAATGGCGAGTACATCACTCACCTTCGATTTGCCGACGATATAGTCCTTATGGCAGAATCGCTGGAGGACTTAAGCACTATGCTCAATGACCTCAATAGTGCCTCCCAACGGATAGGTCTTAAGATGAACATGGACAAAACAAAGATCATGTTCAATGTCCATGTCACACCTATGCCGGTAGTTGTTGGGAGCACTATGCTCGAAGTTGTTGACGAGTACGTTTACCTGGGACAAATAGTCCGACTAGGTAAGTCCAACTTCGACCGAGAGGTCAATCGACGGATTCAACTCGGCTGGGCAGCGTTCGGGAAATTACGACATATCTTTTCGTCAGGTATACCTCAATCTCTAAAAACTAGATTGTACAACCAGTGCGTGTTGCCAGTGATGACTTATGGATCTGAGACGTGGTCCTTCACTGCTGGCCGTATGAGGACGCTTAAGGTCGCTCAGCGAGCTATGGAGAGGGCTATGCTCGGAGTCTCTCTGCGTGATAGACTCAGAAATGAGGATATCCGCAGTAAAACCAGAGTGACCGACATAACCCAACGGATTAGTAAGCTGAAGTGGCAATGGGCCGGCCATATAGCTCGAAGAACCGATAACCGATGGGGAAGAAAGGTTCTCGAGTGGCAGCCTCGTACCGGTAGGCGTAGTGTAGGGCGACCCCCCACTAGATGGAGTGACGACCTGGTAAGACATGCAGGAAGTCGATGGATGCAGGTGGCTCAGGACCGTGCTTTGTGGCATTACTTGGGGGAGGCCTATGTTCAGCAGTGGACTTGTGAAAGGCTGTAATGATGATGATGATGATGATGATATATATATATATATATATATATATATATATATATATATATATATATATATATATATATATATATATATATATATATATATATATATATATATATATAATGTAAAATATCCTCCAGACCGAACTTCGGTCACGACATTCACAGCATTCTTTATTTTCTCACTCTCATAATCCGATGAGACCTTAATCCGATACGACTTGTGAGAGATTAGGTGAAGGACCAAAGTTTGTGCTTTCCGCGAATCGGGGGTAAGATAACCTGGGGTTGGGAACTCAAAGTTTTTACCGAGAAATTCTTGACAGAAACCCTTAATAACTACTATTCGATCGATCCGAGATTCGAAGGTGGTACGGTACTGACGAGCAGTATACAGACAGGGTCGGGCAGTCACTAACAGTATTGGTACTGTGCACAGAAGCGTGTGGCGCGGCGTCAGTGTTCGCGGAGCGCGTGTCGCGCTTCGTGCTGGAGCACACGCCCGCGCACTTCTCCAACAACACCAGCCTCAGCAGCCTCACCATCGACGACGAGCCCAAGGTCAGTTGTCAACTGACATTTGTACTCAACTATCTGCACATACCACAAACGCACGTACTCACGCGCACTCGCACTCACGCACGCAAGCACACACACACACACACACACACACACACACACACACACACACACACACACACACACACACACACACACACACACACACGCACACACGCACACACACGCACTCACGCACGAGGGAGCGCGCGCGCGCGCACTTACACCCATGCAGCACGTGCACTGAATACAACTGAATATTTACTGAATTACGGCGATAAAACTAATATATTATGTGAATATGACCTCAATCAGTCAAGCTGTTCTGAAGTTACGCGATCACTAACAGACGCACCAACTATTATAATATGTATAAAGGTGTGCCAATAATTTGTATCACGTATAAGCAAAGAACGCATCATTGTAATTACTCGTGGTCGCCCTGCAGTTAGCAGTTTTTGAAAATAAGGCTTCTACTTTTTTGAAATTACCCCAAATTGAATTTAATTTATAGGCAATAACTTTTTTGCCTACCGATGGACCCTTACGAATATATGCGTGCACAGTAAAATCAGTTCAATATTGCATTACTATGCATTTTGAATTTAGAAGAATGTTTGAGTTTTTTTTTAATTATATTAATTTTTCTTCACCATTTGCCTATATTACTTATTCTGTACCTTCTCAATTTGGCCGGCCGGTTGGCGGCCAAATTTGCCGCCTTGGCAAATTTGGCCGGTTACTGCAAAATAACCCCGTATGCTCTTCGCTCTGTGCTACTTTTTAACTATGATTTTGACATTGGCGTTATGAACGTAAAAAATTGACAGATTAACAAGTATTTGACATTGGCATTACGAACGTAAACAATGAATGTTTTGTTTTCCTTTTCCATATAAACTGTAACTATGCCAAATCTTACCCTTCCTCCGTGCGCGAAATATGCTAAAAAAAAGGTCCAGGATTTTCTCTTCACGTGTTAATATATAGATTATTCATGCAAAATCCAAATTAGTATTTCCAATCAGCCTGTACTGCGATAATCTTCGTGTTTATTTCTTTTTAGAAGTAAAGCTGACGAGCGAGCACACAGTCCACCTGATAGTAAGTAGGCGCTGGGCTCCATTGACACATACATTTTTTTTAACTTATTATATGTCTAGAACAGGTAAATGAAATTGGGGAGTGCTTTCAGCCGGGATGGAAGATGTGATTTAGATGTGGATAGGCGTGTCGCTGCCGGAAACAAAGTCAATGGTGCCCTGAATGCATTAGTAAAAAGGCAAGGCGTGGTGAAGAGTGCACGCCTTGCAATACATAACGCAGTGTTGGTACCGACTTTGTTATCCTCTCAACTGCGGACGTCTAACACTTGGACACGAAAATATCTCCGTTGACTGCGGGTGTCCAAGTACTGGACATTTTTTACCCGCTCTTTTAATGTCGAAATAAAGCATTACGCACTATGTCTAACTTATTCTACCATATGTCGATGTGTACAGGATAAAAAAGATTACCATAAAAACCCCACAGATTATACACTTTAGTAGGGTTTTTTATATATACCATCTTAATGCCGCATCTGGTCCGAACTACATTCTACATCTGTGTAAGTTGATTGTTGGTTTTTGTAAGCATACTATTAATGCGTTTTATGATAAAAATTGTATTGTAGCCTATGGTTTTGCGCATAAAATACTGTTAACAATAGATTTAAAATTAAATGAAAATAAAATCGTAGTATTAAAAAAACTTTGTTTCATCGAGAAATATCACAATTTTGTCTTTATTCAATATTTACTTACACTTATTACTTTGGGACTTTATTTAATTTAGGTACTCGTTTATAGGAAATTTCATAGAGAATTCAGAAATGTACCATATTATAGTATTTGATATACCAAAATAAAGAAATTTGCGTTAAAACGGATTGCGCCCAATGCGCCGTCAATTTTATTAAACAGCTCCGCAGTCAACGGAGTATGACGGTTAGAGTCTCCGCAGCTGAAAAGTTATATGGCAGCGAAACCTGGGTATGCCAGAAGATGCATAAAAGCAAGTTGAATGCAGTGAAGATGCGATCTCTTCGTAAAATGTGTGGCGTTAGCATAGCCGACCGAAAGCGAAACGAAGAGATTCGCAATATGGCAGGATTGAAAGATGACCTTATCACAAAAATTGATTGGGGCGTACTCCAATGGTTTGGGCACGTTGAACGAATGAGTGAAGACCGAATGGTGAAGAAAATATATAGAGCGAAAGTAAATATTAAAAGGTGTCGAGGTAGACCGAGACTAACTTTCGAAGACCATGTGAGCAAATTGCTCGAAGAGGGGAGGGTCAATAGTACTCGGGTACCTAGACGTGCATGTATGAAGAAGTTAATGAACCTGAAAGAAGCGAAAGAGGTATGTAAGGATCGTGACACTTGGCGATCTGTTCGCTCTGGCTACCCCGTTAGGGATTGTGCGTGAAGATAAGTATAAGTATAAGCCAGTGCTTGGGCACAATCCGACCTGGTGGTAAGTGATGATGTAGCCCATGTAAATTAGTAAATCGCACAATAACAAAAGCCTATTCGCTCTTGCTTTGCCCAGATTGTATTCATACGATTTTTCCGGAGACGCCGGTAAATTATTCCACTCCTTTGCTGTACGTATTACAAAACAGGACGCGAACCGTTTGGTACTAATGCGTGGAATATCGACAACAAAGGAGTGTAGACTCGCCAACCGTCTGTTTGTCCGATGCTGGAAAGGAGAGGGAGGAATTAAAGCGTGCAATTCCTGCGCACATTCACCGAAATGCATCCTATAGAATGCTGAGAGGCTGGCTACTCTGCGCCTGCGCTCGAGGCTGACAGGATTGGTTTTAACTATATGAAGGTCACCAATGCGCCTTTAGCGCGTCTCTCCACTGAGTTCAACGCTGCTAGGTGGCATATTGCAGTAACCTGCCCAAATGTGACAGCAGTACTATATGCACGACCGGACTTCCGCTTTATACTGGATGACCTTTTGTACCGTCTGGAAAAAAATAGGGTGTAACATGCGAACGGAGTAGAAGCCTATGGCACTGATATTTTACAAAAAATAAAAACAAAAATTTTGGATTAAATAAATAAATTAAAATTTACCGAAATGCAAATCATATAAGTTCAGAGATGCCTACTAAATTTATTGTTTTATTGCCGTTCGTAAAGTAGGGTGGATATGATTTGAATTTCGATAGAAATTAATATATTTATTTAATCTAAAAAGTAAAAAAGGTCACTCAGTATAAGGTAAGAAGCTTCCCCGGCGTGAAGTACCGCCGCACCCTTGCATACCTCCAATTAAATATCACAACGCGTGCGTGTGACTGGTGTGTCAGGGTGACACCCTTGAGCACGAAAAAAAAGAACGAAACTACGAAATATTTCCTGTAAGTATCCTAACTTGCGCCAAACTAATTGTCCGTGTGACTTTGCCCCACAGCAGTCGCTGATGATAAAAACTGCTGAGCCGGAATCCAGCCAATCACCGCTAACCAATGCTGCTGTTTCCTGTGTACAGCCGGATATTAACAGGTACCTCGTATTGATTTTATAAAACTAAACGGTTACAGTCAGCCTATTAAGAGTGCACTATGAGCTGTGGAAGCTCAGATGGTCAGTGCTCGCTATAAATTTTACAGTACGCGAGCAACCCGGGTTCGATCCCCGTCGGCACCAATGAAATTGTTAACTGCAATTTCAAGTGGTGATTTACCATGTGCTCGGCGGTGAAGGAAAACATCGTAAGGAAACCTGCATGTCTAAGAAATAACAAAATGTTTGGAAGACATGTGAAGTTCGCCAACACACATTGGGGCAGCGCGGCGTACGATTCCTTGCCCTAAAGCACTTTCAAAAATTAGAGGAGGTCTGTGCTCCGCAGTGGGACGTATATAGGCTATAACTTTAAAAGACCACTGCTGAAGGTAGGCCTCCCCTATAGATTGCCTCACAGGGGGGATATTTGTTATAGTTGGCACGCATGACTAGCGGTTTGGCAACCGCAGTTTTTTATGTTATAGTTGTTATTGGCAAGATACTGCTGCACATTGACACCCACGAGATAATATGGAGTACTGGATATTCTTACACCGCCACTGCACTGTACTCGAATAGAACGAAGCAAACGAAACAAATATTATTCTTTGTTTTCTATCCTATAAATAAGTATCTAGACTACTGTTTATAAAATTACAAATTTAATATTATTATAGGATAATGGTGAAAAACGAGCACACAGTTCACTCGATGGTGGTTAGCCTGGATGGTGGTTGTGGTGGTATGGGCGACGGCAAGTGGTTGCCGTGGTCCATAGACATCTACATCTATCCTCGATTACGAATCAAAATGCAGATGCGTTGTCACCCTTGAGGACTAAGATGGAGTGCATCGTTTCCAGTAAAAGGGCTCTCCAGGTCTCTACGCTCACCACACGAAACACAGCAGCATTAAGCTGCTATTTTACGCTGGTATTCTGAGCGAGCGTGGTTCTTCCTCGGTCGAGCCGACCCATTCGTGCTACAACTATACTACTGATATAGCAGCAGCATGGCTCTACCACGTAAAATTTGCTTTAGTAGGTTTTCATATATTATACGAAAATGGAAGTAGAATATTAAACATCAAATTTGGTCATGTAATTCATTAACAAAAGAACTTGAGATTCTTTAAAGCAAACATAATAAAATAACTCCACAGATCAATGAAGAAATAATGTTAAAAAGTAAAGGGACATCATGCTGTACAAAAGTAAAACTCCTCCTTATTTGGGAGCGTCACCAAGTTAATTATAGAATTGACTTCATCATTATCATCAGCCCTTCGCAGGTCCACTGCTGAACATAGGCCTCCCCAAATAAGTGCCACAAAGCGAATATTTTATTGTTTATTTTTTATTTATATATTTAGGGGGTAAATTATATAGCATAATCAGTATCTATTTAGAGCTGATAAAAATACAGTTTCAAAAAAAAAAAAAATAAAGCTCGTAAACACAAAATGAAGTATTTATTATTTTTAACAATTAACCTCCAGAATAATATTATAAGTATATATTATAGTAAAGATATAACAAACTTATCGAGTAATATTCTTTTAATTTAAGGGATTTTAGAGCAATTTTTAAAATCAGAAGTGTTCTCAAATATTAAAGAAAATATTTTGTTCCAGACAAAAAGGTTTACCAACTACTTCTGGATTAAGTAATGAGCCTATGAAAGGTAAGTCCACATTAAAATATTTACGGAAACAATAATAGTTTGTTTAAGCGAATCCACAGTTTCATATTTTTTGAGACCTTGTGCAGATTTTCATGCCACTGCTGGTCCATATATAGGTTCTCCAAAATTTTACGGCTTGACTTCACCACAATCATTAACGATCAAGCTAAGCTTCCTTTGCTGAACATAGGCCTCCTCCATAGATTGCCTCTTGGGGGGGGGGGGGCGTGTGGTTTGCCATCCGCCGCAGTATATTATTGTTTTTTGTACAACGCTACCAATGATTGCCCTGTTTTAGCTTCCCTCTTTCGCCTCTAACGACACCCAGCAGGGGGATACATGGAGAAGTGGCTTCTCTCACAACGTCGTTATATGGTTTTATATAATATAATTAAATATTCAAAATTACCAAAAATTAGTTACTTATTCAAACGTGATGTAGTAATTCATTTTAGTTTCAATTATCCAAGGGACACTCGCAGTATCGGCCAGTTGTTACTTGTCAGTTACAATGGGAACTTTGATGTGGAACATTTTGTATGGAGCTGTTGACATTTATCGAACACTACCTGGTACCTGACGCATTGCTGCCGCAGAGGAAATAATACTGGAAATATCGTTTTAGATTTGGAAGAGTTTATATTGTTTAATTAAGAATGATAATACATTCATTGAAGAAATGATCTGCGAGCATTAAGTTGACAAAGTTGTAGCGCAAAAGCATTAAATGAACGGTGTGACAGCGCATAAAATACGAACAAACAAACATTAATTTTTATTTATTATATTGATTTAAAAAAGTTAAGTTACAGACTATATACGTCCCACTGCTGGCCTGCTCTCATTTCTGAGAGTGGTTTAGAGGGCAACGTACGTGTTGCCCTGCCACAAACCGTGTTGGCGAACTTCACATGTCTTTGAAATAGTTTTTTCTTATTTCTCGGTCACGCAGGTTTGCTCACGTAGTTTTCCTTCACCGCCGAGCACGTGGTAAATCAGCACTTAAAATTGCAATAAACAATTTCATTGGTGCCGGCGAGTACTGTGAAAATTACAGCGAACCCTAACAATCTGAGCTACCATGGCTCTCAACTTAACTGCCGAAGATAAAAATTAATCTCTCAGATTTACAAGCAGGAGTCACAAAGAAACACACAGTTCAAGTTAAATGGATGTGTTAATATAGTCACGTGACTTGCCGTTAAGTCATATTACTTGATTTCTCATATCTACTAGCGTTAACAATTTTAGAAAGTCAACTCGAGTAAACTGGCAGAAAACTAATATAAAGTGACAGTGCCTGGCATCATTAGGATATTATATCATTTTTATTGATTTAATGTAAATATTTCTTTAAATTTGCTTCTATATTAGGAAGCTATTCAGTAAACTGGTTAATAAAAATCGGAGGATACAATTTGATGTTGCAACTACATTGCTATCATCTACATCAAAAATTTAATTACCTACACCATTAGGTGGCTGAACGGGCAAAGAATTTGTTACGTTAAGTTTTTTTTTATGGGATAGGGTGACAAACGAGCACACAGTCCGCCTGATGGTAAGTGGTTGCTGTGGCCCATAGATATCTACATCTATCCTCGTTTACAGACCAAAATGCAGATGCGTTGTCACCCGTGAGGACTAAGATGGAATGCCTCGTTTCCAGTAAAAAGGATCTCCGGTTCTCTACACTCACCATACGAAACACAGCAGCATTAAGCTACTATTTCACGCTGGTATTCTGTGAGAGCGTGGTCCTTCCCCGGTCAAGCCGACCCATTCGTGCTACAACTATACTACTAATATAACTGCAGCATGGCTCTGCCTCGTATAAAAAAGTGAGGTCTGCGACATATCACGCACGTGGGAGGGGGAGCGCCACCATTTTGAGGGCATTTCGTTACGTACACGTATTCACGTAAAGCATTTTCACGACACACTCACACCCCGATTATTTTGTTTTCTATTAGCGTTAGCGATTATAGAACGTCAACTTGACCAAACCTGCTGCACGTCGTTGGATAAACGACCGACTACATTAAGTACATTGCAATCCTCTCTCATCCATTCTACCTGACCAAGCCAATCGACGCGGTGTGCTCACTACTGTGATGATTTCTTATCTGCTGCATTTCATTCCGATCCGATTTATAATTTTTAGTTAAAATGTTGTTTTTATCAACACAGGAACGCAGACGCCAGGTGACACTTGCAAAGTGTACTTCACGGAGGACACCCCAGCCATCTTGTCCAAAGCGGGCAGCAACTCCAACCTGTCGGCTCTGTCCATCGAGTCGTCGCCCCCCGCACCCCCAGCCGCACCCACCCAAGCGCAGCCCCTCAGAGAGTCCCCTCCCCCTCGACAGCAGTCGCCCCATCACGAACAAACCAAAGCGAAGCCCCCCGAACTGCAAACGCACCACGACACCTCGGACAGCTCCAATCTGAGTGATGCCGGTGATTTGTTGGAGGAGTGCATACAAAAAGGCATAGCGCAGGTAAGATAGTTTTTTCTACATATAGGCTGTTTTTTTTTTCATACAAAATCCGTTTTAATGAGGGCTCCATAATCTTCCGCATGTAATTGTCTATTTAATAAACACAATGCTTCTACCGAAAGGTGAAACTTTACGACACTCAAAGGAAAGTATGCAGTATTGAATTTTCGTAAGTCGCCACTACACGTAATATAGTGTTTTTTATAGGATAAAGGCGACAAACGAGCCCACAGTCCACCTGATGGTAAGTGGTTACTGTAGCCCATAGACATCTACATCTATCCTCGATTACGAATTAATACGCTCTCACCCGTGAGAACTAAGATGAGTGCCTTGTTTCCATTAAAAAGTGTCTTCGGTTCTCTAAACTCACCATATCAAACTCAGCAGCGTTAAACTGTTATCTTATATTGGTATTCTGTGAGAGCGTGGTCTTTCCCCGGTTGTGACCCATTCGTGCAACAACTATAATATAGCTGCAGCATGGCTCTACCATGCGTTGTTAGTGTTGTCTTCAAGTTCCATCTAACGAACGTTTCATTTTATTAGTTTATATTAATAATAGGTCACTGCAGTCGAATTATTTTTAATACGAATGATAATTTACTGGTGTTTTCTTTTTTTAAACGTTTAAAAATACTAAGATTTTCTCCTGTATCGTGGAGGCAGTTTACATACAAAATTTCACAAGAACAAACATCCAGATCCGCAAAAAATATTTTTGGGCCATACAAATGCTTGTTCAGTGCGGGATTCGAACCCGAGGCCCAACCTAACCCAACTCGTTGCTAATTCACTGCGTCACGGAGCCGGCATGTCTATTTAACAAACACAATACTTGTACTAACTCGTCAAGATTCGGTAGCATATTTTTGCATCGTTTAACATACGTCGATCACGCAATGTCCGTTGGTTATTGTTTCGTTCGCAATTGTTTGAAGGCTCCACACATTCGCTTGCGAAATGTTCCTCGATCTGTGCAAATTGTTCCGTTCCAAACGCAAGGTGACTATTTAGAATTTAAAATATTTTTGCTAATTATCATCTTTATATTATACATGTAACAAAAACCCTGTGGTTCCCGTTAAGTGCCTTTTCAGAATCAGTATTCAAAACAAATTAAACAAAACCTCTGCATTGTCCGGGGAGTGAGAGGATTGTCAAAGACCCCGCTTTTATGCTCGTCTCAGTTAGAGGTAATAAAACCACATACAATTTGCAAATAAAATTTTATTTTAATTAAATTGCATTTTAATGGTCGAGTTGTCTGAAGAAAAAAAAGTATTTTTATAAGTTTAAATACAGATTCTGATAACGCAGCTAATGGGAGCCACAAGGTTTTTGTTACATGTTATATATAATTTTATATGTTTATTATTATTTTTACTTCCGTATGTCAACTGAACTCTTTAAACGGCTGGACCGATTTTGATAAAATTTTTTGTGTGTTTGTGAGTGGTTCCCGGAATGGCTTAGATTTATTACGATAGGACCTGGTAGGTGGCGCCATAGAATACTATAATAAATACATAATAGAACGGGGGAGTGGGCGGAGCCCGTGTAGCCACTAACATGTCAATTCACACGTATAAAATTCAACACGAGATGTGTTTTGACGTTACAGATATGTATTAAAATTTAAATGATTTTTTAATGGAGATCCTGAACAGAAATCAAAAGTCTAAAATGTGTAAATTTACTCCGACTTTCAACACAGCGTATCGGGTTTGTAGTAATGATAATACGACGTAAGTGCTTATATGTGCTTCCGGCGATGCCGATCTTCGTACAAAATAAGGTTGACAGCCATTTTATTGTGCATTATAGTATTCTATGGGTGGCACTGTTGTCGAGATCTAGAAATCGTATATAGTTTTATGTGTTCGTCAATAATACATTATGTTCATGTAATCTTTTATTTATAAGCTACCTTATAAGATTATTTTGACTAAAAATATAATGCCATAATGTTACTGTTTATAAATTTATATAATATTTTATGTCGTATCGTAACTGTAGTGTAATTCACACTTTTCACTTTATCTCAGTAACATAAGTGTTAGGTGTAAAAAATTATTTTTTTCATAGCGTTGGGTGACAAACGAGCACACAGTCCACCTGGTGGTAAGTGGATGCTGTGGCCCATAGACATCCACATTTATCTTCAAATAAGAATCAAAATGCAAATGCGGTGTCATCCCTGAGAACTAAGATGGAAAGAAAGTAGAAATAAATCTAGGCGTGGAATGTAACCAGGGTGTGATTTAAGATTGGCTATGGTTGATTAATGTAAAACTGACTATAGTTGAGTGTCTGAGGTAAAAAAAACCTTTCTCTGTAAGACTGTGAATGACGAATGACGGATAATAACGATGTTATCAAGTAGCTATTGTAAATCTAATTTCATGAAGTTGTTGCGTATGCAAGTTTAAATTAAAAATAATTTTAAAACAATCCCGGTACAGCTAATTTTCGGATCCCACATCAGTAGAGAAAAAAAGCATCCTGTAAGGATACCCGGACTTTTAATGAACCTAAAAATGTTACCGTGTAGTGGCGACAGAAGTATATCCACTACCCATTGCCATCCCGCGGGTGTCGTGAGAGACCGCAGAGGGAAACATATTAGGAGATGGGCAGCAGTGTGTTCCTTATAACGACTAAAAGTAAAAATAGAACTACGTTTGTTGTGGCAACTATAACAAATATCTCCATTATGTGAGGCATTCTATGGGGGAGACCGGTGTTCAGCAGCGGACTTTAATAATAATGTCCTCCAGACCGAATTTCGGCCACGGCGGCCAGCCTCAACGGAGGCTAGCCATCGGCGCTGGACTGGACTATAGTGCCCAAGTGTATGCGCAAGCACAGGTGCACTCTCTATTCCCTCACTCTCGTAATCCGATGGGACGGTAAACCGACACGACCGGGAGAGAGATAAGGCGCAGGACCAACGGCTTTACGTGCTTTCCGAGACACGGGGGTGAGACACATCCAACTTCCTGAATCCAGGCAGCTAATGAGAATTTCTTGACGGAAAAACTCAATAATAAATTTTTATGCCCGACCTGTCGGGACATGGACGGGATTCGAATCCAGGACGTCATGATCAGCAGTCGCACTACTACAACCACTAGACCAACGAGGCAGTGAAGGCAGGACTTTATTATGCTGTAACGGTAACGGTAAAAATAATAAATAATTTTTAAATGTTGTAAAATCCGCCTTTTTTCGCATTTAAATCCTGAAGGGAGGGTAGTGCCAAACAGTGGGACCAGTGAAAGATGGCTTTAGGGTTTTTTACATATAAACTAGCCAAATTGTAATTTTTGAAAACCGTAAAGTATTAAGGACTTTAAATTAACAACTATACAAAGGGTCATATTATTGTTTATTATTTGCATGAAAAGTTATTACATGTTTCCAACGTAATAGATAACTATTAGATAATAACTACGATAGATACGAGGGTGACACTGAAAGTTCTTAGAAAATCAAAAACTGAACGAACTAGCAAGTTATTTAGATTTATTATATCTTTTCAAAATAGTGTCTATTTACATCAATACATCGCTGCATCCGATTAAACCACTGAGAAAAGCACTTTGCCCACTCGTCCTTAGGGGTCTCTTCGACGGCATTTTGAAACGCAGCCACTGCTTCCTCGGCGTGCATAAAACGTTTTCCTCGAAGTTTTCTTTTATTTTCGGAAATAAATAAAAATCGCAAGGTGCGAGGTCAGGGCTATAGGGCGAGTGATCCCGTAATTCCACGTCTGACTTCGCCAAGTAGTCGATTGTTTGGCGGTGTGCGACGAGTCGTTGTCGTGGTGAAGGAGGATACTACTGCGAGGGCGTTTCTCCCGATTTTTTTCAAATCCAGCTTTCGTCATCCACAAGTATGTCAAACACAGCATTAGAGTCTTTTGACCGTCTCTCTCCAAGAACTTGAACCATTTCACGACACCAATCAACACGATGTAATTTTTGGTCCTCTTTCAAATTATGAGGTATCCACTGCGCACAAAGCTTCCTGACCGCTAAATGTTCATGGAGGATTTTGTGCACTTGACTCATACCGATACCTAAGCTTGTCCGAATCTGCTGATAAGTCACTCTTTTGTCAGTCTCTATCATACGCCGCACAACACTGATGTTATCTTCAGTCGTCGCCGTTGAAGGCCGTCCCTCACGCAGATCATCGGTGAGATTAGTGCGACCACGATTAAACTCATTAAACCAGTTGTAAACAGTGGCACGAGATGGGGCGTGAAAGGCCAATCGATTACTATCATAAAGTTTTTTGTATGACTTAAATGACACTGAGTCGTAAAAATCATTGTACGAAAATTTTCTTGCGTTAAATTCGTGCTGACGTGACACAGACAATTTTCAATTTGCCGCCAAATCGTAAACAAATGACAAATTAATAATATTTTTTATTTAATTGACCTTACGGATCTGGGTTCTAGCCCTTCTGAGCCTATCATTTCTTTCAGAATCTTCATTATATATATATTTTTTCTTCACAATATGCTGATGCTTCAGATTGCGAAGTTTTTGGGAGATTTTGATGACAGCTCAACCCAACGGACTGTTGATGACGACAGCCACTCAAGTTCATAAGGAGCCTGAGCGAACAAAATAACTTGAGGTTTATATCAACATCAAAGCACTTGTTTCGTCTTTTTCTCTAATAGTGCATACGCGCAGACACTTAATTCACAAAATCATATCACATTTACGAATTAAAATCCACTTCAAACCATTATTCAAGCGACAAAACAGGAGCGACAGTCGACGGCCAAGTTCCCGCCAAAACTCCGACAAATTAATAAGATACATACACAATGGGTGCGTTTGGCAGAAAAAAGCGCTAGCAAGCGCTTGTAAGCAAAATGGCGATCGTAAGCGGTAAGCGCTGTCAAATCGTAAGTAGCTATTTTCCTCCAGGACACGATGTGTTGTGTTTTTGTGTGATTGTGCTGAGGACGTGTGCTCCAGAGTTGGCACCGGTTTTAACGCGTCTTTTCCGGTACTCCTACTCCCTAGGCGTAGTCCCAAAATCATGGAAGACGGCTTTTGTCCACCCGATCCCTAAAAAAGGCGACCGCTCAGACCCGTCCAACTACCGGCCAATCGCCATCACCTCCTTGTTCTCCAAAACAATGGAGTCCATTGTAAACTGCCAGCTCATGAGGTACCTTGAGGATCACCAGCTGATTAGTGACCGCCAATACGGTTTTCGCCGTGGTCGGTCAGCTGGTGATCTTCTGGTCTACCTCACGCACAGATGGGCGGAGGCAGTAGAGTTCAAGGGGGAGGCATTGGCCGTTAGTTTGGACGTTGCGAAGGCCTTCGATCGGGTTTGGCACAAAGCGCTTCTTTCGAAGCTCCCTTCCTATGGGCTTCCCGAGAAATTGTGCGATTGGATCACCAGCTTTCTTGCAGATCGGAGCATCAAGGTCGTTGTAGACGGTGCAAGCTCCGATTGCAAGCCTATTAATGCTGGTGTTCCACAGGGCTGCGTGCTATCGCCAACGCTGTTTCTTCTGCATATCAATGATATGTTGCATACCCGTAACATTCATTGCTATGCGGATGACAGCACTGGTGATGCTCTTTACACCGGCCGAGCCAATATTTCTCGGGAAAACGTCTCCGAGTGCCGGGACAAACTTGTGTCTGAAGTCGAGTCTTTGCTGAACAGAGTCTCGGATTGGGGACGACTAAATCTAGTCCAGTTTAACCCCCAGAAGACACAAGTTTGCGCGTTAACCGCTAAAAAGAACCCCTTTGTCGTATCCCCTCAGTTTCAAGGCACTCCCCTTGTTGCCTCAGCCAGTATCGGAATCCTCGGCGTCGACATATCGAGTGACGTGCAGTTTCGTGGTCACTTGGAAGGTAAGGCCAAATTGGCCTCTAAAAAGCTTGGCGTGCTCAGCAGAGCGGGACAGTATTTCATGCCGGCACACCGCCTGCAACTTTACAAGGCGCAGGTTCGGCCGCACATGGAATACTGTTCCCATCTCTGGGCTGGGGCTCCCCAGTACCAGCTCCTTCCACTTGACCGCGTCCAGTGCAGAGCGGCTCGAATCGTCGACGACCGAGTGCTTTCCGATCAGCTCGATTCACTGGCGCTGCGAAGAGATGTTGCATCTCTTTGCGTATTTTATCGCATCTATCACGGGGAGTGCTCTGAGGAATTGTTCGGATTAATCCCAGCCGCCAAATTTCGTGAACGCACTACACGGCAAACTTCCCGATACCATCCACACCATCTTGATGCTTGGCGGTCCACCACTGTACGTTTCACAAGGAGTTTTCTTCCACGTACAACCTCTCTGTGGAATAGTTTACCACCGGCGATTTTTCCGGACCGATACGACCTGGGGACCTTCAAGAAAAGAGCTTACTCCTTTCTAAAGGGCCGGCAACGCACCCGCAATTCTCCTGGTGTTGCGGTTGATCATGGGCGGCGGTAGTCACTTAACATCAGGTGAGCCGCATGCTCGTTTGCCCCCTCTTCTATAAAAAAAAAAAAAAGATGTTAGTTTTAACCGGGGAACCTAACCTAATTTAAATATATGTTTGTAAAGTATTCGTATTAAAAACTTACCAATGGTAAATTTTTAATAACATGTATATATTTATTCATGTCATTATATTAAAGTAAAGTAAAGTTACAGCCTATATATGTCCCACTGCTGGGCACAGGCCTCCTCTCATTTAAGAGAGGGTTTTAGGGCAAGGAATAGTCCGCCGCGCTGCCCCAATGCGTGTTGGCGAACTTCACATGTCTTCGAAATATTTTTTTTCTTATTTCGCAGACATGCAGGTTTCCTCACGATGTTTTCCTTCACCGCCGAGCACGTGGTAAATTAGCACTTAAAATTGCAATTAACAATTTCATTGGTGCCGGCGGGGATCGCACCCGGTTTGCTCGCGTATTGTGAAATTTACAGCGAGCGCTAACCCTCTGAGCTACCACGGCTCTTTCATTATATTACTCATCAGTCATTATATTACTTAAAACTAATATTGCACAAAACAACTTATAAACTCTACTTCAAAACAAACAAATTAAATAAGCAAAATGGCGGATTGTGTCAGCGCGACTGAAATAGCAATCGTGTCCTGGCCGAAAACTATTTTAGCGCTTGTAAGCGCTTGCTAGCGCTTGTAAGCGCTTGCTAGCGCTTTTTTCTGCCAAACGTACCTATGAATATTAGCAGAGTTCCATTTTAAAAATTTGAATATATTTTTTTATTATATCGTTTACAAGTGACCAGTTCTAAAAACTCAGTGTCGCCCTCGTATTATAGACCAAAAATACGTGGTACTGACCGGGGTCAGGTTAAAATTAGTCATTGTTTTTTTCTCTCTTTAATTCTGAGTAGCAGCCGGGAATCAGGAAATTGGCAGTGTCGCACCCCCGTGCTTCAGAAAGCACGTAAAGTCCTAGGTCCTGCTCTTGATCTCTCTCCGGTCGTGGCGGTTGGTCGTCTCATCGGACTGTGAGAGTGAAGGGATAGAAGGTGCACTTATCCTGCGCAGATGGCTAGTCTCCATTGAGACTAGCCGCCGCGACCATAATCCGTTCTGGTTATTACATGTATCCAACCCAAAGTGTTATAGAACATTGATATAATAATTCTTCATCTTTCTTTATCATGTTAACATAATTTTTTTTGTTTCAGGTTGTTAAGAACAAGGGCCCGACTTCGGAAGTCTCTTCCGTCAACCCTTACACAGCCAGGGATGATGTTTATGTGAGTTCCTTCTTATTTTTGAATAAATGGCGTAGGTATATTAGAACTTTCAATCAAACACAATATAATCAAAATGGTCTTTGTATCTTAATCGAGTACAGATGTAGATGTCTATGGGCCACAGCATTCACATACCATCAGATGGAATGCGTGCTTGTTTGTCACCCTTATGCTATAATAAAAGTCTAAGTGACTGTGACATGACGAGACTTAACGGCATGTTAAAATTGAATAGCGTTTGAATATTTGGCCATTGTTGACTCTGTTTTAATCAAACGTAATTAATATTTACAGAGATCGCTGCCGCCGTACCTGCGCTCGTCGACCGAAACAGTCAAAATGTCGCAGGAGTTTGCTCGGAACGTCAGAGACAGGTTGGTTGATTTATTTACGTGGAATGGTGGCTGATTTTACCTCGACGAAAGTATGACGAAAAATTGCTCTTTCGATGATTATTTGCAGCCAATTTTAATCATCCCAGTAATAAAATTATATGAAGCATTCTTTTTTGTATGTTTGTTGTAAAATGTTTAAATCTTCTTTTTAAACAGTTGTAAATGAATTGTTTTTTTACCGACTTCAAAAAAGGAGGAGTTTCTCAATACCACTCAATTTTTCTTTATGCGTGTGTATTTATGTGGTGAACCGATGTTGATGATTCTTTTGCTGCTGGTGCTTTTCCTGTCGTCCCAAATAAATTTGATCAAAATCTGACCAGTAGTTTTTGAGTTATCCTTAATAATGCATAATTAATTTGACTTCGACTACATTGATGATGTTCTCATTTTATATCAGTTTAAGTCGGTTGTACAAAATTTTTGATTTTATTGCTTGTTGTAACAATCTATTATTGTTCCATATTTGAATTTTTTTATAGTAAAAGAGTGTTAAAGAAGTTTGCTAACTGTACCTCTGATGGCCAGTGGCTACTGACAGATTTATCACACTTAAATAAAGAATTTTTCAGATTCCATCGCTTTGTGTTGCCATATAGTGCGATTCACAGTATACATTTTTGGCTTACTGCCAAAAAAGAAACTCACAAAAGTTGGCCGTTACAAAATGTATAAATTGGGTAGATGGTGCTATAATCGAGCTATAACAGATTTCGTAATAAATTCCCGTGTGGTGGCGGTTTAAGATGATTGTGAAGTGCGGATACGCGGCGCTAGTTGGTATTTTCAAAAATGCTACCTGTTTCACATTACTCGCTCCGTATCGCGGTCGTGCGATAAAGAGAATTGCGAATGTTGGAAGTAATTGTCTACATTTTGTTTTTAAAATATTGTTTCACCCTCCTAAACCTTTACGAAATGAGACAATTTAGGCCTGTACGTTCTTTTTTAGTAATTCAGTTTAGTAGTCTTTTTTAGTAAAATAGTTTTTTAGTGTCGCCTTTTCGTTTCATCGATACGATCATAACGATATATCATAACGATTTTTCACTTCCAAAAATTTTGTCTGCAGCCGAAGCAGAAGTCGAAGCGGAAGCGGCAGCCGAAGCCGCAGCGGAAGCAGAAGTCGAAGCGGAAGCGCGCCACCGTTGCCGCCGAAACCGGGCCCTCCACGAGCCGCACGCGGTAACCCCTCATACAGTTATACATAGACATACACAGACACATGTTATCATCATCATCATCATCATCGTCATCATTACAGCCCTCCGCAAGTCCACTGCTGAACATAGGTCTCCCCCAAGGAATGCCACAAAGCATGGTCCTGAGCCATCTGCACCCATCGACTTCCTGCATGTCTTACCAGGTCGTCACTTCATCTAGTCGGGGTTGCCCTTCACTACGCCTGCCGGTACGAGGCTGTCACTCGAGACCCGTTTTTCCCCATCGGTAGTCGGTATTTCGAGTTATATGACCAGTCCGTTGCCTCTTCAGATTACTAATCCGTTGGGCTATGTCGCTAACTCTGGTTCTACTGCAGATATCCTCATTTCTAACTTAATCAAGCAGGGAAACCCCGAGTATAGCCCTCTCCATATCTCGCTGAGCGACCTTGAGCGTCCTCGTACAGTCAGCAGTGAAGGACCACGTCTTAGAGCCATAAGGCATCGCTAGCAACACGCACTGGTTGTAGAATCTAGTTTTCAGATTTTGAGGTATATCTGACGAGGACTTAATTTAGGATTAATGTAAATGTCTATTGGCCACAGCATCCTCTAACCGTCAGGTGGACTATGTGTCACACTAATTCTATAAAAGAACGTGTGAAGCACTTTTTTAATTAAATATCTTCTGTTGCTAATCAGCTCGCAATGAAATGTGATTATCCCCTATCCCCTATCAAACACTAAATTATTGTTAATAATTCAAACAAACACTAAATAATTATAGCGGGATTATAACAAATAGAAAGCATTTATTTGCGTGGTTGCTGCCTTGATGAGGAAAAATAAAAAAATCTTCATCGGTCCTTAAAACCCATTGCTGGATATGGACTTCCTCCATAATGAGCGCATCCACAGCATTTTCTGCCACCAGGGCAGCGCCACTTAGGAACGAGGTGAAACATTTGACAGATTTTGACAGATTCGACTGGCCTGTTGGTCTAGTGGTTAGTGACCCTGACTGCTATGCCGGAGGTCGTGGGTTCGATTCCCACCCAGAACAAATGTTTGTGTGATGAGCACGATCATTTGTTCTGTGTCTGGGTGTAATTTATCTATAATATTTATGTCTTTAGAAATATATAAGTATGTTTATCAGTTGTCTAGTACCCATAACACAAGCTCTGCTTAGCTTGGGACTAGATGGCGTTGTGTGATAGTTGTGGAATATTATTATTATTATTATTTCATTGCGAGGAAAGTTTATATATTAGAACATGTAGAAAATAATGTTTCTTTCTCAGATATTAGTCATATTTTATATTAATTAGATTAGAAATGGTGAAAAAAGTCAAATAATGGATATTCCTAAAAGTAGAAAAATTAAAAATGTGTAAAAATGTAAAGAATACTGCACTGAGGCATTTTTGTGTATTTATACATACACTAGAAACCAAAAAAAAATTTAACTTGAACACAACTTTACAATGATGATGACACACACAATGTAACGAATAAGTTCACCTCAGTGCCAACTAGTGACATCTGGTGAGTGTAAAATTATTAGCCCTTATTGGGAAGTTATCCATCATCTCCATGCTTGGCAGGTGAACTGACAAATCCAATAGAAAAACTTTCAACCCTTAGTAGAGATGCTAGAGCGTATTAAAATATTAGAACTCCATCGGGGAAGAATCACGTTCGCACAGAGTACCAACGTGAAATAGAAGAATAATGGTAGAACATTTTGGTTATTGATCAAGTATAGATGTGTCTATGGACCACAGCATCCCCCTACCATTAGAACTGGGCACTTGTCACCTGGTGTTTACAAGATCTGTAGTGACAACCCAATACTAGATGCATAGAAATTGATGGATACCAGTGTCAAGGATCGTGTTGTGTGGCATTCCTTGGGGAAGTCTATGTTCAGTGTTCCAGTGACCAGCTGTAGTAATAATGATGATGAATGACAAGATCACCGTCTATAAACAGCTATCAGATCTTGCTGGCATTTCCCAGATTCTTCTTACGATACGATTAATAATTATATTAATTACGTACTTTTTGTTTTAGGACGTATACACCAAAGTCGCCCGCAAGTGAAGAGCTGTGCAACAACAGAGAAACCGAAATTGCCAGTCACAACCAGCTTGGCAAGGAACGACTCATTAAGTTCACTCAGCTTAGACTCCTTCGGCTCTACCGACAGAGAAATTTTTGAAGAAACCGTGAAAGCGGGTCTATCCAGCGTCAATCCACGGGCTAAATTCACGCTTGAGAGTAATAAAGGTAAAGCCCATTCTGTAGAGAGGCCATCAGAGTCCATGAGGCACGGCAGGCACCACAAATCCCTCGACAGAAGCGACAAAATCACACAGCATCGCTCCAAAATCAAAGACCCCGAGTTTGAGAAAAATCTGGCGTCAGGAGCTTACAACATCAGACTTTCTCATAAAGTAAAGAAACTAGAACAGGACTTCGCAGCTTTGAACCTGACCAGGTCTCCCTATTCTTACCATGGAGAAACTGGACATTCGCTAGCACACCATTCGCGATACATTCGGGGACATTCGTCGCGATTTTACGACGATGGTCCCCCAAGCTTACCTGCTAGAATGGAAGATCCCAGAAGGCACTTAGAAAAGAGCAATTCATTAAGTTCGCTCAGCAACGAATCGTTCGGTTCAACCGACAAGGAAGTATTCGAGAGATGCGTTAGAATGGGAATGTCGAAGGCGCAGCCGAAGAAACGTGACGACGGAAAGTTGAGAGTCAGGAGCGATGACCGTCTAGAAACTAGGGAGTCGCACAGGAGACGCCGAAGAGAGACAAAAGCGCCTCAAGGTGCTCTGGATAAGATGGTTGGTGAGGAGTATTCGAAGGACCGGGCGATTTTGGAGGAGGTTATAGCTAAAGGCGCGGGAGAAAACAGAACTCAGCCAAAAAACGTCCCAGCGCCGTCTGTGGCCCGCGCGTCCGCAGACGAGCGCGCCGACATCGCGCTAACTGGCTCTGACGTTGAGCAACATTGCTCCAACGAACACGATTTGAAGCAACTTTGCTCAGAAACTGCCAATATTGAACAACCTTGCTCGAAAAATACGGATTTGGAGCAACCCTGTTCCGAAAAACCGTCTCAAGAAGCCCTATCGGAGCATCATGACTCCGCCTTCGACAACACCGATCACGAAACGACGCAAGAGTCCGTCGAGCCGGATACAGTATTCGACAAATCTAATGAAATGCCCACCGTTGATTCTGGCAACACCACCTTCGAATCCGACGCGATAGAAATGGAGCGTTCCAATGAATGCTTGGCCCCGAAATCCCCCAACACAACAATCGACTCGGAGATCAAAGACGAACTGAACAGATCCAATGAGTCCTACGCAGAAGTTCTAGACGGTTCCTGGAGCGACGACGGCTCGCACAAAAACTACGGAGCGGCCACTTTGACTAGGAAGAACAAACTTGAGTGGACCGACATCAAATATACGGAAAGAGTCCAGGAGGAACATTCTAAAAGAACAGACACGTGGAACGACAACACGTGTCCTGATGACGTCACATTCCCAACAATCAGCGGTTCGGTACACATGGTGTCGTCCATCAGAAGTGAAATCGTAGAAACCAATATGGCGTTGCCTGATCTATTGGAGAAGAGCGAAGCCGGCAATTTGTTGACGCGGCCCGATTTAACGAACAAGCTAGATGGTGAAATATCACATATTAACGAGAACGGGATATTAATTGAGAACGTCGAACCTAGTTTCATCTTGGATGATGGTGACCACAAATTCGATTCCATAATATCGTCCGCTATAGAGAAAGAAGCCGCTAGATTGGCGGCGCAGTTGAAGAATTCCCATTACACAATGGAAACTAGCATTACATCGCTCACCTCTTTAGATTTAGATAACGTGAAACCACCCTCAAATTTAGGAAGCCTCCTCTCCTTAAGTGCTTCGGTCCAATGGGACGAAACGTCGCAATCGTCTAAGAAGACCAAAAGTCGAAAGAAATCCTTGCCCGTTGCTTTAATGATGAAAAGAGCTCTGAGTAATTCAATGCACCAAGGAAGCTCTGAGCATTTAGACAGTATCCCAGTTAGCTTACTCGAAAACGTAAAACCACCTTCAGAGATGGAGCACATCGATATGGAGAGCAGCATGGTATCTGTGTCCAGCATCGTTTCTGAAGTAGCCGACATTAAAGAGAAGACACCAGTAGTGTTCGACTTTAAACAACCAATACAGGACTTCCCGCTGTGTACCACCTTCACCAACGTCTTCCATGACTTGGACAAAGTCAACCCTCCGTCATTGTTTGATGAAATGGCTGAATCGACGATAGAATTAGAACCAACTACTGCCCAACAAGTTTACGACGATTGTACTTCCAATACTTTGAACGTGGTTACGGATATTCCTTCTGGATCGGAAAACTGTACACCACTGCCATCGGATATAAGCAGTGTAGAGTCCACGCCTAAGAGACAACGCGATCCTAAGTACTTGACGCCTAAAGAGAAGAGAAAAGCATCTAACAACCGGTATCAAACTTATACAATCACGGACACCGTTTCGGAAAGCGACGTTGTTTTAGAAACGGCTGAAACAGAAGAGTTCGTCACCTGGACCAAATCTGAGAGCGATCGATCGGACGAATACGTCACTGCAAACTCCGAACCCAAATCTAAGAGACGGCTTAGTGCTAAACAAAGAAGATTAGAGGACAGAGCTAGGTACCAAACACAAACCGTCAACATTCACAACATTCCAACTCAGGACTCCGCTCAGTCTGTACCTGATCCTAAAATAGAAAACTTGAAGCAAAGACTAGCAGCTAAAAAGACGATCAAACAGAAACGTATGGAAGACGCGGAGAGGTTCAGAACGAGGACGCTAAGCGAGGATATACCACCGTCTCCGACTTTCGTAACAAAGGATGCGAATTTCGAAAACGTTGAAACCACAACCGGTTACGATAGTCTATCGTCAAGCGAACTCAATCACCAGCTGATTCTAGACGATAGGCACGACGACGTATTCTCCAGAGACGTGGACAGCGGTCACAATGAAGACGATTTCGAATTGAATTCTACGCAAATGCAAACCTACACAAAAAGCTTCAGAAATTACTTGCCGGTGATTGAAAGTCCAGCAGCCGTGGACATGTGCGTCGTGAACAACTTAAAGAATATCGAAATGACCGCTTCATATAGACGCACCATACAGGGCGACAAGAGTCAGAATCCAAGCAGCAGTGACTTCGCCAGTTACGAAGGCGATAGCTACTCTGAAGACAAAGCACAGTCTGAGTCCGATACAGAGAGCGCCCTCACGCGGCCCAAACCGAAAATTATAAAACCAGAATTGAGAAGAGACGACAGTTTGGACTCCAACGAATCTGGTGAAAAAGAGCAAGGTTCGCCTAAAGCTATTAGAGGTAGAAAGAAGGCGGTGTACGTTTCTCCTTACAGAAGGACCACACCAAGTGTTAAAAAACAAACATTTACGTCTGCAAAAACACCTGGGAAACCAATTCCAACGACTAAACCTACAACAAATACAACAAAAATGAGTGCCAAAACAACAACAACTACTAAAACAGTACCAGCCGCAAGAACAGCTACTACTTCACCCAAAAAATTACCCAACAAATCACCAACGGAGTCTGCACAACAGAAAACCGTGTCAATACCACCAGTTGCGAGCAAACCGTTGCCGTTGACAAGACAGGGCACGTTCACTAAAGAAGACAGCACAGTGCCGCCGAAAGACTTACCTGAACCGGATATAAAAGCAACAGTACCGCGGTCAGTAAAGGCTACTTCGCCAACCAAACCAAACACGTCGCCGTCTAGGCTGCCGCAGTTCTCACGCTATGCACGCCCGCCATTATCTAAAACTAACACCAGCACAAGCAAACAGACGAAGATTTACTTCAAAAAAGCTACTGAACCCGCCATGAGGAATTCCCCATCGAACCACAGTTTACAAAGCAACGATAGCGGGAAAACTATCGTCCTAGCTAGGGGGTCCAGACAGGGCAGCACTTCTAGTGTGAACTCTATCTCATCTCCCAAATCCAACACAAAAGACGTAGAAAGCAAAATAGCGAACCTCTGGCGGAGGACAGACACCAAAAAAACAACGAAAACTGAAAAGAAGGTATTGATAGATAGCGCTAAGACTGAACCGCCGAAACTCATAAGGAGTTCGACCTTTGAGGGCCGGCCCAATCAAAGTCAGATGTCAGCTCCCAAACAGAAAACTGCTATCGGTATGAGGGTATCCCAGATACCAAGTCTAAGACCTAAATCCACTCCCGCAAAAATCGGTACACAGGTACCAGCGAGCTCAAACAAGAAGCCAGCAGCTAGAGCGTTTACGAAAAAACAAGTTAGTGGTCAATTGACTTCATAAATTAGAAGATTAACGTGAATTGGCCGTCCCGTCGATACATCATTTTATACGTTTTATACTTATTTTTTTGTTAAAATATAATAAAAGATATATCTTCGATTAAATGTATTGATTATACACGAAAATGACTTACGGTCTTGTTACAAAGTAGTTTGTATAATTGACGTAATATGTACTACGTACTAGAACAAACACCGCGAACAAAATATGTGCGGCGGTGGGGGGCGTATGAAAGGTGGCACACACTAAGTAAGTTTGAGCCCTTGGACAATAACTCGTGTTGCAAACAACTTAGGGTATCTTCTAGTACCAATACGTATTCATTTAAAGGTTCATATTTAGTCTCAGGTTTAAACATAATCTTTTTCACGAAAAAAAGTCCCAAAGAAATATGGGAACTAAAATGGAGTTTGACAGCAGATGACAAATTTAGCGACGACGGTGGCACGACGGCTAAGGGACTTCTTTAGTTGGAAGGACTATTCTTAAATCTTAGTTTAAACCCGAGATTATCAATAAACTATGTTTTGTAATAAGACGGAATATGTTTTGAATATGATTTAAAACTTGATGTATTGTGACTGTATTATCAAATTGTCTTTGCAGAGATTTCTTTTTACTTTATTTACTTTGATTTATTATTTATGTGATTAAATTATTAAAAACCCTTCAAACGTTTGAAGTTAACGCGTCAATTACATGTAAATTATATATTTCAAGACTGTGATGTCTAAATAAATGTAATGAACACCTCTCGGATACCCATTTCTTGCAGCATTTTTGTCAAAATGTTTTTAAATGATTATATGTGTTGATTAGAAAAGATAGTCTAGATTATTTTCAACGACTTCATATATTTATTAGATCACAAACTTTCTTATGATTAAACTATAAAAAATATATTTATTTGTGTATATTTGTTGCATTTATCAAACTAAAATCATTAATATACTTATTCAATATCGACTGCAATTTTAGTTCGTAAGTTGCGTACCTTGTAACTGACATAATAGTTTTGTTTCATTATGTATATGATTGTAAAACAATTTAGGTTTAATTTATATATATAAACATTACGTGAAAACTTGCAGCTGAAATAAAAGTAACTGTACTTGTGTAACAACATCAATTGAAAATTAAGTGTTTAATACCATTTCCATTTACCATTCAATTTACAGACAAGAAACATAAGTTTTCTTGCTAAAATTAAATGGTATGAGTTTAGATTTCATTGTAAATACTTCATTCGCGTATGCATTTAGCTTCTAGGGTTACCATTACACATACTTTGTATATTTTTCATAATTATTCATACCTACTAGAGATAAAAATGGTCACGTCGCTTCAGAAGTAAAAAAATGACATAAATGAGTGTATGTCCTAATTTTTTTACGTCTAGTCAGTTTTAATGTTAGATGAGAGTGAAGCGTAGGGAATATTAAAATGGCGGGAAAAATAAAAATCAAAATTAAGCTTTTTCAATGTATCCGTAGTTCAAACCGGCTTCCTATAGTTAGTAACAGTTATATTTAATTAAAGAACTATGTTTAATTTTGTATCTGCTTTCTACATATATTTTTTCTTTGTAGTTAGTTACTAATTAATAAATGATATACCTAGTTCGGTTCTTATTAGAACGCGAAAATTGATTAAAATCTAAATATTTATTCCATAGTTTTTTTTTCAAGCTTCGTAAGTATACCAAACTTCGAATAGCTAACTTCCAATCACATAATTTTCGTACTGATTTCTTGAGTAAGTTTTATAAGATGTAGCGTATTTAATAGATTTTTTCTCTACATTTAGATACAAAATTACAGCGGACAGGCCAGATTTGCTAACTAAATATATGAATAGGTAGTATTAAGGTACGTATTTTGAATTTTGATGGTAATAAATAATGTTTACCTCATTATTGTGGTTTGATTCGCCCGAAATATTATCTATCCTATTAAAGAGAAGTTTTTAAAAATCCTTCGTCACGTGAGCACATAATACCACAGCTTTTTTTATAGGATAGGGTGACAAACGAGCACACAGTCCATCTGATGGTAAGTGGTTGCTGTGGCCCATAGACATCTACATTTATCCTCGATTACAAATCAAAATGCAGATACGTTGTCACCCGTGAGGACTAAGATGGAATGCCTCGTTTCCAGTGAAAAGGGTCTTCGGTTCTCTACACTCACCATACGAAATACAGCAGCATTAAGCTACTATTTCACGCTGGTATTCTGCCGTGTAGTGGCGGTTGAGAATATCCACTACCCCATATCTTCCCGTGGGTGTCGTAAGAGTCGACAGAGGGAGACAGGCAGGAGACGGGCAGGCATCTTCCTAATAAAAACAATAATATAATAAAAAACTGCGGTTGCCAACCCGCTCGCCAAGCGTGGCAACTACGGCAAATATCCCCCCATGAATAACGACGCAAACAAACGGCCCCCAGTCCCCGGCGGCCCCGCTATTCCTGGCTACGGTGGCGACCATGGTAACTGCGGGGCAGGGGGTGCTAAGAATCTCCGGTGGAGGTTCGGTTACCACCTACGACGACTCGACCTGGCAACATATAACGCACGCACCCTGAGAACTGACGAGAAGATACTGGAGCTGGAAGAAGAGATTGACAAGTTGCGCTGGCATATTATTGGATTATCCGAGGTCCGAAGAGAGGGGGTGGACACGGTAATCTTCGAGTCTGGCAACTTGTTCTATCACCGGGAGGGCGACCATCTGTCCCAAGGAGGTGTCGGATTTATCGTCCACAAGTCTCTCGTCAACAACGTTGTAAAGATTCGGAGTGTGTCGACGAGGGTCGCGTACCTGATACTCAGAATCACCAAACGGTAATCGCTGAAGGTCATACAGGTTTACGCACCAACATCGGTACATCCCGATGAGGAGGTGGAGAAAATGTATGAGGATATTTCTAGAGCCATGCATTCCTCCAAAACCCACTACATGGTGTTGATGGGAGACTTTAACGCAAAACTAGGCACAAGAGAAAGCGGTGAGCTGAAGTTAGGGAAATTTAGAGTAGGGCAACGGATCCGTAGGGGCCAGCAGCTGGCCGACTTTATGGAGAAAGAGGGACTCTTTATGATGAATTCTTTCTTCCAGAAGCGGCCCCACAGGTGGACCTGGTCGAGCCCCGACGGTTCGACAACAAATGAGATTGACTTCATTATGACGACCACGCCAACTGTTTAGTGATGTCTCAGTGATCGCAAGGGTGAAAACTGGCAGCGATCACCGAAGAGGCACACTGAACCTAAACGTTAAGTGAAGTCAACGCTCCGTCCCTCTCGTGCTCTAATCCAGAATCCCGAAACCTTTCAGCTCGAGTTACATAACCGCTTTCAGTGCCTATAAGATTGCAATGCAGTGGACGATATGAATGACAAGCTCGTGGAAACTGTCCATGCGGTCGGAGCCAAGTTCTGCAAGAACGGCCGCAGAAGAACACAAAAACTCTCCGATCACACTATTAATCTCATGGCTGTTAGACGGGAGATCTTTTGGCTTTTGGGGCTGTTATGCTTGATTCGAGCCGCTCTGCGCTGGATGCGGTCAAGTGGAAGGAGCTGGTACTGGTACTGGGGAGCCCCAGCCCAGAGATGGGAACAGTATTCCATGTGCGGCCGAACCTGCGCCTTGTAAAGTTGCAGGCGGTGTGCCGGCATGAAATACTGTCCCGCTCTGCTGAGCACGCCAAGCTTTTTAGAGGCCAATTTGGCCTTCCCTTCCAAGTGACCACGAAACTGCACGTCACTCGATATGTCGACGCCGAGGATGCCGATACTGGCTGAGGCAACAAGGGGAGTGCCTTGAAACTGAGGGGATATGACAAAGGGGTTCTTTTTAGCGGTTAACGCGCAAACTTGTGTCTTCTGGGGGTTAAACTGGACTAGATTTAGTCGTCCCCAATCCGAGACTCTGTTCAGCAAAGACTCGACTTCAGACACAAGTTTGTCCCGGCACTCGGAGACGTTTTCCCGAGAAATATTGGCTCGGCCGGTGTAAAGAGCATCACCAGTGCTGTCATCCGCATAGCAATGAATGTTACGGGTATGCAACATATCATTGATATGCAGAAGAAACAGCGTTGGCGATAGCACGCAGCCCTGTGGAACACCAGCATTAATAGGCTTGCAATCGGAGCTTGCACCGTCTACAACGACCTTGATGCTCCGATCTGCAAGAAAGCTGGTGATCCAATCGCACAATTTCTCGGGAAGCCCATAGGAAGGGAGCTTCGAAAGAAGCGCTTTGTGCCAAACCCGATCGAAGGCCTTCGCAATGTCCAAACTAACGGCCAATGCCTCCCCCTTGAACTCTACTGCCTCCGCCCATCTGTGAGTGAGGTAGACCAGAAGATCACCAGCTGACCGACCACGGCGAAAACCGTATTGGCGGTCACTAATCAGCTGGTGATGCTTAAGGTACCTCATGAGCTGGCAGTTTACAATGGACTCCATTGTTTTGGAGAACAAGGAGGTGATGGCGATTGGCCGGTAGTTGGACGAGTCTGAGCGGTCGCCTTTTTTAGGGATCGGGTGGACGAAAGCCGTCTTCCATGATTTTGGGACTACGCCTAGGGAGTAGGAGTACCGGAAAAGACGCGTTAAAACCGGTGCCAACTCTGGAGCACACGTCCTCAGCACAATTGGGGGGATTCCGTCAGGCCCACTCGACTTGTGGATGTCCAGGGAGAGGAGTGCTTTGCGAACCGAGCGCTGTGTGAACTGCACTTCCGGCATGGAGCACTCACACCGCGGGATGGTCGGCGGCGTACTCCCCCCGTCATCGAGAGTCGAGTTAGACGCAAAGAAAGAGCCTAGAAGATCGGCTTTCTCCTTTGCAGTATGGGCCAGTGAGTCGTCCTCCCTGTGCAGAGATTGAAGAGATGGCTGACAGAAATTCCCCTGGACAGCCTTGGCGAGAGACCAGAATGCACGGGTTCCAGAAGGAAGGCGAACTAGTTTCTCGCCAATTCTGCCCATGTGCTCTGACTTTGCCTTGGCAATGACTCTTTTGAAGGACCTAGAGGCGGAATTATACTTCTTTTTTAGAGCGCTGGTGTTTACATCCCGGGACGCTGATGCATCAACCCATGATTGGTAGCACTCCTGCTTATACCATGATGCTATTTTACAGGAGCGACCAAACCATGGCTGAGATTTGCCTCCAATGGGCACCACAGAGGAAGGAATAAAAAGTTCCATACCCTGAAGTACCACATCAGTAACAGAATCTGCAACAACGTGGGGATCATCCGGCGAGAAGCAAACCCGCCCCCAAGGGTAGGATGCAAAGAAAGACCGCATCCCATCCCAATCGGCTGACCTATAGTGCCAAACACGGCGGCAGCCTGCAGAATGCAACCGCGATTTCAGCGTGAGTGGCACAACACTCCGGACCAGACAATGGTCCGAGGAGCCTAAAGGGGCGTCGACGGAAATTTGATATCCGTCCGGGTGAGAGGTCAGCAGAAGGTCCAACAGGGAAGGTGCATGATCCTCCACATCTGGAATCCGCGTAGGCGAAGTAACCAGTTGTGTCAGACCATATGCCAAGGCAAAATCATGAACAGATCTCCCCGCATGATCGGTTAAACGTGAACCAAGCCATTCGGCGTGATGGGCGTTAAAGTCGCCGAGGATCACGATCTCTGCGAAGGGGATCTGCTGTAGCAACGAATCTGCAGCCATTTGGACGTGGTCGAAGAGTCGGTCTGTTTCGGCATTACCGCTATGGGACCTATAGAGGCACCCGTAGACGCGCGGATGGTCGTCGCTGTCTACGCGTAGCCAAAGGATGGACAGGTCCGAACCTTCAAGTCTGCCGAGGCGTCGAGAACAGATGTCCTCTCTGACGTAAACGCAAACTCCAGCCCGAGGCACAAAGGAGTGTTCCAGTTTGTACCCCGGGTAGGAGAGATACGAGACATCAGCCGGAGAGGACATCTGCGTCTCGGTCAGAAAGAGCAGAGCCGGCCTCGCCGTCTCGAGATGGTAGTGGACGGCGTTTAGGTTAGAGTGAAGTCCCCTGATATTGCAGAAATTCACGGACAGCGTGGCAGGGGTCGCCTTGGTCTTGTTGCTCTGTTTGCCCCGAGCAGTTGTAGCCTTGAGCGGAATTTTGCCCCCCCCAGAATACGCGGGGCAGCCTGAGCACCCACGCTCAGAAGTGGAGAAACATGGTCGTGGATGCTCAGCGAGGGATTCTCCAGGGGTGCTGGTACCCTCCTGGGGTAGTCTATCATTATTTAATTCCGCTACCATGTTGATGGGGGGGGGGGGGGATTTGGGCCTCCGGCCACCTGCACTCACCAGACGAAACGCAGAAGCAGAGCTTCCACTTCACGCCGGTATTCTGTGAGGTCGTGGTACCACCCCGGTTTGAGCCGGCCCATACGTGCAACAGCAAAGCTGCCGCGTGGCTCTACCACTGTTAAAAAACACTGTCTTAAGGTGAACATGGACAAAACAAAGATCATGTCCATGTCACACCTATGCCGGTAGTTGTTGGGAGCGCTAAGCTCGACGTTGTTGACGAGTACGTTTACCTGGGACACATAGTCCGACTAGGTAAGTCCAACTTCGACCGAGAGATCAATCGACGGATTCAACTCGGCTGGGCAGCGTTTGGGAAATTACGACACATCTTCTCGTCAGGTATACCTGAAAACTAAGTTGTACTACCAGTGCGTGTTACCAGTGATGACCTACGGAACCGAGACGTGGTCCTTCACTGCTGGCCGTATGAGGACGCTCAAAGCCGCTCAGCGAGCTATGGAGAGGGCTATGCTCTGAGTTTCTCTGCGTGATAAACTTATAAATTAGGATATCCACAGTAGAACCAGAGTGACCGACATAGCCCAACGGATTAGTAAGCTGAAGTGGCAATGGGCCGGCCATATAGCTCGAAGAACCGACAACCGTTGGGGAAAAAAGGTTCTCGAGTGGCAGCCTCGTACCGGTAGGCGAGGTATAGGGCGACCCCTAATTAGATGGAGTGACGACCTGGTAAGACATGCAGGAAGTCGATGGATGCAGGTGGCTCAGGACCGTGCTTTGTGGCATACCTTGGGGGAGGCCTATGTTCAGCAGTGGACTTGCAAAGGGCTGTAATGATGATGATGATTCTGTGAGAGCGTGGTCCCTCCCCGGTCGAGCCGACCCAATCGTGCTACATCTATACTACTAATATAACTGCAGCATGGCTCTATAGTTGGGAAACGAATGTACTTGTGCAGAGTAACGGTGGAGATACTGCGGGGCAGGGGACGGGCCGAGAGTCTGATAGATAATAATACATGGTTAGCACGAGCGGTTTTGTCGTCTGGCGGTCGACCACCGTGCGATTTAAAAGAAGTTTTCTTCCTCGCACAACTTCACTTTTACCCAGATCTGTAAGAAAGTCTTCTAAACAAGTTGGAGCGCCTTCTTAATAATTCCATAAGGTTTATTTTTGGTTTACGTAAGTATGACCACATATCATCCTATCGTTCAAAGGTTAAATGGTTACCTATACGTCAACGGCGATGTCATAGAATGTTACTTGTACTTTATTCAATTTTAAACGATCCAAGGTCGCCTTCTTACTAGGCTGCACTAAAAGTATCAGGAATGGAATATTTCCACTGTTCCTGTCATATTAAAATCTTTTTATTTGAAAACTCCTTGGTTTTAAAAATCGAATACCATTTATTTATTTAAAAAAAGATTCTCGGTCTTGTCACAAGGTTTTGTCAAACTTGTTTAGTCGTTGAGAAAATGCAATTGACTCGAGAAAATTCAAGAGCGATGATTTATTATGACTTTCGAAGTGGTTTAACACAAAAACAGTGTGTTGACCGGATGATTTCTACATTTGCTGTTGAAGCCCCACCCAAAACCACAATTTATCGCTGGTTTGCTGAATTTCAACGTGGACATGTCAAGCTCAGTGAAGATCCCCGTCAAGGTCGTCCAAAAACTGCAGTCACTCAAGAAAACGTTGATGCTGTGCGTAAGCTGATTGAGGAAAATCGACATGTGACAACTTTAGACATTGGCAAGAGTCAAATACAAATAATCTTGCATGAATAATTAGGTGTAAAAAAGTTGTTTTCCCGATGGATACCGCATTCGCTCTGTGAAGAGCAAAAAGCGGCTCGCGTTACTTGGTGCGTCAGAACTCTAAAGATTCCACGCAGGATCCTCAAATCCTGTATACAACATCGTATCTGGTGACGAATCCTGGATATACGCGTATGAACCCAAAACAAAAAACCAGTCACGAGTTTGGGTGTTCGAAAATGAGTTAAAGCCAACAAAAATTGTTCGTTCACGGAGTGTTGCAAAAAAAAAATGGTGGCCACGTTTGTCCCCAAAACCGGCCATGTTACGACTATTCCTCTTAAGGGACAAAGAACGGTTAATGCAGAATGGTATGCTAGCATTTGTTTGCCACAGGTCGTTTCTAAGCTCCGTAAAGAGAATTTAAGTATAATTTTCATTTTTTTCAATCGATCGACGGTTGAACATCCCGACAGTCAAACCGTCTGAGGTTAAGGTTTCCACAGCATAAGTCTAATTTTTAGGTCGTCTTTTACGATACGAGCTATACAACTTTGGAATACCCTCCCCAATGATATTAAGAACTTTGAAAAAAGTTTTCAAAGTTCTCCGAGAACATTACCTGTAGGCAACTACTAATTGACACTATTTTTCCTTAATTCTTGTCTTTCTTTTCTTCTTTTTTTTACTTAAAATATTTATTTCATTATATATTATTCAAACATTATATTATATCATTCATTTGGATATTTATTTACGAAGTTTATAAGCATGTATATATATATATATATGTATGTATTATTGTACGTATATTTATACTATATGTGTATATTTAAATGTATTGTGTATGTATGTACTTTGTATATATGTATATTTTAATGTATGTGTATGTATATGCACTTATTTATGTATAATGGTCGCACCTGCCAACAATTTTCCTTGGCACCTAGGGTTGACTGGCAGAGACTGGGTTGATGCCACATGGCATTAAGTCCGCCCTATGTACCCTTTAGCTTAAGGTGTTACATGTAAGTTTTTTAAATAAAATAAATATGATCACGCGAGTTTTGGCGGGAACTTGGCCGTGGACGGATTGTTGCTCCTCTTTTGTCGCTTAAATAATGGTTTGAAGTGGATTTTGATTCGTAAAAGTGATGCGATTTGAATTAAGTGTCCGTGTAAACTATTAGAGGAAACGACGGAATAAGTGCTTTGATGTCGATATAAACCTTAAGCTATTTTGATCGCTTGGGCGCCTCATGAACTTGAGTGGCTGTCGTCATCAACTGTCCGCTGAGTTGAGCTGTCGTCAAAATCTTCAAAGGGTTTCGCAATGTGACGCATCAGCATATTGTGAAGATAAAGAATATGAAAATGAAGATTCCGAAAGAAATGATAGGCTCAGAAGGGCTAGAACCCAGAGCCGTAAAGCCAGTTAATATAAAAAACATACGATCCCGGAGCTGATGGTAGTACTCAGCCATCTCTTGAAATTCGTTTTATTTTATCAGCTTCTATTGAAACAATATAGATGCTTGACCCATTGCAAGAGCGTCGTCATCACTTGTGTGATAGTATTAAATCTGCACCCATAAACTCAACTGTATATCGTGACGTATACCATAGAAAGGCTTCTCAGCTTAAATGAATTCAGTTCAATTCGCATGTTACTATGTTAAGTCGCAAATATTCGGGAAGATAAAAAAAACATCAATTCGAACTAGTCAGGTTGTTTATTATGTCAATATGGTCCGATACATTGAATTTAAATTTCGAGTGTTCATTCTACATTAAAAACGAAAACATGCATACTTTATAGATAGGCAAATATTCTCGTGATAGCACATTAACTATGTAAAACCTATGTCCCTTATATTTATCGTTCTCATATAACATACAAAATATTAACAAAACTATAATTACTGTATTTATGGAGGCATGCAGAGGTAGATCGGTACATTGCAGTGCTGTGAAGGGATCAAAAGAATACTGGCAGTATCTATTACTCATCACTCATAAGCTTAAAATCTATAAAAATATAAAAATTGAATATATTAAAACACTAAATGTCTTATTCAGAATGCTGAAACGTGTATAATTATAATAAAATATATAAAAAGGATTTTATCCTTCTGATCTAGCCTCACAGCACTGTGAATCCTTACAAGCAAAAGATCCTATCTTACAGAAAGATAAACAAAATCCCAGATGTCGAGTAAATATGTTATGTAAGAACAGCAATTTCTATTTACAACTCAAGCGTTGCGCACTAACGCGAACTGTTAAAATTATTACAATCCCTGCCAAAGAACGAAGTGTATCGGACTTGCCTCCCGCCAAGTGTACATGAAACCTGCAGCGTTGTAAAATATATTGGGCAAATTCCAAGGTCATTAATGGTCAATGTTTGATCTGTGGGGACTATTCAATTATCCATTTACTTGCAACAACCCCTGAATTTGACCTCTTCATGAAACAATATTAAAAATATTAAATATGAAAAAGACCACCAAGTACCTTCGCTTTAGTAAAATAAATTGTTTTATCTTCGACGAATATAAAATATATTATTATACCATATTTTATTTTTTATTTTCTGTAACGTTAGATACCAATAAGTTAGAATACTGGTCGTTTAAAAAATATGTTAAATAAGGAAACATAACTAGTAAGCTATTCGGGGCATCTTATCACTAACGTAGAGAACAAGAGAGATAATTAGTCATATGCTAGTTTATGTTGTAAATATAAAATGTAATCAATTTGGAATCTACACACTGGCGGAAGGAATACATCCGTAATTATGTACAAACAATGACTTACATTGAGACAACCGACAAACATTCGACACCGGAACGCAAACGCTTATATAGATCTATTAATGCATTAGAAGCGCTAAAGAATAATAATTTTGGAACGAAATTTAGTACAACTACATGTATTTATGACCGGGTTCACAGACTGTAAATTACGACATTCATATACAGGTAAACATCAACTGTCATTTACTTAAAATATTATCATGGCCGCCTTTCGATCGCACACTGCATACGAGTACATTCATTTTTCTTTCGAAACTATTATCTAATTAAGCCTCATAACAGTTTACTACCTCTCCCAAATTCAAGGCATATAACATAATCACCATATAGGTATTTACGTGATCGCAGTATCAATGTCACGCTAATCTCCAGTTGTATATCACTATGAGCACAGTGTAGTGAGCCCTATATAGATCCCACTGCCGGCTAAGGTCACCTCTTGATTCGGAGAGCTTCGCATGCTAATTTTTGTCATACTCAAAGTAATAACTGATATAATCCAAGTCTGTAAATAGGCGGTTACAGTCACCGAGTTAAATTATTCCTTATTAGTTTCTAAACTAACTCAAAGTTTTATAACCTCGGAAAAATGATGTACGTCGACGCAGTGTATGACCGAATTAATCAAATTCGATGCAGCCACTTTACATATCAAATCTTTACACGAGACAGCAAAAAACAGCAATTAATCAAGCCCGGTCAAAAAACTTACAATATTAAAGACAGATTTAGATGGAAACTAATTTGTACACGTGTCGGGTATTGGGGTAGTATTGTAGAACCATCCGTTTCTGAGGCTCAGTATCTCTTACATATCGAGTTATTCATAAAACACTTCCGTAAAATAGAACCACAATACCCTGTGCTTGATTCTAACCTAAGACCTATAAGCTAGGGACAATAAGGTCGCAAAAGTTACAAAGATACGAAATTTCCACATATATATATAATAAAATAAAAAAAACAAAAATATATGTATAAAAAGACATTTTAACGACACGTAACACTTTTAGTGAACGAGTCCAAAATAGAGTAGGTTGAGGCACAAAATGACGTAAGATATATTTAAGGAAAAGGCGCGAAAAGTTGTGAATAAAATATAGAGCATCCGCATGTTAGCGACATCGTACAGACGGCTGCATTTTACCATAGACTATAGGTCTATGCATTTTACATCATCTTTTCTGCCGGAGTTCTGCCTTTCGTGTTTTCTTTGTCACCTCCAAAAAATTATTTTGTAGTGCATGCTTACGCTTCATTATACACCAACAACTGCTTATATAATTATGAGGAGTTTAAAATTTCTAATCTAAACATCTATGAATTCTGAAGAGCTATCGTTCAGTTTTCAAACCGGAAAATATCGTTGGATTGTCCCCTTTGCGACGAAAATTACATCGAAATGGTATGTTTATTATGAATACAGAAGTTCTGAATAAGTACTATTACACTGAATAATGATTGTAAGACCTATGAATCCACCAAATTTATACTAAACTGTCATCGTGGAGCATACACTGCGACGTCGTTTCTCCACTCTAAGCCAAACGTTTACGAACTATTAAGTAAATCTATTTCTAGATCGATGAAATAAACACTGAATTACTTTTTTCTCAGTCCTTCCACCATTTCTGACACTGCAGCCCACTATCGTCTGCAACTAACTCTAAACGAAAATAGCTATTTTTACAGATGCGATTTTCTCCGGAGGATTAAGATGAAATGCTCAACATCCTATACTGACCCCCTTAGTCAAAGCGAAACGTTACAGTGGGACACAACAGTACATAAATGGGCAAGACTAACTTCATTAAACATCCCATAATATTAATGCATATCAAATACTGTAATCCCGATCAAAGTAATTACGTGTATATTTCCCACCTAAAATGATTTAACCAACCAAACATACCTTTTCCATCGAACAGTGTATTTTTAGCTAAGCAACTGACAGTGGCACCGCGCCATAGTCACTATAGACAAACCTATGTACAACTACATAATTGTCTATGCCATAACCGTGACGCAGCAAATTTTTAATTGTTGACCATGCAATGGTCTAAGCTGAATTCTCGTTGCTCGATTCATCTCGATCTCATTCATAGAAGCATGATGCAGACAACATCCAACGTTTCTTTTTTACGAAAAACATTTATTTTTCCACTGGTTTCCTTTCAAGCAACGAGTACGCTAATGTAATTTTTCACTTGTGATTTCCAAAAGCATGGCGTTATCCTGCGCATGCATTAATCAAGGACTTCGTTTTTTGTCTGATTCAGTTTTCTTATGCGATAATGCCCACTAAGTACCGTAAATGACGGTAGAGACTATTCCCGTCTCTATTTAGGTCAAAGCCCATTGTCGATAGCTACTTCATTTGTTTTGTTATCTGTTACCGATCATCTGACTTGATTGCATTTATATCTGCGACTTTAAATAGTCGAATTAAGTTCAATGAACTTATAATACCTAACAGTCTTTGGATACATCTATCACTAAGACCCCGCTTAGAACTTTATAAATAATTTACTTTCTCGAAAATATACTTCGAGGTTCATTTAATTTTTTCAAAAATTATTTTTTTTTCGTTTTACTTTTATATCATAGCAACCGTTTAGAAAGAGTACTCTGTAACTGCGTTACTTCAAATGTCAAATTGGCTTGAGGTTCGATACGAATTTTCGAACGCATGCTGACGCCGTCCCGTTCCGAATGGATACATAAGACAGCGTTTTTATATCGAATGGGCGTACGTGGCAATTGTTTTAGTTGAAAAAACGATTGGCTACAATAAATTCCAGTAAGAGCAAGTTAGAAGTAAAAGAAAAAGAGTGTAATCTTTTCATAACCATAAACATGTGTTGCCTTATTAAAATTACTGAAATGTTACTAAAAAAATTACCACGCACTACCAACAACATCTTTCTATTTGCATGAAGGTATACCAGGACGTAAGTATTCTGTGAAAGCGTATGTGAACGCTCGTCCAGAATATGTACGCATACAAATTATTCCGTTCATAAATAACGATATCTTTGTACTCACTCGTTAAGTTACACTCCCTACACTTAACATTACTAAATATACATAAAAATATCACAGCACTATCGATTCACTTACACTAAAATCGCGTCGCTTTGCGTTCGCGACTTCCAATAAAATAATAATAATAAAAAAGGAATCGAAATACAAATGCACGCGAGCGCCACCATTGAACCGAACAGTGTGTATATCTGTAAAACCTCACATACTAGTATAGAGCTTGGCTAAATAAAATAATAAAAGCTTTCTATTATATTCTAAGCAAGCAACATCTGTGGTTTTTAACCACAAATTGAAGAGGTAAACAGCCATATTGGATCATTTTTATTCTGAAACAAATATGCTATAGCCATACTCATAGTGTTTTGTTTTTATTCACTGGAAAGAGAGAACGCAAGTTATTGTTCTCAAATGAAATTAACTTATATATTGAGTTGTATCTCTGACATTACAAACAAATGTACTGACGAGCAAGAAAATTTATAGATAAACTAAAAGAAATGTGTGCAAAATAATCAAATGAAATTCTTTATACCTTAAATACCCAAACATATTATTTATAATCTAAAAAACGTTCCACTAACATAAAAAGAATACTTTGATTGCCTTTATCTTTTAATGGAATTTAAATAAGATGTATATATTATATCTAAGGCGACTAAATAAATTTATATGTACTCACAATATATTATGCTCAAGCAACATTATTGCAACTTCAATTATTATGCTTTGATAACTAAGTAGTTTTAGGTTTCCATAAAAACTGTATACTGAGTAACAGAATCATACAATGTAGAGGTTACTATAGTAAGACCTAGGTGTAAAATGTAAGAAAAAAACCACAGATGTGTGACACTTAGTCCATAACGATTTGAATTGACCAAAACAAACGACTGACTATCCTACGAAAACATTCAAGATGTGGCGTCTCGTTTCATAAAGTTCCTACTGAAGCGTTTTGAGGCATTCTCAAATGAAGCGAAATCAAAATTCAAATTACAAAGAGCCGCAAAATACTCAAAATATTTACAAAGCCTGTGTTCACCAAAATTAACTTAGCCTAAAAAATTTACTTTTGAAAATCATTTGAAATGATAATAAAATTACTTTGACCAACCGTTCAATTCGAAATTTATCGCCGATTCTTAGGAAAAACACCATTGACACATTGTCAAATAATACGGATTGTATTTTTCTATAAACTAGAAACAACGATAGATTCCGAATTAAAATCTTTCTTTGGGCAATAATCTCATTCAAAACCCAAATTTTATGATTTTTCTTGTAAGCCCAAAGTGGTCTCAAAGTGTGGCTGAAATAAATTGTTTGATAAGCCGGATTGAGTAAACAAGTTTCAATGCAAAAATTGTAAGAGTTGGCTCTCAAGAATTGTATTAAGTTTAATCAACCCAGCTTAAACTGAAATAAAACCAAGCATTTACTCCATGAATCATACACATGTCAAGAAAATTCATATGTGACATACACAACACAATTCGTATGACGATGGAAAGATTCAAGTTGTTTCTACTAAGATAGAGAAGTAAAGAAAATATCTTAACTAAATGAGGTAGCATCATTATGAATATGATTACAAAGTTACTTGCCTAATGTTTGGTGGGATATATGCTATAAATGTATATTATATCAACATTAAAATACTCCCTATTGATTACTGAGGTACATAATCGTTACTGTTTGAGGTAGCTGTGTGAATTGGCCGAACGGTCCACGGATTAACAAATGCCCAACAGAGAATAGTGAGTCGGACAACAACAGTAATGCACATCCGAGACCATTGGGCCATAACATAATGTAGATACAAAATATAACTATTAACTATTTAAAAAACCATTTCAAAATATATCAGTGTTCATAATAGATAGCTTACTGTCGTCAGTCATGTCCCCATAACCACATGTGTAGTCTTGGTAGACTTTTGTTATAATAGGCTCCCACTTATTCGAATCGAAGTTGGTGTTTAAATTGTTATCGAAGCTTTCATAGGGAAAGTCAGGTAGACTTTGTACATACATGGTGTGAAGGGGTTCTTCGTTTCTGATGGTGAGGAGGGGGTCTATGTGTGGGAGGATATGTTCGTCCAAGTCGATGAAGCAGGAACCATTGGTAGTGTCTGGGCCGCTGTTGAATTCCGGTCCATATTCAAGTGGATAGTTTATGGTGGAAGAAATTTGTTCATTGATGACTGGGGATTCTTGAGGGGCTTCTGGGAACAACAGAAATGTTTTCTTTACAGTCTATTTGAAACTTATTTCCTTTCCCTTATAAACTCATAAGAAATTCATTGTTGAAGACCCTCACACAGTAGGAAGGTTTTGCATTAATCGTAACACTTGACAAGCGAGTCACAGACCCCAAGTTGAGGGGTCTGCAGCACAATGGCTTAGCAATGAGTTGCAGCGCTGAGCACCGCGGATTTGAATCCTGCACGGTATTTGTATGGCCTACAAATAATTGTTCCGGGTCTGGATGTTTGTCCTTGTGAAATTTATATATGTAAACATGATAAAAGAGAAAATCTTGGTGTGGACGTACCGCTTTTTTTAAAACAAATAAAAGTCAGTCACAATCGCAAATTTCTCACCAGTTGCAATGCTTTTCGTCGGTCGGATTATATGTACGGAATGGTTTTACCGCCATCTATTACATTTCATCACACAATACAACTAACGACTATGTAGTTATAGTACTAGTAATAATACTTTGGTATTAGCAGCTTGAGTTCCGGAATACTTGATTATTACACCAGTTCGTTTCTAAACCCAGATGGCGCTTTAGTGGCTTAGCATTCAGAATGTTTGGTCACTACGCCAGCTTTTCGGTTTCGAAATTCAGACGGTATTTGTGCTCTAATACAACATCCATAGCCTGCCTCCGATTTTAACACATAAGCCTTACTTTGTTACAGGTGTGTTGTGGAAAATGGCTGCCTATGTGTAGGGCTTGGCTTGCATATGAATAATCGAACAAATCGAATATTAAACTGGTTCGATTCTATCTGTAGACTTCAGCATTCATTTACCATCAGGAAGATTGTGTGCTCGGGTAATATTTGATTTAACAGTCACTATTGGCGGCGGATTACCAATCAAAGTACCAGACGCCTCAAAGATTTAGAGCAGAATTTCCCATCTCTGATCTGTGACACACGGTACAGCTGCATATATCGACTAAAAGCCATGGATCTCAAACCAACACATAATCAATAGAATAGACAAGTAGAGATAAAGAAAAATGAAGGCTTAGAAATAATTACCTGACACAAACAGTTTTGTGTTCACTGGTGGTTGTACGTTAGTACTGCTTGTTGAAGCTTCGAAAATTTGCAACTCCTTTTCTATTAGTATGTGATCAATACTGTTTGACTCCATTGTACTATCGTCAGATTCAACAAATTTATATGCATGTATTTTCGAGTCATTGGTTGTAAAATCTGTATTGTTCGTGATTAATGCGGTTTCGAAATTAACAGTGCTTTCTTTGGAACCACTTGCATCTGTTGAGTTTTCACTGTTTCCTTCATTTGCAGCTTCAGAAAGTGTCTTCTTGAGGCCTTTTCCGTCAACATTATGTATCCTACGCAAATGTTTATGCAAGTTCGGATAGCTTGCAAACGTTTTTGGACAAGCGACACATTTGTAAGGCCTTACACCAGTATGTGTATTCAAATGCTGCTGCAAATGAGAGAGTTTTACGAATCCTTTGCCGCAATGGGTACAAGTGTGTGTCTTCATATCTGAATGGACTTTAATGTGTTGGACAAGGCGATTTTTGGCGTTGTATATCTTTCCACAGACTTTGCATATGTGGATGACAGTTTCGAAGTGTTTCGAGACATGTTTTATAACCAAATGCTTCTCCCCGTAGTTGCGGCCACAAATGGGACAAGAGTAAGTCTTCTTCCTATGCATATCAAGATGTTTCTCACATGCAGATAGTGAGGTAAAGAGGAGACCACACTGACGGCACCAATTTTGCGTATTATTATGATTGCGTTGATGGAACGTCAGTTCTTTCGGTGTTTCGAAACTAAAAAAAATATTATGAGGCTTTATTCCTAAAAAGATATAGAGGCATTTATAAATAATATCATCATCATCATCATTACAGCCCTTCACAAGTCCACTGCTGAACATAGGCCTCCCCCAAGTAATGCCACAAAGCACGGTCCTGAGCCATCTGCATCCATAGACTTCCTGTATCCTACCAGGTCGTCACTCCATCTAGTGGGGCGTCGCCCTACACTACGCCTACCGGTACGAGGCTGCCACTCGAGAACCTTTCTTCCCCATCGGTTAACGGTTCTTCGAAGTTTATGGCCGGCCCATTGCCACTTCAGCTTACTAATCCGTTGGGCTATGTCGGTCACTCTGGTTTTACTGCGGATATCCTCAATTCTGAGTCTATCACGCAGAGAAACTACGAACATAGCCCTCTCCATAGCTCGCTGAGCGACCTTGAGCGTCCTCATACGGCCAGCAGTGAAGAACCACGTCTCAGATCCGTAAATCATCACTGGCAACACGCACTGGTATAAATAATATACCAAACTGCAATTCAACAGTGGACACTATTATTAATAAATTACTACACATATAATTTGAATTGAATATGAATAGTATCCAAAACTTATTTGGCGTATCTGTATATTTTAAGTTTAACTTTTATAAAGTATAGTAGTTACAGCCTATATACGTCCCAATGCTGGGCACAGGCCGCCTCTCATTTCTGAGAGGGTTTTAGGGCAAGGAATAGTCCGCCGAGCTGCCCCAATGCATGTTGGCGAACTTCACATGTTTTCAAATTTTTTTTCTTATTTCTCAGACATGCAGGTTTCCTCACGATGTTTTCCTTCACCACTGAACATGTGGTGAATCAGCACTTAAAATTGCAATTAACAATTTCATTGGTGCTGGTGGGGATCGAACCCGGTTTGCTCGTGTATTGTGAAATTTACAGCGAGCGCTAACCATCTGAGCTACCACGGCTCTTAACTTTTATAATTTAACTTACTTACTTACTTACTTATCGTCACGCACAATCTCTAACGGGGTAGCCAGAGAGAACAGATCGCCAAGTGTCACGATCCTTACATACCTCTTTCGCTTCTTTCAGGTTCATTAACTTCTTCATACATGCACGTCTAGGTATCCGAGTACTCTTGACCCTCCCCTCTTCGAGCAATTTGCTCACATGGTCTTCGAAAGTTAGTCTCGGTCTACCTCGACACCTTTTAATATTTACTTTCGCTCTATATATTTTCTTCACCATTCGGTCTTCACTCATTCGTTCAACGTGTCCAAACCATTGGAGTACGCCCCTATCAATTTTTGTGATAAGGTCATCTTTCAATCCTGCCATATTGCGAATCTCTTCGTTTCGCTTTCGGTCGGCTATGGTAACGCCACACATTTTACGAAGAGATCGCATCTCCACTGCATTCAACTTGCTTTTATGCTTCTTCTGGCATACCCAGGTTTCGCTGCCATATAACAAAGTCGGTACCAACACTGCGTTATGTATTGCAAGGCGTGCACTCTTCACCACGCCTTGCCTTTTTATTAATGCATTCAGGGCACCATTGACTTTGTTTCCGGCAGCGACACGCCTATCCACATCTAAATCACATCTTCCATCCCGGCTGAAAGCACTCCCCAAGTATACAATTTCATTTACCTGTTCTAGACATTCCTGATTTACCCATATTTCACATTTCGTTCTCTCTTCGTCCTTTTCAAATACCAGAACCTTAGTTTTATTAGCATTCAAACGGAGACCTTTAATTTCACATTCCTCTTTCATACACGTGACTAATGCCTGCAGTTCTGCTTCTGATGGTGCAATAAGCACTGCATCATCAGCATACAGCAGACAATTAACTTTTATGTCACCCAATTTCACACCCAAACAGCTATCTTTCAGCTTCTGTAAACAGCTGTCGAGATACAGTATGAACAGCCAGGAAGACATGACACAACCCTGTTTTACGCCCGCTTGGACGCTAAACATGGGTGACAGGTCATGCCCTACCCGCACACAGGCTTTACAGTCATAGTAGAGTGACTGCACAGCCCTTAACAATCGACCATCCACACCATATCCCGGCAACAGTTCCCACATTTTCTTCCTTATAACCTTATCAAATGCTTTCTCCAGATCCACAAAAGCACAGAAAATCCTCTGGTTAACACTCAGAAGCTTCTCCGTGATCATGCGGAGAGAAAACATTTGATCCGTGCATCCTCTTCCAGGTCTAAATCCGCATTGTGCCTCCCATAAGAATCTTTCCGATTTCTCTTGCATCCTGCGTGTCAAAACCTTCGAATAAACTTTACTTGCTAAACTGGTCAAGCTGATCGCCCGATAGCTCCCGCAGTCAAAATGTGAACCTTTACCTTTATATAAAGGCACAATGACCGCGGATCGCCAATCATCCGGGACATCTCCCGTCCGCCAGCACAAATTGCACAGCAGATGAAAGCTGTCCCAGACGCGAGGCCCACCGTACTTGACCATTTCAGCAGTAACTCTGTCTAGTCCCGCAGCCTTACCACATTTCAAACTTCGAATCGCACGTTCAATCTCTTTCATGCTGATGACCTCAGTGTCATCGAGGTCCGTGTCTGGCGTGCCAGTCACGGCGTCACCCCCGGATCTTTCACTAAGATCATGACACGCATACAATTCTCTATAAAATTCACTCCATCGCTGCATGACGTCCGATTTTTCTGAGAGGACGTCATTGGTTCTCGAAAGCACTTTGTTCATTCTTAAAGCTGTCGCACCACTCCGGGACCTTCCAACCTCTTTCCAGAAGAGTTTGGAGTTTTCCCTAAAGTTGTGCGACAACCTCTCGTCCGCTTCTATTCTACACCTTTCACGTACTTCCTCAATCAATGTTTTCGCATGAACTTTCTGCAGCTTATATCTTTCTTTCATCTTCTCTCTCATATGCTCATCGTTACTAGAGGCTAAGTAGTCTAACCATGCTTTTTTCTTCTTTTTTACAGCTTCTTTCACTTCGTCATTCCACCATGCATCTCTTCTTTTACTACTACCTCTTTTTGTCGTACCACATACTTCTTCCGCTGCACTTACCATTCCATCCCTAAGGTTCTGCCATATTCTCTCCACACATTCTTTCCTGCCATCGATGGTGTCAAGCTTTTCGGCTACCCTCGTGTGATATTTGTCCCTAGTATCCGCTTCCTGAAGCTTCCAGCTTCGGATGCGACAGACCGACTGTGGTTCTGTTACTGCCGTCCGGTGGCGCCAACCCGCGAACAAACCCCTAAATCTAGTAATTACTAGATAATGATCCGTTCCCAGTTCAGCACCCCTGAACACTCGTGTATCCATCACCTGTTTTCGCAGTCGGTCATCCACCAGGAACAAATCAATCATACTTCTCTCATTCTTTCTTTCTCTAGTGTACATATGGATCTTCCTGTGATTAAACATAGTGTTTGTCACAAGAAGACCCTTTTCCTTGCATACAGCCAGTATAAGCTTGCCAGCATCATTAACCCTTTTATCTCCAAACTTTCCAAGCATCGACTCGTATCCTGGTCGAGCGATGCCTACCCATCCATTCAAATCACCACATACAACAGTTCTTTCGTTTCCCTTAACCAAATCTAGAACTTCTCTTACATTCTCCCAAAACTCCTCCAGCTCAGCCCTGGACGACGAAGCTACCGGCGCATAAACAGCCAAAAGGAATAACTTCGTCAGTCCCATTTTGAAGCGAACCCAGAGAAGTCTTGAGTTCACAACCTTGTATTCAGTCATAAGATCGACCAACCGGGACGACAACAGCACTCCCACTCCTTGGCAGGCGTTCTCGCTTTCCGGGACTCCGGACCATATAGCTAACGTCCCGCCAGGGAGCTCTTCAATACCACTGCCTTTCCGTTTGGTCTCCGACATACACACGACATCTAATTCTCTTTCTTTCATTATTTCGATCAACTCATTCGTCTTATCTCTCATGCCTCCTCTAACATTCCACGTGCCAACTCTGCACTCCGTCCTCCACCTTCCGCCGTGTCGGGCTGTGCGTGACGGGTGGCGGTCGCCATCGCCGCTTTGCGCGCTGCATTCCACACCAACGGGGACGAGCTGGTGTGCGTCGCCTTGGGGGGACGCCCTAACCCTCGTTCGCATGGGTGCGCAGCTGTGTAGAATTGCAGCCCTGAAAAGGGCTGGCAGGGGTCGCGACGAGCACGCTTCTACAATGACCCCCATTTATAATTTAAGAAAAAATAAATAGAATTTTTATTTCGTAAAATAGCAACTCAATGCTCGTATGGTGAGTGTAGAGAACCGGACACCCTTTTTACTGGAAATAAGGCATTCCATTTTAATGCTCGGCAGTGTCAACACACCTGCGTTTTGATTTGTAGATGTCTATGGGCTACAGAATCCACTTCGCATCAGGTCGGCTGTGTGCTCGTTTGTCACCTTTTTTCTACAAATAAAAAAAATATTATAAATAAGTAATAAAGATATAAGATAGAATAAAATTCAAATAAATGGAATATAATGGATTACCTTTTTTACCGTTTGGAAAAAATAGGGTGTAACATGTGAATGGAGTAGAAGCCTATGGCACTGATATTTTACAAAATATAAAAACAAAAATTTCGAATTAAATGTTTGAAAAATTGTTTTTCCCTTTGCCCTTGAGCCTGTGATCCTGCGAAGTGACAAGGTCAAAGATGCCCACTAAATTTATTGCTTTATTACCGTTCGTAGAGTAGGGTGGATATGATCTGAATTTCGATAGATTTTAATTAATTTATTTATTAAAATAAAAATTTTGTTTTTATTTTTTTTAATATCCTAAATCTAAAGAAGTTTTCACTTCAAAAAATATAAAATAAAATCGAATCAAAATCGATAATAACGATAATCGATTCTACGTAACATTATTTAATCTGTGGTTATTGTAACCGTATAATTAGCGTGTTAGATCTCTAGTTTTATTTACCGCCCACCCTCCCACTCCTCTTGTCACCACTTTGTTCCTAAAAACTGTATATTCGCAGCCTCTCGCGACTAACTTCAGTCCGGCCAAGATAGATTGCGTGAGCCATAACTCACATTCTCTCACATCCCTCCTGCGGGCACTGCACACAGGTTATGTTGTGTTGTTCCCGCAGATGCGTCCGCAGCGCCTTCTGAGTACAAACGCGGTGTCCGCAACACATGCACGAAAATGGCTTTGTCCCAGACAAACCGCTGCCATGGTAAGCCTCTGTGTGGGTTGCGAGTAGTGACAGACGTGGAAATGCTTTGCAACATTGATCACACCTGTAAAACAAATTCTCATTTAATAATGGTAGTGGAGCTGTAACAGTTTTTCCGCATGGTAGAGCCATGCTGCAACTATATAAGTAATATATTTGTAGCATGAATGGGTAGGTTAAACTGGGGAAGGACCACGCTCTCACAGAATACCAGCGTGAAATAGCAGCTTAATGCTGCTGTGTTTCGTATGGTGAGTGTAGAGAATCAGAGATCCTTTTTACTGGAAACAAGACATTAAATCTTAGTCCTCATGGGGACAATGTATCTGCATTTTGATTCGTAATTGAGAACAGATTTACATGTCCATGGGGCACAGCAACCACTTACTGGTGGACTGTGCTCATTTGTCATACCTTACCAAGAAAATAGAACCCATTGCATCACCCTATTTAACCTGTTTTTATTTAGTATTCTTTAAAGAATTTAAAAATTACTAGCAATACTATTAACATTACTAATATTCCTAATAACCTCTGTTATGACTCACATCTGTAGCTTTAGAATGGCAAATTAGATAACAGCCTTTTGGCCAGTTTCCAGTTTGCACCCATCATTAGCCTACTGTCGTTTGTAATTTGTATATTATATTAATAATTAAAATCATATTATTTTTCTATTTAACATTTTTTTATAACAGATGTAATATAAATAATAAAGTTTGGTATTTTTTCCATAATACAAATAAATAATCTATGTTTATTGTGTCTTAGGAGTGGCGCCATATGCTGAAATACAGGTTCTGGCCTAGTTCAGTAATGGATGCCATTTATCACGTTATAAGATAAAATATACCTGTGTAGTTTATATCTGATTGAGCTGAATAAATATATATAAAGGAAATGATAAATATGTATATATATATATATATATATATATATATATATATATATATATATATGTACATTTATCATTTAACCCTTTCACAGCGAATCACGAGTACCGCTCGGCATCCGTATCAAGCGGCGCCTTAAAATGCTCCGCTGTGAAAGGGTTAATATACTAGCATAAATAAACAAAACCCAATCAGATTTTGTTTATTTATGTTAGTATATTGTAATAGAGGGAAAGGGAAAGAAATCAATGGACAATACGGGTAGTATCGAGGAGCACCGCATTCAAGCCTGGAGTAGTCCGTCATGGAGTCCCAGCCGCCTCAGATGACTTGAGGGGCTGACTGGGATTAGCCCATTTACAGAAACGACTACAGGAATAATTTCAGTCGGCAGACCACCCCACATGTAGGTCACCTTGTGAGCTACTTATTATTAGGCCAAATTGAAATATCATAGAATAAAATAAATCCAATGTTGCGGATTTTATCCCATTGAAATATTCTAATTCCTGACATCTCATGTCCCGGCAGAGTACCTGTGTCTGCCAAATCCAGTCAAAACAGTTGGCAATATCAGATCGGGATCCGAATCGCCGCTGAATGTTCATCCATCAATAATGTGAGGGATACAGGTCTGTGGATTCGTTTCAGGATGGAAACCTACCCATTTCTACTAGTAAGTAAATCATTCTCAATTTGAAAGATGCCACATTTTGTAAAAATATAATATAAATTATAAATTTCATGGAAATAAACACATTTATTCCTTCAAAATACCCAAGATTTAGTATTTGTGTTGAAAGTACCATAACTCCTTTCAATGTCACTAAATTAAAAAAAAAAACTTACTCGAATCTGTTTTTCATAAAGTGATTGTAGCAGTGATTACCGAAAACTGAATACTTGTCAAATTGCTTTTTACATTCATTGCATGTATACACTATATCCTGACACCCATGCTTCAGTGAAAAGTGTGCATCAAAATTAATCCGGTTTTTGTGCACAGTGGAGCAAATACAGCAAAATATTCCACCAAGGTTCTCTATAAAATCGTCATCAGGTGCTTCCTCAACTCCCGAAATTATTTCATCTATGATCACATCGCCAAAATGTTGTTTGAGGTGCTCAACGGCTGATTGTTTCATTTTTATAGCTTCACCACAAATAGGGCAGCAGTATGTGAAGGAGGTGTGCAAATCAATATGATATTCACAACCATCGAGACTGTTGATTTGCTTCTCGCATGACTGACAATTGTAAGGTGGATTATCACTATTTTTGTGTATAATCTGATGTATCTGCATCTCTTTTTTTGATTGGAATCTAGAGAAAACGAAACATGTATATATTAAATAAATTATTGCATGAGCAATGAATAAATGCATTGAAAAGTCAATTTTAAAAGAGCTTAATCTCAAAGTATAAGTCTATGAAATTAAATTACAGCCCCCATCACAGATTGTCAGAATGACTAGACAAAGATTATTGCTTTGCAAAGTACAAAAATATTAAGTTAACAGTGTCGCAACTCCTCATGTATGTTACTTGTCTGACACATTGAAAGCCTGTAATAGTGTGGTTTGTATCAAGAAGACAAAAGTATTCATTGAAATATCATCATCATCATCATTAAATCCCTTCACAAGTACACTGCTGAACATAGGCCTCTGCCAGGAATGCCACAAAGCAAGGTCCTGAGCTACCTGCATCCACATACCTCCTACATCTCTTTCCAAATCATCATTTTATCTTGTGAGAAGCCATGTCACAGTTTGCTTACTGGTATGAGGCTGCAACTTGAGAACATTTTTTACCCATTGGTTGTCAATATACAGTCTATAGCTATATGGCAAACCCATTGCCATTTACATACATAACATAGTTACTCTAGTTCAACTGCAGATAGTCTCTTGACGAAGTCACACACTGAAACTCCATGCATAGCTCCCAACATAGCTTGCTGAGCAATTTTAAGCCTTGTTATAAGACCAGCAGAAAAGGAAATCATTTCATTATTTTAATTTCAAAATGCACTGGTTGGATATTTTGAGGGAAATTCAATATGTAAAAAAATAATTAACTCAGACAACATAGAAAGGTAGAACACAACAAACATTTCTAGTGACTTAAAATCCATACTCAACTTGTTGTAAAAGTAAACACACTCATACAAACAAATACAGGTACATATATGTATGTATGTTCTATATATCTTTCTCTGATTTGAACCTATATAAGAAAATAATTCATGTATGTCACCAATGGTGAAATAACAACTCATAAAGTAAACAGACTCAAACATTCAGACTTCACTGTGGATTATATTTTACCTTTTCTATTTATAGGCATATAATGATAGACTGTTTATAGAAAACAAGATAAAATCATAATAATATCACTTACTCTTTACTGCAAGAGGTGCATTTGAACTTGTGCTTAATATCAATATGATCTTTCAGGGCTGTCAGTTTTGAGAACTGCTTGTCACAGTGATCACACCTGTAAAAATGATAATATAACCTCAAAAATCATAATTTCAGACGCAAACAAAAATGCATAATATATTTGGTGGTGCCAAAAAATCGACCCATCCGTTAGTTTTGAGTAACAAAGTTGTTATTTTAAGTATGGGTTGACATATTTGCATGTTTTTGCTTATGAATTATAAATTAACATCTGAGTACCCACTTGACATTGTTTTAGAGGAATACAAGTGCTATTGTGGGTATTTGTAACATTTTAAGCGCACTAATAAAAACTGTCTACTTGTGCATAGAGTGCAACATTAGTTTATTTCAGACTTGACGCGTAATATTCTTGGTTCTGTGCATTGCGGTGGCTTAATCTTTTAATTCTTTGTTGGAGCAGACATATTGTTACTTTTAACCATAAAATATGAATACCACTGAAGCAGAAGCCACTCAAGTGGTAGCTCTCGTTTGTGAAGGGCTAATCCTGTATTTATAAAGAAGTAATTACTTGTTACTAAGTAATTTCTTAGATAAGTCATTACTTAGCGGTAGAATTCTTAATTACAAAATCTCATTCTATAGTTAAGTAACACATGTTACCTACTTGAGAAAATGCCCAAGTAACACTCTACACTTGGTGGCTGTTTCTGTGTTCATAAACATCGTTCTTCATTATTATGAATGATGTTTTGGCTTACTGTCAAAGGTTTCGAAATAACCAAAAATTCGAAGGCATATAATTCCGTATGTTAAAACTTACGAACGACGATTAACACGAATTTCATGGCGCCGAAAATAAATATTCGTAAAAAATGTCGAAGTTAGATAAGGTCTAAACTTTTAAAGTAAGAAGGTTTATTTAGCAGAAATAACATAATCCCGAAAAAAGAGTTACATATATTCATGTAATCACCTGTCGCTCCTATAAAGGGAGATGAGTTGGAGATGTGAGATGGCATGTAAGGGTAGTCACCCGGGCTTCTTAGCCTAGTTAAGATCTATTTGCCTATCTTGGCAACTTCTGTACCCCATTAGCGCTTACCAGGCGCCAGGTTTTCAAAATCGTTATTTTAAAATTCAACTCTAGAGAAATAAATATAAAAGTAAAAAAAAATTCTAATTAATTCTTGTTTTCTGTTAAAAATAATAATTATTCGATGAAATTGAATGTGTAAAAGTAAATAGTGTTAAACTTACAACATAAATATAATGTTTGATTATTATACTTATTTGTTTAATTTCTGTTCAAATGATTATTTATTCTATATACAATATGTAATGTAATTAACACTCACCCTCAGACACCCCAATATGTTATAACCATAATACATACACTGAATTTTTAGTTAAACATTTTTATGCACTGATTATTTATCAAACAAGTTATACTAATTCCAGAAGAATGTTGTGGTCACAGTACAAATCCACGAACGCAAAAACTTTATACTTATACAGGGTGGCCCAAAAGTCGTGGATCAAACGCAACTAGGGGTTAGATGGGGTCATCAGCTGCAAAAAGTTGTTCTACGGGAGGTCCTTAAAGTCAACCCCTGCAGAGTTATAATTTATTTTGTGTTTTTATGAGAAAATTGACTTTTTTTAACTAATTCTTATTAGAATGCCAAAAAATAAACATCCTCTATCTTTTTTATAATTTTCACTAGATTGGTACTGATGAGTCCTTGCGTTAGACATGCTATTTATGGTTGTTTATTGGGTGTGTTGAAGATAATGTTAAGTTTTACGATTATTATTTTTCTCAAATCATAACTTTTTATTTACTTCGGACCCCACTGTGAAAAAAAAATACTCTACCGAAAAGTGACCCTGTATTACAAGTTTTGGCGCATTTAATAGGGATTCTGAAAAGGTATTACACATGGCCATGAGTGGCTCTAATATCTTTCTAGGACGAAAAAACAAAGCAACGATTGTGAAATAATTGTTTTATTAAGCAAAACATTTTACAATAAATGCTCAAAATTCCTGCCTCTGACCATAATACATAATCTGCACCGTCTAATAAAATTCCTACGTAACCTACGGAATGCACTTCTGTTGTTAGTTACTTGTACTCTAGCAAACTCGAGCTTTTGTCGTAGTTCTTGTTCGCTATTGTTCTCTCCTTGGTAAACTATTTCTTTAAAATAGCCCCAAAGAAAAAAATCTAATGGATTTAAATCGGGCGACCGGGGTGGCCACGCAACATGTCCGCCTCGACCAATCCACCGGTTGGGGAAGGGCTCGTTCAAATGATCTCTGACTGCTCGAGCGTAGTGAGGCGGGGCGCCATCATGTTGCAGCCACATTTCTGCTATTCTTTCTTCTGGAACTTCAGCTTCGTTAAGAATATGGTTTAAATTATTTTGCAAAAAATTTAAATACTGAGCACCATTCAGCCTTGCTGGCATTTCATGCAGCACCAACTGCTGGCCAATTATACCAGCCCACATGTTAATACCAAACAGATTCTGGAATCGATCATTTCTTATGATATGGGGGTTTACTCTGGAGTAAAAATGTAGATCGTGGATATTGAATACTCCCATTCTTCTAAAAGTTGACTCATCCGTCCATAAAACCTTGTTAAAGAACTGCGGATCTTCTCTGTGATATCTTAGCATCTCTCTACAAAACCGCACTCTAGGTTCATAGTCACCGGGCAGCAAAGCTTGCACCCTTTGCACGTGGTAGGCGTGATATTTTTTTCTGTTAATGACACGTTGCACCGTCCATCTTGGAATCCCGATATTACTGGATATTTGGCGTTGACTTATACTAGGATCCAATCTTAATTCTCTCAGCACTTCATCTTCATTTTCAAATTGCATCACTGGTCTGCCTGCTCTCATAGCATGCTGACCGGGTAAGACTCCCTCCATGTACGAATTATGTACGCGCATAAAGACCCTGTAATCCGGAAAACGATCACGGTTAGGGTAGCGTTGACGATATTCCCTGGCAGCAGCCCGGGCATTACCGTCGCAAAAGCCATACAGGTAATGCATTTCTGCATACTCCCGTTGGGTGTATTCTCTCCTCGCAGCAGCCATCTGTCCACTTTTGTAGCCAATCCGTCCGATTCACACAGCACTGGTCACAGGTAGGCAATCTATCACAGTCCGAAAAACAAAGCGTAGGTCAAAGGAAAGAAACGGGTCACAAGTCGTCGTAAAACCGAGAAAAAGAACACGTGCGTACCCACAGGCAGGAAGCGAGTTACTAAAGAACACTAAACATTCTAAAGAAACATGCTCACGCGCATCCCCCAGCCCCCGCCCCTGCCGGCCCAGCCTTTTGTTTCCTAGAAAAGATATCGCTACCTGAACTGACGGGCCAACCGGCCTTTTACTGACAAAGGATTAAATAGTTAGTGTAAAAGAGAGGCAGAGAGTCTTTGTCATTAATTGTATTAATTCTAGTTTATTTTTAAATAAGCCTAACCGAGTTTTATGGTTGGGTTAACTTTGGCCTTGCCATGAATAATCGTCCTAAAAAGATATCAAAGCCACGCATAACCATGTGTAATACCTTTTCAGAATCCCTATTAAATGCGCCAAAACTTGTAATACAGGGTCACTTTTCGGTAGAGTATTTTTTTTTCACAGTGGGGTCCGAAGTAAATAAAAAGTTATGATTTGAGAAAAATAATAATCGTAAAACATTATCTTCAACACACCCAATAAACAACCATAAATAGCATGTCTAACGCAAGGACTCATCAGTACCAATCTAGTGAAAATTATAAAAAAGATAGAGGATGTTTATTTTTTGGCATTCTAATAAGAATTAGTTAAAAAAAGTCAATTTTCTCATAAAAACACAAAATAAATTATAACTCTGCAGGGGTTGACTTTAAGGACCTCCCGTAGAACAACTTTTTGCAGCTGATGACCCCATCTAACCCCTAGTTGCGTTTGATTAACGACTTTTGGGCCATCCTGTATATATACATCACAATATTGATTCTACGTCCTTTCATTTCGCATTATTGTAGCATCCACCACTTGTAGGCATTTTTTATATATTATGACAGCGTATATTGGTCCATTAAACAATTTCAAAGATAGTGTTTAACTCATTTCTTTGAAAATTTACCATATGTCGATATACAAATATTCGTATATTGCCAGACGGAGGGAAACCAATCAGGACTCCCTTCCATATTACAAATTATCCAGAATCCCCATAATTATACATAGTTTTTTTTTCATTCTCCTGCTTAACGCAATTCCTTTGTATGGTGCGACGTTGCCACTCTTATTAGTTATTCCGCTTTGTAATATTTTATTTATAGTTGATATTTTGTTTACGTAGGTATTCGATAGATTCCCATAGTCTGTTTTTTTCACAGGAGACAAAAATAACAGATCGTTATGAGATTCGTTTAGCACGCATAATACAGTTTTTATGATTCTAGTATAGATTAGATTTAATTTTAGTCACATAAGTTTCATATATTGTTCAAAATAATAAAATAAATCCACAGAATGTACAGTTACGAAAAATACGCAATATCATTTTTGTTTCCGGCGAAAAAAAAAACAGATTACCAACTAGTTATTCGTTTACTAAATACGAAAAAATATCTAGGATTGCCCAGCCGTGATACATTATAGATTGACTATATTATTATTTATTTTACTATTGTAAATAAGTACTAATTGTAGATATTGACAGGTTTAATAGAAGTTCATTTTCTTATATTGTGACTAATAACCTAATATGACATTGGGAAGAAACTCATTTTAATATAAGGTTTTACTGCATTAACTGCCAATGGGTTGATAATTTCTACAATAGACCATGGCGTATTGTTGCCGACATGAATAACTCCGAAAATATAACTTATTTACTTGATCGTATTGAGTTTTGGTGCTCTCACTGCGAGTTTACTTTTTATGATCACGTATACGGACGTAAGAATATCCTAAAATATTCACACTAAGTTTTATTTGACGTCCACTTCTTCGATATCCGATGTCCAAAGTTTTTGTTGATTATTGCATTTTACTATTTATTTATGTTTATTATTTATTTAGTGCTCAAGGCATATTTTGGTATTTTTGTCGGTTTATACTGTACTCAGTGCTAGTAGATAATTTTACTTTCCAATTTGTTTTCGTGTCCTTAGATTTAGCTACATATAATAATATGGACGTCCGAATATCCTAAAACATTCATACTGAACGATATTTGACGTCCATATTTTTGAATTTTGTTATATTTCTATATGTGGACGTCAGATTATCGGTAAAGTTTCATACCGCACGATATTTGACGTCCATATAACCATGAATATATTTATATTTTAATTTCTTGTGCATAAGACACACATTAATGATCATTACTTTAATGACATTTTTCGCTATTGTTTTATTTCTATTTTAGTGTAGGGAGCCCATGCGGTATAAATATTCACTTTGGTGTTTCATAAAATGCTCCATTCTCGAAACGATAAAACGCTTAGAAAACCTTTCTTATTTCTTTTTTGATAAATGTTGCAGTTTGTCGGGGATTCTGGGGCACTGTATGCGCCAAAATTTTAACTTTAAATTACTACCTGTATACACATAATAATATGGATGTCCGAATATTCTAAAACATTCATACTGAATGATATTTGACGTCCATATTTTTGAATTTTGTTTTATTTCTATATGTGGACGTCAGATTATTGGTAAAGTTTAATACCGTACGATATTTGACGTCCATATAACTATGAATATATTTATATTTTAATTCCTTGTGTATTAAACACACGTTAATGATCATTGCTTTAATGACATTTTTCGCTATTGTTTTATTCGTATTTTAGTGTAGGGAGGCCATGCGGTGTAAAATAGTCACTTTGGTGTTTTATAAAATGTTTCATTATAGAAATGACAAAACGCTTAGAAGCTTAGAAAACTTGTGTGAAAATTAAATTGTATTTCCACTAACTGCAAAACCAAACATAATTTATCATAATTTAACAAAAATACATCATAATTTAACAAAAATAGCCTTTCACAAAAATGAATCTAGTTGAGTAGAGAGTAATTTCGCACAGATTAGGTACAATAGTTGCACTCATCTTTAAGATGCAGTGAGAGCACCAAAACTCAACACGATTAAGTAAATAAATTATATATTCGGAGTTATTCATGTCAGCAACAATATGCCACGGTCTATTGTAGAAATTAACAACCTATTGCCAGTTAATGCAATGAAACTTTATATTAAAATGAGTTTCTTCGCCAGACCAGATTAGGTTATTAGTCAGAGGTTATTATTCACAATATAATAAAACAAATTTCTATGAAACCTGTCAATATCTACAATTGAGTCCATCTTCCTGTACTCAATCAGAAGGTAACTTATACTGAAACAGAATTATGGGTTGCTTACAAAGTACAAATGTAAAATGTTAAAATATAGTGCAGCATGAAATAAACCGATACACCGACGTCCGCATTTACATTTATAAAAATATAACTAAATTCAAAAATACGGGTGTCAAATATCATTCAGTATGAAAGTTTTAGGATATTCGGACGTCCATATTATGTGTAGGTAAATGTAAGGTTAAGAAAACAAGTTTAAAAGTAAAATTACTAGTACGAAGCGCAGTATAAACCATATAATAATGTCCTGCAGACCGAATTACGGTCACGGCGGTCTGCCTCAACGGAGACTAGCCATCGGCGCAGGACAGGATTATAGTGCCCAAGTGTATGTGCAACCATAGGTGCACTCTCTATTCCCTCGCTTTCATAATCCGATGGGACGGTAAACCGACACGACCGGAGAGAGATCAGGCGCAGGACCAACGGCTTTACGTGCTTTCCGATGGAAGGGGTGATACACCGCCAACTTTCTGACTACGGGCAGCTATTGATAATTTCTTGACAGAAAAACTCAATAATTGATTTTTTGGCCTGACCCAGGATTCGAACCCAAGACTTCACGAACTCACGATCAGCAGTCGCACTACTACAACCGCTAGACCAACGAGGCAGTCATAACCATATATCACCAATTACAAGTAACACGTTGGCAACAGTGACGAAACGGCAACGTCGCATCTCCTAATTTTGTGCGGAAGTCAAATACGGCCATAAATGAAAGTATTCAAAAATCGACAGCAGCGCTATTATTTTTGCAACGAAAATTAGCTGAACTACGTAAATATTCAGTACAGCAAGATTGGAAGAAAAATGACGTCCAATTTTTTTTTTAGATTTTGACATTTCTGTGATCAGCATGACAATTTGCGAACATTGCGCTAAGTCTCCTATTTGACGTCCGTATATTGGACGTCGTAAGCAGGTTGACGCCACATTATATGCAAAATTAGCCATAGTGGACGTACAATAAGTTGCGGGATGTATATATATATATATATATATATATATATATATATATATATATATATATATATATATATATATATATATATATATATATATATATATATATATATATATATATATATATATATATATCGACTTCCCTCTGAAAAACTGTCATAAGACGCTGAAAGCTAGTTTTGAGAAAAAAACGATTTAAATTATTTTTCGATAAATTAATGCTATTGTGACTTTTAGGTTACAAATTTTTACCTGTCTACTGTTTTAACTAACAAAGGATTTATCAAGCTATTTACAAAATATAAGAGTATATTAAAAAATTAAATGAAATTTGTTTAAAAAGTAAATAAATTAAAAATTACCTAACTTATGACACTTTTTTACATTATTATGGTAGCAAAATAAAAAAATATCGTAACACAAAAAATATTTTTATTTATGGTTCTTCTTAATATTAAATCTAATCTTTGGAGCAACTTAGGAACTTTCACAATTACCATAATCAGTCTAAAGGCAAATTTAAAAAACACACAAAAAATTGTTAATACTTAAAACTTAAAGATTACAAATTTGTGTAAAATTCGCTGTAGAAATTAGGTATGTGATTACTCTGTACCAGACTTAAGAGGTCTCTCTTTTTATTTTCTTTAATTTTCGGTTTCGTCCTATAAGCTTTTTTTAGTGATATTATTTGAATGGGCAATTGCTTTCTTGTGATTTTTGCTTCTTTAAAATCAATTTCTTTAAAAGAATATTTATAGTACGCTTTCTTAAATTCGCCCTGAATCACCTTTAAAACCTTTATTTCAGAGGTTTTAAAATTTTTAGAATTGAAACCAATGGTTTCCGATAGGCTTTTCATAGAATAAAATTCTCTGAAGCTCATCTCGTTTACTCTATACGGGTTGCCCTTCTTTTTGGCGTTCCTTATAATTTGAGCATATTGGCTCGGAACATAGATGGGACCGGAGCGGAGGTTCTTTTTGATAGCTTTTTCTATCACGGAATGTACGCTATCTCCTTCATTTTGTGTATGGCCAGTAATAAGGTATTTATGTGTTATAGATTTAATTTTAGAGTGTTTCATCAACGCGTATAAATACATGGAAAAAAGAAATTTGTTTTTCTGCTGGCTGCAGCAATTGTCGGAGTAAAATACAAATTCAATACCTGAACCAGCATAATTTTCCATTACTTTGTCAATAAAGTTCAGGACGCAAGACCCAATCTCATCTGCCCCTCGATTGGCCTCCCCTTCGTGCCAGAGGTAGCATTCGGTGTGATCAGGGGAACCAATTTCACTTATAGTGAAATTGAAGTTATTTAATTTCGATTTATAATAGAATACTGATACATCTCCTCTTGGAGTTTGAAGAACAGCCTGAAGGTCATAGACAGCTACGATGTAATCATTGCACGCTTTATTTTTATCACTCTCTTTTTCTATTCTAGATAAATCCTTTTCTTCCTGATGTAACATGTACTTTTCCTGTAGTTCCTCTTTTGCAGATCCAGTTGCATTTTCGTAACTTACACACAACTCACAACGGTCCTTTTTAGGAGTAAAAAAACTTATATTAAACTCATAATTAAAAAATTTTGCATACATTTCGTAGTGTGCTGCACTAACTTCTTGCTCCAAACATTTTGCTTTATAGTCTGCATGTAAGTCTGCTAAACATTTACCACCGTCGATATATTCTCGGCTAGAATCTTTCCTGATATAATGGCTTTCAATCCGTGGAATCGAATTTATGTGATCTCTGACTGCTTGCTTAATCGATTCATCGACTTTTTTATGATTGCCATGTTTACCTCTCTTTTCTATGTCAATAAAACCTAGATCTCTTTTCTGAAAAACTGTTCTTATAACGCGAAATTACGATTGAAAAAAAACAGTACTATATTGTGATACTGCTTTTTTACCTAGTTATAACGTAAAAATATAATACAATGTTGAGTGAAATAGTATCATAACCTATGTTATGACACTTTTTTAGAGTGAAAAATGACATGTTTTCAAATTACGATCGAAAAAAACAGTAATATATTATGATACTGCAGTATTCACTCTTAAATTTACAAGTATTGTGAAAAAACTTACCCAAAATATGGTCACAAGATAGCTTATGGCGATTTTCAAGAGCACTGACACACGTTCACACGACACAAGCTCCGATACGTCACTATTGTTGAGGCGGGAGCGCGCAATATCGCTCCGTAAAAAACCGTCACTTACGCCACCTAGTTAGTTTTTTTTGTACTACAATTGTGGCGGTTTCATTGATCGATAGAGAATGAAAAACTTAATAAAACTGTATTTAAACCTGTGTTTCTACTTTTTCTTATGTTACGACAGTTTTTTAGAGGAATAATTGTTTATAAATACGGGTGTAAGTCAATGAAACATGGCAAGAAGATCAAATTTGAATCAATCAGCAGTGCATAGAGTTTATAAACTATACTTAGAGATGGCAGAGTACCGCCAGGGACCAGGGTCTGGAGGAGGATGTCTCACAAACCCGACGGATGGCCGTTTTATTGTCTTGATTTCCTTATGAAGTTGGCATCTTTCTGCTCTTGATGTTCAGGGTAGGCTGAGGGAAACTTGTGGAGTGTATGTAGGTGAGAATACAGTGAGAAAAAGAGTTGACCCTTGCAGGCTCTGATGGACGCCGTAACATTATGCAAAGACCAGAAGAATGTTATGCTTAGTGTTGCATAAGAGAAACAGTCCGGTTTGGTGGAGGCCCTACAATGTTTTGAGGTGGCATATCTTTGACCGGATGTACTGAGTTGATTTTCTTTTGCAATTGTGCGGTTAATGCTGAAAGTTACATTACGGACATTTTGCAACCTCATGTGATGCCTTACACTATATTGGGGACAATTTTCAACTTGTGCAGGATAACACAAGACCGCATGTCGCTAGAATTGTAACTGAATATCTTCAGGTCAGAATTCCAGTTATGCAGGGGCCAGCTAATAGTCTGGACTTAAATCCCACCGAGCATCTCTGGGACCAGCTAAAAAGAAAGGTTAGAGCCCGAAATCCAGTTCCCAAGATGTTGGATTAACTGGAAGCCGCCTTAACAGAAGAATGAGAACAGACACCCCAAGAAGACATAAAAAAGTTGTTCCTTTCCTTTAATCGGCATTCGCAGGAGGTAATAAAAACAAGATTAGGAAACATCCCATATTAGAGTAAGGTTTACATTTTTTAAATGTCAAAAAATGTAAATAACGATCTTCACAGTAAAATTGTTAAAAACATTTCATTCTTGTAGTAAAACCATTAAGCTTTCGTTTTTGAATATAAAAAATGTTTTTATGATTGTCCAAGGACAATAGAAATAAAAACCATTTAATTATTGCTTACAATTTATCGTTTTATTACCTACATATTTTTGTATAACTGTTCGGAACGATGTCAAGCACCCAATTTTGTTCATCTCCTTTGTAAAATGTTATGGTTTCAAAGTCTCATTACATTTGTAAGTAAAATGTTCCATTTCACAGCGTTTTTTAGTTTTTTACAATTCTATAATCGCATTTTTACATTATTTTTGATTTGATTTGATTGTGGTAAAAACCCATAGGACACTTTTTGTAAGAAAACTTAGATAGGTTAATATTTTTGTAGGCCAGTGTAGAATAGCTCCTTACTGCCATATGTAGCATTGGCCGCTCCCCAGGCTGATCACCTTGCCCAGAGGGACATCTCCCTTCGTCCTTACCATTGCAAAATATTTAATAATGAAATAAGTTACAAATTTTTGCAGAGCTGTTTTGAGTAGGTATGAATTATTGAACAAACATATTCAGACAAGTGAGTCAATACATATCAAAAGTGCTTAAGTCCACTAAAAAAATATTTTGATGTTTTTTATTAAGGTAATTTATGTGCACAAAATAAAAACGTTGTTTTAGATCAATTCTAACTAAGTCCACTATTTCTCTTAAAAATAATGCTCCAAATTCTACGTTTCTTTTCAAAATCGCCTAAGTCACAATGTCATTTTAAATCAAACCCGCCAAAGTCCTCTTCAACCAATGACAGACAGCTCTGCTCAGTGTCATTGCTGCCATTGTTGTCGTAAGTTCTCGGCGTGCGTATCGTATGCTTAGATTTTTATTAAATAATGGAAGATATAATAAGAGTTGTGAGACCTGAATTAGCTAAAAAGAAGGCGAAGTTAATAGGAAAGGAAAAACGGAAGAAAAAGCAGCAGGATTTGTAAGTTTCTTTGTTTAATTTTGTATTGTTTTAAGTAGGGCTATAGCGACGTGGTTATTGATACCGGTCATAAACAGGGGCGGACTCAGATGGACTCGATAATTAGTATTTTTGTATGTAATTCAGTGCTAATTTCATTACTATTTATTTTACTTAACTATTCATAACTATATCGATTGTTTTTAGTAGATTATCCCATATATTATTCCAATACATGCGTGCGTGCCGTATGACATGGGTATGCCTGTTTACTTAGCGCATTTTGTGCTTTATAAATTGTATGCATTATTAAAATAAATAAAAATAAAAAATCCTACTTTCAGGTACTCCGCAAAAGCCTTACCGGAGAAACTCAAGTGTCAACACAACAAAAAGAGTGTATACAAATGTGAAACGTTAACTTCAAATGATATTTTTTACTTTCATAAAAAGTTTTATAGCCAGCCTAACAAAATTAGTCAAGATAATTATATTTTGCAAAATTTACTCGTAACACCTGTGAAAAGAAAACGCCCAAGAAATAATACACGAAACGGGCGTGCTTACTCAAAACAATATTTTATCAGCAAGTACAAAACTAAAGAAAAAGTCCCGGTCTGTCTAGCTACATTTTGTGGAATTCTAAAAATTAAACAGGGTCGCATAAAAGGCGTTTCAAATCGATATGCAGCCACAGGAGAAATCCCATCAGAAAAACGTGGAGGAGATAGAAAACATCATGCTTTCCGTTCCAAGAGAGAAGCCATACAGAACTTTATAATGAAATTTCAACCGTTGGAAAGCCATTATTGTAGGGGCAAAATAAAACGAAGAGTTTATCTTGATACAAGCTTGAACATTTCGAAATTATACAAAATGTATGAAGACCAATCTATGCCAGGATATTCTGTGACCAAAAGCTTTTTTAGAAAAGTATTCAATACCTCCTTTAATATTGGGTTTGGGTCTCCGCGCCAAGACGTCTGTTCGGACTGTTTGCAATTATTAGAAAAACTCAAAATGGAGAAAAGTGAAATTGAAAAACAAAAATTACGTACCCAATATAGGGTACACAAAATAAGGGCAAAATGCTTTTTTGACAAATTAAGAGAAGATAACCAAGATTTGCTAATTCTGTCATTTGATTGTCAGAAAAATTTACCTCTACCGAAAGTAGCTGATCAATCAGCGTATTATTCTCGACAATTATATATATATAACTTTACAATTGTAGAAGGTAATTCCCACGCTAGCCTCACCAAAAATAATGTTTATTCATATGTGTGGACAGAAGATGTGGCATCAAAAGGTGCCAACGAAATTGCGTCCTGTTTATATCATTGCCTGAATCATTCAAATCTTGATGGCAAAACGAAGATAAGGCTTGTGGCTGACGGTTGCGGCGGCCAAAATAAAAATTCGATATTGCTCGGAATGGTCGCTAAGTGGCTGCATGATACACAACATAGTATAGACCAGGTGGAGATAGTCTTTCCCGTTACAGGACATAGTTTTATTCCACCAGATCGGGTGTTTGCTATGACAGAAAAAAAATAAGACGATTAGAAACTATAACAAATCCTGAAACTTACATTGACATTATAGGTTCTAATGCTGCAATCCGACGTTTAGTTACTGAAGTACCAATTTTCGATTGGAAGTCTGCATGTCGAGATGTTTTAAAAAGCACTCAAACGTTACACTTTCAGATAAGTAAAACAAAGAGAATTATCGTCGATAAAACAGAATGTCGCAAAATCTTGGTTCGGGGAGAAATTTCATATAGAAATGATATTTGCAATTCACTAGCCATAACTAAGCGTGGGAAATCTTTTTCTAGAATTTTACCGAACAGAATAGAAGCATGTTTTAATGTTAAAACTGAAAAACTAACAGATGTTACTAAACTACTTAAAAAACATTTTGGTGAAGACTGGAAAGACTTACCTGACTTGCAATATTATAAAAATGTATTGTTTCATAACATAAGTTTGCCCCAAAAAGACGACGATGCAATAAATGATGACTCTGATTATCTGCCTGATGAAATTTTAGATTTTGTATAATTAATAATAATTAAACGCCATTACATTAATAAATGATAATTTTTATTTGATTTAATTTCTATTTTTTATTTGTTTTTAATTTCTAATTTTTATTTTCGTAGGATAGGTCCCAAGTACGCCCCTCTATTTGTCAGTTGCATCAAACCAGCCAAAGTCACATTTGATTTTTTCGTTATCGCCTAAGTCCGGTAACCGTTGATTTCAAACGAACCTAAATCCATGGTGTTAGGATCAAAGTTGCTTAAGTCCAAAATAAAAACTCGTTTATTTTATTGCCTGATTGGTGTTTTAACTTTTTTTGTTACAGTATTGCCAATGCATATTATATCATTAGTGTTGACAGTACTGTACTTCATTTTAAGGTATAATTTACGCCAGACAAGAAAAACATCGTTTTCCCAAAAGTTGTTTATCCGTGACTTAGGCACGTTTGATATGTATCGACACAAGTATACTAATTAATTAGCTCTTGCAAATCTACAATATAAGAATAGATAATTTCTATTACAGTCTGTATAAGTCTATTGCTGAACATAGACCTCCTCCGTAGAGGGAGAATTTTAACATAGTTGGCACACTTGGCAGAAAAGTTGGCAATTGCAGTTTTTTTTAGTTACTCTGAGTTGTTATTAGGATGATGCTGCTGCCCATTTCCTATTACAGTTTCCCTCTGTTGGCTCTTACAACACCCACGGATACAATATGGTGTTGTGGATATTCTTACACCGCCACTACAATACAAATTGTTATTTATTTACTTAAACACAAAACATTATTTACTTACTTAAATTTGTCTTTCATTACGTGCCTAGTGTAACAGTGACCTCTGAAACTCGGATAGCCTGTAATATTTTTATGGCACACCACACATGTGTAGACAATTCCCTTGCTGTCTCCGTTATGTTTTACGTAATGAGCATCATAATCTTTCTTATTTCCAAATGTTGTGTAGCAGACATTGCACAAAATGCCACCAACTAAATCAATGGTTGTGAGCTTTCTGCTCTGGTTTGAAGCTGTGAATAGATTTGCTTGCGTCTCATTAGCAGAATCCAAATAGGTGGGTGAAGCCATTGTTGTATCTCTAAGTGTAATCCATTTATTGCAAATATCTAATTCTATGTCATAGGGATGTCCATTATGGGGCTATTGCAAACATAATTTTAGAGGTGCTCTGCTTGCAACTACATGTTTTATTTATTGTTTTTGGTCTGAAAACAATTGATATTTTATTGCATTTCTTATCTCTACACAATCAAGTGATACTCTTAAGTGAGAATGAATGGGATTTTTCATTATTATTTGAATTACGCCAGACGAATGACCACAAGGTCAAATTTCATTCAAAACAAAAAAATAATAATTTAATTAAGTCTAGGAAAACATCATCATTGAGCTGTTTTTGTACATCATAGCGATAAAGAAACAATTAAAAACAAATAAAGTTCATAAGTTTACTGATAAAAATATGACAGAACCAATCAAACATCTTGTATATAGTTTTCCGCCGCCTGCGACCTTGGCCGCAAAACTACACATAATGAGAAATAGTATGTACGTTCATCATTGCATTATGCTCTTTTAAATACATAAATACTGAGCTGAATACTTGAATACTTTTCTTTCTTCTTTAATAAAGCGCTGCTTCATCCATAGTAATTGTTTTATGCGAATACTGTCATATAAATCATAATTTATTGATGCACTAACTTCTTTTGTGGAAGTAATATATTAGTATATAATTATGACTTATACTCACAATATTGGATAAGAATTTAAGGATGTGCATCGGACACAAATCCAACGTTACATTTTACATCACAACAGACGAAACGAAACAAAAGAGAAACTGTAAAAAATGTAACGCCGGACGACAAACAACGCCAAGAAAACGTGTGAATTTTACATTTGACAGCTGTGTGCAGTGAGAGACAAAAAATCGATTTTAAGCCGGTTACAGACTATACGGTTTCTCTTAATTTATGGTTTTAACTTTTATTTCTCTAAGCCACTCCTAAAGAAAAATGCTTGTCCTAGGTCCACGACAGTAGAAATTGCGAATTCGAACCCTTAACCATTAGGTTACTATTAAGTACATTTTTGGTTATTTAGGTATTAATAAAATTGTCAACACATATGTAATAATAAAATTGTGCATATTGGTTACAGTCGATTATTATTTTTGATTTACGAAATCATAGAATGGTTAAGTTTTGACTTGCGCGCCGGTTGGGACAGTTGTTTTCATCATTCGTGTGTTCGATGCTTTCCAAGCTATAAATAACCAAAGTTGCCATAAATTGATAAAATTATATGGTTCAAAAGAACTGCTGTGGAATATGCTGCTAGAGAACTATGAAAGCTGCAGCTGCTCGTACAGGACCGACATTCATGTTGAACGGTCAAACACTGGAACATCTGCCGCGCGTGTCAGGTGCACTTAGCTGATATAATTCGAACATTTGAAACGCGTACACGCCAGGAGCGCGTAATCGATACGCGGCTTACGAGTACTAACAAACATCCATGTTATTTTGCTCTTGTAAAGGCTTCAAGCAATAGCTAATTAGTCGAATGAACGGTTTCTCTTCTCAGCGAATTTGATTCGAATGTCAAAAGTTCCACTTGTCTACGCATTGCTAAGATAATATCGTTCGTCTTATTAGTTTTCTTTAACATTTCGTTACGTGGTTTCACATTGTCTAGCAATTAGCGATTGAAACGATCGACCACGTGATATCGCGAAAGTTTATGTCAGTTTCATACATTTCGGAGTTATGTAATTTCGTTATCGTTAATGAAAATGTGACTTTGTCTAGGGCCTGTGAAACTACTTGACCTGACTGTAACTAGTTGACCTATAAAACTTTTGAAAATATAAATGGAGTGTTTTGAAACGCTACTCAAAATTGCATCCCCGTTAATTCAAAAACACGTGATCATGTAAATTTTAATCAATTTAAATAAGAATTTTCATATTAATACTTCAAGGGAAAACTTTGTTACCCTATTTAAGCATATTGCGCGCACGGAAAAAATGTTTGGCATAGATAAGGTGTACTTCTTACTAGTTTTTGGTTCAAGCTTATATGGAAAAGGAGTACAGATAGCTATAATATTTGTTACAAATGTATTATATGAAATTAAACATACATTGTTTTACGCCAGTATATTCTAAGTCTATGATTGCTTACGTTACACACATACTAGTAAAGTAAAGCTCATGCCACGAGTTATGAAACTGCGCAGAAGCGATAAATAGGTGTCAGCGCGGTGCGGTGTAAGGTGGAGGTGATTTGAGGAACATTTGCATCTAGATCACTGAAATGTTCCGAAACACTTATATGTTTCGTTTGGCTCATTTGGATCATCGACTCAAAAGATATAAAATACAGAATGTTACGAATACATTAAGTTGTGTCGCGGGCGTTTAGTATTAACTGATTCAGTGAAATATTATGTGGCAACAATGCTAAATGATATAAATACTTAGGTTAATTTTATTATTTATTATGTAGTTATTTTTATTGTTATTTATTGTGTACCGTAATAAGGTGGTATATAAAATCGATCCTCCTTCATACTTTATCCAGGATTAGAACTGTGCGGTTAGTCCTTAATTTATGGCCAGCTGGCGTATTATTTATGGCGACAAGGAAGAAAGTATGTCACAATAATCACTACCTACGTAAAGAAATCCTGCTGAACTCAGTATGTTTTCGTAAACAGGCGCGTATAAGCCGCGCAGATAGAGAATAGATCTGAAAATGGCATCCGCTCGCATGCGTTCTCGCTCACTCTCTATCGCTGTCTATACTCACACAGTGAAATACGCGCTACAAAAAAGTAGTCAGTCAAGATTCGCTTTCCACGCTACTTGACGCACTCCGAGTTATCGTTAAATTAGTTCCGTTATTTCGTTGTTTTCTTTGATATTCGTTGTTGTTTTTGTTGAGTTGAATTGTTATTTGTTTGCGTTACGTTTGATTGTTTTTTGTAATACGATTCTGATATGTAACAATTAATAAAGACAAATTTTAAAATCCAGTGTCATATGTACCCTTGCTCCTTATTTATTTTATTAATATTTTTTGACATTATTTCTACTATTATTAATTAATAATATTAAAAAAGAATAATTTATAACAAAAAAAGTCAATAAAAAATAAAAATCGATGTTTGAGAACTTGTTTTGCCAACCGTGCCATGTGTACCTGCCGCCATTTTCAGATCTATTCTCTATCTGCGCGGCCTATACGAACATAAACAATTTGACAAGTGCCGGATCAACGTAAAAATACAACATGTTAATGCAAATATTATATGCAAAAAACGACCGTATAGTATTTGATACGTAAGCGCCTTAGTGGTCATTTTTACGTGCATGAATAACTAATAACTATAGCGAAAATCCGTATGAGTTGAGTGATACACTTCTCATTTGTTATCTCTCTTTGACTTGTATAGATTGCAATTATTTCGCCCGCTCACTCGCTCACAGCTCAGTCGCCTCGCGAGCGATGCGTCGCGCAAAATGAGCACAGAGCAAAGTAATGTTTCAGATCCAAATGATGCATTTGAAACGTCGTTGCCGAACCAATCTTTTGAAGCACTTCAGTGAGTCGGTTTCGTAAAGAGTTACACACACCTAGTGTGAAGTATGGGGAATCGAAACCATAGCAACGGGCGACGCGCTACTCCCGCGTAGAGTCTCCCTGCGTCTCGTCGCCCGCGCACCTTCTTGTGACGTGTTGCATACTATCGATATCGAAAGTGTTAGCGACTACCTATTATAAAAATTTTAAATTTTTGCGATTATTTTTGTACTCTTAAAAATATTGTTGTAAAATATTTTCAAATAGTGTGTTAATATTTACTACTTTGTAAATTATTTTTGGACTATTTAAAATAGTGTAGTTCGTAGTATATTGTATAAAGTTGTGAATATTTTGTTATTTTCTACAAGATGATTTTTTTGCAAATAATTGCATGTAAAATATCCCTATAATCGAAGTATAGTATAGTTTCAAAAAAAATCTAAATTTTTATTTTATTAACTTAAGTCTAAAAATACTAGTTTGCTATGATTGTTTGTCTTAGGAAACTCCGCTCTTTCAAAAACGGTTTAAGAACATACATTTTAGACAGTTAAATAAGATAAGCCACTGTGCAGAGTACACTCAATATATGGTGTTAATGGGAGACTTCTACTTAGAAAAAATGTATAGATTTATGTTATTGCATGAATAACAACGCACCTTACAACAAATCATATTTAGATTTAACACAAACGAATCCTTCAAAATATATACTCTTATGGTGGCCACACACGGTCAGTTAAAGTCATCAGTGGAACTGGTATCAGTTTGAACGGATTTAAGCCAAAGAAATTTCCACACACACTGTCAGTTCAAGTGATTATTCCGACTATTCAGTCCTACTAGGACTATGATATTTTTAAAATATCGTATTTTTGATGTATCGGTAATTATAGATATATCAGTGTTGGAGTTTTATATATCATAAGTTAATATACGGTAAGTCAATATCGGAGTTTTATAAATCGAAAAAAAAATATCGATATATCGGCTTTATTTGAAAAAACAACCGTAAGTCATACGTACATTAGTTCATTTATTATATTTATAAAGCAAATTAAATTGTAAATGTATGAAAATGTTAGATTATAGTTCCTATTAATTATTGTTTAATTTAAATAATACGATTATGTGTACCAATATTTTCCGTAAGAGTTTTCAAAAATACTCGTCGTTTTATATGTTCTATTGTTAAATGTGCTTAGAAGCACAGGTGCTACAGATGTAGCTGAAGAAATCGAATATTTAACAGTTATTTAGATACAACGGGAGGTCTACCCAACAGACGGTTGATGACGACAGTAACTCAAGTTCATAAGACGCCTAACCGATCAAAATAGCTTGAGGTTTATATTAACATCTAAGCACTTGTTCCGTCGTTTTCTCTAATTGTTTATAGGGTCAACTCATCTAATTCTGTGACAAAACAGAATGTGGAAAAAAAAAACAGGTTAAACTTTATAAATTTTATTTTTATTTTTAATAGGAACATTAATCAGTCTTCTATTTATCATATGAGCAAGTGTAATCTTAACACATATGAATTAACTCAGCGTAAAATGAGCTTAATCAAACCGCGATGACTTGTCTAATTCTGCGACAAACACCGTAATTCGGTGATAGTACCTCTCTAATTCTCTTATAACCGAATTAAGTGAGTATTTATTATTTTTTAACACAAAAGTAACATTTATGTAAGTAATAATTATGTATGATTAAAACTACTTTTACGGATTTTATCGCGTTCATTTTTACTTTTTATTTACTTTTATTTTTAATTCCCAACGTTTCGGGCGCTTTCCAGCACCCATGGTCACGAGTAGGCATGTCGATCTAAAATCGATTAATCGAAATTTTCGAAAATAATTTCGATTAATCGAATAAATCGAAAAACGATTCTTTGGAGCAAAATAATCGATTTTTAGATCGATTCGGAGCACCGCATCGATTCACTGAATCGATCGAAAAACCTCTCGAATCGGACCGATTCATCTGATTCTAGAACCAGCGATAAAATTCTCAAACTGGCTGGGGTAAGATACCGCAGTTTTTTAATTTTTTGCTGTTGGGGGACGCAAAAACAACCGATCTTACTTGGTTGATAATTTGAACGCAATATACAACACGTAACATAATTAACGCACTTTGAGAAAGTAGTTTGTTCAGAATTGTTTACTGAATCGATTCCTGAGAGTGTAGTTTTATTTGTATTATTACTAATTCCGTCATTCAATAAAAATAAAGAAAAATGAACTTTATTTCAAGCACGTTAAATTATTTGCGTTCGTGAATTTGTACTGTGACCACAACATTCTTCCGGAATTAGTATAACTAATTTGATAAATAATCAGTGCATAAAAATGTTTAACTAAAAATTCAGTGTATGTATTATGTTTATAACATAATATACTAATTCGGGTGTCTGAGGGTGTGCGTTAATTACGTTACATATTGTATATTTGAATAAAATAAATATTTATGAACGCATCCAACAATATCGAAAAGTTGTCATTTCATTTTCATTTCTAAATTTCTAATTCTATTCTTACCTGTGGAATGTTGGTCTAACTTAATCTGTGCTGTGAATAAAACTACATACACATACTACAATTTAATATTAAAGATATATATATATATATATATATAAAAAATAAGCGTTTCAAGCTTACCAGGAGAGGTTAAAAGGAATATTAGTAATTTTAATTAATAAGATCATTAATATTTTAATTTCAAAAAAAATTAAAGTTTAATTAAAGAAAAAATCGCAAATTCTTGAAATTTCATATTTGAAAGTGTCGCGATTAATCAAAAATCGATCTTTTAATCCTCGATTTAATCGATAATCGATTCTAGTATCTTCGATTCGAATCGATTCAGAGATCGAATTTTTTAAGAGTGAATCGACATGCCTAGTCACGAGGGACTGAGATGACTGACGTCCCGATGTCATTGTTAAACCCGGAGTACCTTCAGCTTTTTTAATTATTGTTTATGGTCCGATCTATGCAAAATGAACTGACTATGTCCTGAGGTCTTGCAGTGGTATGCTTGGGTTTAGTTTTAATTTTATTGATTATAGGATCCCAAGCAGTAGTAGTACCGAGCCTCCTTCTCTATTGAAATTAGGACGTTTTTTTAATTTCAATAGCCTCACGTATCATCCTTGGTAGGAATCGGTGTTCTTTCGCGAGGATTTGTGGTCTATCAAATCTGATGTAATGGTTGAGTCCGTCTAGGATATGATCACAAACTGCAGACTTCCCGGAACGTTGATGCTTCACATCAGCTATATGTTCTTTTACGCGGGTCCTAATTGATCTTTTTGTTTGTCCTATATAAGAGAGACCACATTCACAATCAAGCTTGTACACTCCTGCATCTTGTAGAGGAATATGACACTTGACGGATGGTAGGAACTGACTAATCTTCTTCGGTGGCTTGTAGAATGTTCTTATAGAAGCTCGCTTCAAGATATAGCCAATCTTGTCTGTGACACCTCTGACATATGGTAGTACAGCAGGCACACGCTCGACTGCGGCCGGCTTCACTCGGTCACTGTGACCGCCGTGGCCGTGTGACCGCCGTGGCCGCCGAGCTTCAGCACGTCAAGCAAGTTCTGCACGACAACAAGCTTCGGGTCACGCACCTACGTCACAGTGACCAATGCATGGTGCAGCACTATTTGTCACCCACACATGCACATTACACGCATAGTGCTACGACTGGTGTATTTTGATTTTGGTCTCGCCCTGCGCTAGCACTTCTTATTTTTATTACTTTGTGGTCTCGCCCTAATCGCTCCATCGCCAATCTATCATATACAAGATCTATCATGATGGTTAGAGAACAGGAGAACGATCGCTACGTACTAAAGAATAGCCCGCCTGTCCTTGAAAATTTGTAGAATTTATAGCGGCGCTGCTGTCGGTGAGTAGTGGCTGCGAAGTAAGCTGTATATGAGTACAAGTAGATGAAGTTAGTTGAACACATTGACTTATATATTACTAGCGTAAGGACCGGGCCGACCGAACAACTAACACGGACCAGTGCGCTGGCGCTAAAATTACAGTTTAGGGCCAACGCGAATCCGTCGACAGTAGTGCGCGCGCAGGACAGATTTGCCTGTCATAAATATGTCTATTTGCGTGGTAAAAGAATACAAAAATTACGAAACAAAGATTTAAAAAAAACCTGCGTTATATTATTTTTGTTACAATTAAATTATTATATTAACGCATTTTTAAAGTTTATTTTACAGTTAGTTTAGTTACGTTACTGAGATTAGGCCAGTGCTGGATTCAGACCCTCAAAAATATTGTACATGGAAATTAAAATTATACTATTAAAAAAATTATATCACGTTTGACGTTTCATGTTTCTTTTTTCCCATGTGATGGGATTTAGGCGTCACGCGTCTTATTTATCTATATGTTTCGTTTTTGACGGTTTTATTTTTATTTCTGTTTATTTTTTGTCAAAAGAACTTATTGTAAGTTAAATTTTGAATATTGGTACCTAATATATTTTATATTCAATTAGGTTAAAACGAAAAGAGTACAAAAGGAACCATATCTACTTAATTGGATCTGAAAATCTTATTCATAAAATATTTTGAAATTCTGTTTTCTTCTAGGAGCTAGGGCTTCTGGAGCATAGAGTTTTTATCTTGGTAGCCCCTCAATAAAGTTGTATCAAGGATGCAACATAAATGCATTGATCGAACATCGATTGACCAGAAAGGGAGCTCATTCTAATTTTATTTAAAAAAAACGCGGTACTTATGTACAATACAAAAATTCTCGATATCTTAGGGTTAACATTCAAATTTAAAAGGACCCAATAATAATACAAGTCGACGTTTAGGTAAAATTATGGTATTTTCGCTTTGTATTATTACGATACTATATACTATAAACTATGAAATAATGATACAATTGGGATAATTATACTACGAAATCCGACCCTGGTTTTCCGAAACTGTCGTGTTTTGATATGACGTTTGTATTATGACAGATGCGCTACTTTTTGTTGTATGAAAAAGTTATGAGTAAAATATTTAGAAGGGCCTATCTTTCCTTTTGAAATCATTCGTTGAACAATGTACAAATTTTCTTCGCGGCATTTGTGACAAAATTTTCATGCTCCGTAATTTTTTTTTTTGACAAAAAAAATATTACAAAAATGGAGAAATATATGGTTTAGCATTTGATCGGAAAAATAGACTGAAAATGACTTTTATTGAGCGAATGGCCATATTTCTGGGACAATGGTCTTTCTCCTGTCTCCTGTCCCACCACTTACTGGGGACCGTCTGATATCCCATTTGTGCTATTAAAACCTTACACACAATGGCAAAATTTACTTTTGTATTCTAATGATAATTTATTTATTTATTAGGGATAACAGCCTTCATTCTGTAAAAAAATCTTATATAATATGTTTTACATAGGGCCAATAATAGTCATCCTCTTTTCATAATTTAGCACAAATCAGAAGTATGAAAAGTTGAAAAAAAGAATATTACGAAACTTTAAATCAGAAATAAAAACAATACTTAATTTAAAATGTTTGTCATTTCTGACCTAGAAAATTATTTATACTTCAATAGGATAATATTTACACATGTAAGCACACACATATACACATATACATATAACCATATTATAATTAAACACTTATACATATAGGCAAGTATATACATATACTAACATTTAAATAAATATACATACATAGAATATACTCATGTCGATACACTCATACACATTCACATACATACGTAATATTAAATTCTTTTTGTGTCAATTAGCGAATTGAAGACATATAACTTGAGATATTACTACGGATTTACAAAACTACAGAGGCTACCAACACAAACAATAAAGGTTAATTGTCTACTGTCAAAGCCTGTACTACCTTTCGCTTAAATAAATTTTTGAATGGATAAATGGGTCAGTATGAGAAAATTTACTGTTAAAAATTTTAACCATTCTGGCGAGGACACAATTCTTGCCATAATTAGTATGATGTAAGGGAACACCGAGTAAAGGTGTATGCCTAGTCCTACGTCGGGGTACACTAAAGGATATTTGTGAAAGCAGAGCAGGGCAATCAAGTTGAGCGCGTAAAATATCGAACAAAAACCCATGTCTAAGATCTCACGGCGTTCCGCTAACGTGAGAAGATTAAATTTACGACAATTATCACTATAAGACATAAATGTGTGTGCAGTGCCGTCGCATGTGAAATTTAGAGATTTTAAAAACTTTTTCTGAATACGCTCTAAGCGTGCCTTATAAACTTCATATGAAGGCGACCATATAGGACTAGCGTACTCCAGTATGCTTCTCACATATGCAAAATACTTATAACGTGTTCAATGCTAAAGTACCTTTAAACGGTTGACAGGTTCTTAGAACAAATCCAAGCATACGGTAAGCTCTATCTGCTATATTATCATAATGCATATTGAGGAGCATCTTGGAGTCAAAACAAATGCCGAGATCGCGTACATCATTGACCCGTGTTAATACTTGATTATTAAAGTTATAAGGAAAAACAATTGGACTTTTCTTGCGCGTAAAGCTCTCTACATTTTTTTAATATTAACGAAGATCTTGTTTTGTTGATAATAAGAAAACAGTTTATCCAAATCGTATTGTAACAATCTACAATCTTCAACAGAATTAACTGACCCATGCGTTGTAGGTGCACTGGACCATTGGCCGCACAGACATGCACTCAATTTGCGACGTATGCAGACTAACACTCCGCCACCGACCTTTTTCCCCGACAATAAATAATTACGATCACTTCGAAAAACATCATATCTAAGATCACATAGTTCGTTATTATAAATATCACTTTTTAACCAGGTTTCGGTCAATAAGATTATATTATAGTCTTGAGATAAGATATTGTTATATAGCTCATTACATTTCGTCCGTAAACCACGAGCATTTTGGTAGTACAGGCTTAAACCTTTTTTTAGATTATTATAAACGGCTATTAAAACAAAGAACAATTAAAGTGAAAATGAATCATAAACAAACAAAAATAATGTGTTCCGAAATACTTTACTGTTTATGATGATAAGCTGTAATTTAGACTCACAATAAGACTTTAAATTTCGGTAGGTACTTGAAAATAAAGTAGTAAGGTCGGAACTTAACAATTTTATGTAGTTTTGTAGATAAATATTAGATCACTCATTAATGGTAATCCTCTTGATCAAGCAATCGTTCCATGTGTATGTATGTACTAAGTGTAATTTGTATTTATATAAAATGTTTATGTGTATATAAATAGTAACCATATATGAATTTAGAACGAAAAACAAAACTAATCGATTACTTTTCAACATCACTAATATTAAAGGAATTACCATACCTTTGTTGTTTTTTAAGCATGAATCCGATATTAAATGAGGAGTTACCCACACAGATCGATAAAAGGTGCTTATGTATGGACGAGTATATATTAAGTATAAATTATAGTATAAAGAATAAAGTATATAGTGTATATATAATAATAAGTCTATAGTATATGTCGGCGACAAGCATATAATCAACCAGTGACGAACTGTGTTTAAGACTATTTCATTTCCTTAATTAGTGTAGTGTCAATTTACCAAGTGACGAACTTTATTTTAAAACTATTATAATTTCGCAATTAGTGTATTTAGCTTATTAATTCTTATTAGAATATAATTTAAATATAATTACAAAATTGAAAGGTTAGCTTTAATGATAATTTTGTATGGAAGTTTTTAAGCAAGAATTTGTATTGTAAATACTTATAAAAAATTTCAGTTTTGTTTAACGCTTAAAAACTGGTGTTAAATTAAAGGTTTATACATAACATTATGTAAACAAAAAGAAATAAGTAGATTAGACATCTGTTTTAATAAATATAAGACAAAATGTATAGTAAATTAGCAATTGTATAGGGTTTTTGTTCTATAAGTTTTGTATAGAAGACTTAATAGTTTTATATTATTATTTTATGTTATAGAACATAATTAGAGCAATCTAACGATATATAATTTATAAGGGTTTTTTGAAAATTTTCAATAAATAAAGGCTCCTAAGGTTTCGGCTCGAAGTAAAAACAACGCGCGAGATAGGGAAAACCGCGCTAACGCCCATACGGTAACGCCGGCGGGTATATAAGCCGAGCAAATTTCGGCTCAAATGGCAGTCGCAGAACAGCCGCCGAAGAGGCAACAACAAAAGGAAAAAGGAAGCCGAAACCAAAGGAACAAGAAGCTACCTAGAAGAAAAGTGTTTAATTGCCTCCTCCCGGCTGATCGTCTATATCTCTCTCTCTCTCTCTCTCTCTCTCGGGGTCCTAGTAGGGTCGGACGTGTCCCTGCTGTCCGATACAGTTGGTCCTTCGAGCCGGATCCCTGCTAGAAGATTATAGAAGAATCCGTTCAAGATGCCGGTTACCAGGTCACAGAAGGATGCCCCCTCACGTCCCGTGTCCCGTCCCTCAGATAAGGACGCGACAGGTGAAATGTCAGGGTCAGAAGGGGTCACGTCTGCGTCAGTGTCAGCATCATAAGGAACAGCAACTACGTCAGATTCTTCAGGCACTACGACCACAGAGGATACCACAACGACAGAGACCACAGTTGCAACTGCCACCACGGCGGCATCCAAGGATGAAACCGCACAGAAGGTGACGACCAAGAAGACTCCAGAGGATATTCCAGACAAGGGCGTTCATGGCTCTGCCACAACCCTTAAGCCATAGGGGGTCAGTCGTCGCGCCAGGTCTACGAAGACCACGAGCTCCTCAGCCAGGAGACGGGAGCTGGAAGCCAGGAAAGAATTAGCACGCATGGAGCCAAAGCAAGCTCAAGCTGCGGCGAAGCTAGCACGCATCAGATTAGAGCTGGCACAATGTGAAGATGAGGACTCCGTGGATAAAGACCAGGAAGACAGAACAGCACAGGTGCAGAACTGGATCGAGACATCAGTAATGGAAGAAAACAACATGGGAAAACACGAGCAACGAGGCCAGCACCCTCCGGAAGAGCCAAATGTGAAGCCTGAAGAGAACTCCTCAATGAAAAAAGATACGAGCGAAATTCAAGCACTGACGATAGCATTGAAGGAAGCCCTTACCACACGAGGAGGACCAGTAGCTCCTCTGTACTCCGAAGCCTCTTCACTGGAAGTAATGCAGGCCCTCAAGAGACGATATGGAAGACCTGATGCATTGGTGCTGGCTGAATTAGATTAAGTCAGGGCATTACCGAAGATTTCTAAAAATCCAAGAGATATATGCATCTTTGCGAGCCAAATCAACAACAGCGTAGCAGCAATAAGGGGTTTGAAGAAACCACAGTACCTGCATTCACCTGAAATGGTAAAGCAAATTATAGAAAAAATGCCTACAATCCTGAAGTTCCGATGGTATGACTTTACGGCAGCAACAGAAGAGGGCGAGTTCTCCGACCTGACGATGGTCTCCAAAATCCTGAACAACGAAGCAGACAAATGTAGAGCCTTCGCAACCTCAGAAGAGAAGAGCGGGTTCAGAAGAACTCATCGACAAGCGACGCATTCTACGAGGGAAAAGGACTTCAAAGAAAAAGATACAAGACAGTCAACAGAAAAGACTTGTCCTATGTGCCAAGGTGGACACTTCCTCGTCGACTGCCAGAAGTTCCAGAAGACGTCAGTACAAGATCGATGGGCAACAGTAAAGAAAAGTCACGTTTGCTTCAAATGTCTTCAAGGAAAACATCGAAAGGAGAGCTGCAAGAAACCACCATGTAAGGAATGCAAGAGGTGGCATCATCATTTGCTGCACGTCGAACCAGAAAATAGGACCGCGGGAGAGAAGAAGGCGGAAACACAAGAAGAAGTAGCAAGCGTCATGACATCAGTGAATGCAGTCAACAACGCAAGGGCATACCTGAAGATAGTTCCAGTAGAAGTCTTCGGGCCAAAAGGATCCAAAAGAATATTGGCCCTCATGGACGAAGGGGCGACAGTGTCACTTATTGACACAAAGGTGGCAGTAGAAGACGGCGCTAAAGGCAACAAAGAGGAGCTGGTCATCGAGACAGTAGGAGGCAGGCAAATCAAGAAGAAGGATTCTCAGACGCTGGACCTTGAAGTAAAGGGGGTTCATCAAGGAAGCAAGAAGACCATGAGGAGGGTCCGCACTATTGTTACGAGCTTGAGGTTCGTGACAGTAAAAATTGCCGATAATACCTAAATTAACACTTTAATTTACTTTACACAAATTAAAACTTAACACTAATAATTAAACACACTAATTCACTTTATTCCGCTCCGAAGCTTCGCTTGTCTCGCCAAATCCAATACTGCCGCGATCGCATCTTGCAGCGCCTATATATACAAATTAGCAATGAAGCATCCGGAATATTCAAGTAAATGCGCGCAAAGCGACGAGTGTCCGAGTGTAGATTTTCTAGAAACTTAGTTCTACGGATGGCGCTGTAGGTTGAAAGATTTGTAATGTCATTTTCTGCAAAGCTCCCCTCGCTCTCGTTCCTGACACTAGATGGCGCTAGTGTATGACGTTGACTTATTCACGCAACACTGCCCCCTCCTAAGACATGCTCGTCCCGAGCATTATCGGTACCATAATAACGCGCCAAGCGATCCACATGGACGATCTTAGGAGTCCCTCTTGCGCCTTTCTGTATCCGGTAGGTCACATCGTTGATCCTGGTTACAATCCGGTACGGGCCGTCCCATTTAGCTTGAAGCTTAGGGGATTTCCCTTTGCTGCGGACTGGATTGTGCAACCACACTAATGAACCTTCGTTGAACCCTTTATTGTTCATTTTGCGGTCGTACCGGGTTTTCATTTTCTCAGACATTTGCTGGCCCGATTGTCTGACGTGCTCATAAATGTCATTCATTTTGTTCCGCAAGTCATTTACATAATCGGTTATACTGCGTGGGGCATCAGGTGGTATCCCGGTGATCAGGTCTGCAGGCAGCCGTAATTCTCTTCCAAAGTTTGCGAAAGCTGGTGTCACTGCTGTACTTTCGTGAACAGAACTTCGATATGACAACAAAAACGGTTGTATGTGCTTGTCCCAATCTCGTTGCCGATTGTCTACAACTTTTGCTAGGTACCTCTCCAATGTCTGATTAAATCGTTCCACCATTCCATCAGATTGCGGGTGATAAGAAGTCGTTCTTGTTTTATGAGTACCCATAATTCGGCAAGTTTCCTGGAATATTTGAGACTCAAAATTCCTTCCTTGATCGCTGTGAATCTCTAAAGGTACTCCAAAACGACAGAAGACTTCATGAACTAGTTTATCTGCAACTGTTGAAGCTTCTTGATTTGGAATGGCGAAAACTTCTGGCCACTTTGTGAAGTAATCCATTACGACCATGAAATACTTGTTACCGCTTTCACTCTCCGGAAACGGCCCCGCCACGTCAATGGCTATTCTCTCCCATGGTGCACCAACATTTTACAACTTCAATGCACCTCTGCTCCGAGTCTGAGGTCCCTTTACAGCCGCACAACTTGTACATTTGCGACACAAGTCCTCGACATCGTTTCGACAGTGGACCCAATAAAACCGTTCTCGGATCTTCAGTAGAGTTCGTTTAACTCCCAGATGGCCTCCGGAACAATCATTATGGTACAGCTGTAGAACATCCGGTACTTTAGCTTTAGGGACAACCATTTGCAAATGACAGCTGTCTCCCCTAACATTTTCCCATTTACGGCACAGAACTCCATCCTGAAGCAGCAAGCTGTCCCACTGGGCCCAGTAGCTTTTAGTGGTCGAACTCATTGCTGAGACGTCGCTCCACTTAGGCTTGGGAGCACTGGCCTTTATCCATTCCAGAATCGGCTTGATGTCCGGATCTTCCTGCTGTGCATGTTGTAAGCTGTCCTTCCATTCATTGCTGAGGTAGTCCGTCTTGAGCGTCCTCACAGATACCTCTTCCTTACTCTCTTGCCTAGTACAATGGTTGCAATCTTCAGGACAAGGTCTTCTTGACAATGCATCTGCGTTGCCGTGAGATTTTCCGCTGCGATGTTCGATCTCAAATTCGTATTCCTGCAGTAGTTCAATCCACCTCGCAACTTGTCCTTCTGGATTTTAAACTGCAATAGCCATTTTAGTGCAGCATGGTCAGTTCTTAAGTGATAATTTCGTCCCAGAAGATATTTGCTAAAATGCTGCAACGACTTTATCACAGCGAGCAATTCGCGTCTTGTGACACAATAGTTCCTTTCCGGTTTTGACAACGACTTGCTGAAGTACGCTATCACGACCTCTTGGTCACCATTCCGTTGAGACAACACACCGTCAAGTCCTATATCACTTGCGTCTGTGTCAACTATAAATTTTTCCCATTCTATCTATCCCAAAATAGGTGTTTTGCACAGACGGTCCTTGAGCTCCTGGAATGCGATATTGCAACTTTCATCCCAGCAGAAATGTCGCTTCTCTTCGGTTAGCTTATGCAGATTTTTGGCTATATCTGCAAAGTTCTTCACAAATTGCCGGTAATAGGAGCACAAACCCAAAAATGCTTTAACCTGAATCTTGTCTTTTGGAACCGGGCAATCCTTGACAGCGGCGATTTTCTCTGGATCTGTGCGGATACCTTCTTCCGATACTACAAACCCCAAAAAGTTAACTTGCCGTTGGAATAGTGAACATTTCTTCGGGCTCAACTTGAGGTTGGCACTCTGAATCTTCATGAGCACGCGTTCCAGGTTTTGAAGGTGTTCCTCAAACGTACGGCCTACGATGATGATGTCATCCAAGTAGACCAGACGGGCATCGCCAATTAGCCCGGTAAGTACAAGTTCCATCAGCCTTTCAAACGTTGCTGGAGCATTGCACAACCCAAACGGCATTACTTTAAATTGCCACAGACCCTTTCCCGTCGAGAACGCAGTTTTCTCCTTGTCCTTAGGGTCAATTTCAACTTTTTAGATCCAGCGTGCTAAACCACTTTACTCCTGTAAGCATGTCCAGCGTGTCATCAATTCTTGGCAAGGGATAGCTTTCCTTCTTCGTAACGCTGTTCAGACGGCGGTAGTCAACACAAAACCGCATGCTGCCATCCTTCTTCTTCACCAGCACCACTGGTGAACACCATGGACTAGAGGAAGGTTCAATAACACCATCCTTCACCATTCCTTCAATCATGGTTTCCACCTCCTTTTCACGTGCTACCGGCAATCTTCTTGGCCGCTGACGGATCGGCAATTCTTCTCCTGTGTTTATTTCGTGTTGAACTAAGCCAGTCTTTCCTATGTCAGCATCGTTTGATGAGAATACATCGGCGTACTTGAGTAACAACTTTTTCACCTTGACCAAATCGTTCGGTGAGAGAACACTGCGACAGTCTTCCAAAAGTGTGGTCACTCTCGTTTCTGCATCCTTGCGGGGGGTCCCACTCGATATATATTGGCACCGACGTAACCAATCCACTTCCTCACAGGTACCAATCAGTGTGCCTTTTTCTATAATCTGTTCCCGGTCGCAAAGATTCAGCACACGTACTCCTGAGATGTCAGTGGTCCTGACCAAGGTTCGGGCTACTTTCCATGGAAGGTCATTGTTTACCCTTTCCACAAGTGCACAACGGTGAGCTGGTGAGCTTGCCCAGCGTTTCGAGGAAGACTAACCGGAACAATCGTTTCCGATCTCGGCGGAAGAACAATCTTCTTAAAGCTGTACACGTTCCCTGGTAACGCACCTTCCATAAAAAGTTCCTCCTGTCCACATTTCAAAACACCTTTCTTAACGTCGATCTCACAACAATTATTCCTCATAAAGTCTAGGCCTAGGATGCAGTCGTCCATTATATAGCCACGATGACATTATGCAGGTAGATCACGTTGCCTAGCTGCTCCATCTCCTTCTCTCCACGGACGGGTATACTCTGACCGGTGGCTGTTACCAAATTAATGCGTTCTCGGTTGTATGCGGAGTCCCCAAGGAACTGACTTATAAGTTGGGAACTAACAACCGTACGAGAGGCTCCAGTGTCTATGGTCAGTTTACACGGCATTCCGTTGACCTCGCCCTTGATGATTATACTGTTCCCATCATGGGTTTGTGAGATTGAGATCCTTGGGGCTCTTTTAACATCAGCCAGCACCCGCCCCGCAGTTCTGGCTTTTACTTGTTTCCCTGCTGCTGTTGGCCGCACTACTCTCCTGAGATCGTTCCCCTTCCCTTTCTAGGGTTCGCTTAGGGCAGCTGGATCGAAGATGGCCCTTTTCCCCACAACCATAGCACCTTGGGCTGTATCCGTTGTTGCGGTCGCGAACTGTAGCTGCTGCAACCTCCCTGACGCGATGGGAACGATGATCCTGCCGCACGGCTTCCACTTCCAGTGCATGGGCCAAGGCGTCCTTAAGCGTCTCGTGGTGCCCGAGCCTCACAGCAGCTCTGACTTCCAGGTCACGGATGCCGTCGATGAATGTCTGCACCAGGTTCCCTTCAATGAGCGCAGGTACAGACCGGTATGCTTTTCGCACCAGCTTCTCCACTTCTAGAGCCCACTGCTGCAGGTTTTCGTTGATGCGCTGCACACGATCTTTAAGCTGCGCACGAAAGACGTGTTCCAAGTGAGCGTCGCCATATCTCGCCTCCAATGCCTCAAGGAGTTGCTCATAAGTCACTTCCTCACCGAGAGCTTCCAGAACTGTTAAGGCCTGGTCACGCAGGCCTAGTGTGAGAGCAGTCATGGCCTGATTTTTATTCCAGTCGTTCGCCTTCATAACAGCTTCGAACTGGATTTTGTAGGCTGACCAGGAAGAAGTCTCGTCGAATGGTGGCACCTTGAATCCACGTAGCGAAGGTATAGTAGCTACTACGGGCCTGCAGCCGGTGCCTGGCCCTCCGACGTCTGCGGCGTTGCACCACCAAATCTCCTCTGGTCCGTCTCCTGCTGGCGTTGACTTCAGGTACGGACGCCCTCCGATTCCTCCTTTGGTAAAATCGGCATGATTTTATCCCACTTCTGACACCAGTTGTTACGAGCTTGAGGTTCGTGACAGTAAAAATTGCCGATAAAATTACCTAAATTAACACTTTAATTTACTTTACACAAATTAAAACTTAACACTAATAATTAAACAAACTAATTCACTTTATTCCGCTCCGAAGCTTCGCTTGTCTCGCCAAATCAAATACTGCCCCGATCGCATCTTGCAGCGTCTATGTATACAAATTAGTAATGAAGCATCCGGAATCAAGTAAATGCGCGCAAAGCGATGAGTGTTCGAGTGTAGATTTTCTAGAAACTTAGTTCTTCGGATGGCGCTGTCGGTTGAAAGATTTGTGATGTCATTTTCTTCATATTGAAAAGAAAATGGATAAGGACCCTCAGCTGAAGGCAGAATACATCAAGCAGATCCAGCATCTTATCGACAGCAAGTATGCAGAAGAAGCACCTATGACACAACAGGACTCCAAGAAGAAATGGTACCTCCCTCACTTCTCCGTAGTACATCCACTGAAGAAAAATATAAGGATCGTCTTCGACGCTGCAGAAAAGTCAAAGGGAAGAAGCCTCAACGATGCTCTACTGCCAGGACCAGATCTACTACAGTCGCTCTTCGGGATACTACTAAGGTTTCGACAGGGCCCACTAGCTGTGGTAGCCGATAGAGAAATGTTTCTTCAATTTCGCATTCGACCAGAAGACAGAGATAGCCTGAGGTTTTCCTGATGTCTCCAAAAGAGTACAGGATGACATCGGTTATCTTCGGCGCAACATCATCTCCGAGCACCGCAATCTATGTGAAGAATCGAAACGCAGCGGACTTCAAAGAGCAGTATCCAGAGGCGGCAAGGGCGGTCGCGCTTAACCATTACATGGACGATTACCTGCACAGCTTCCACTCAGAAGAGGACTTTAGAAAAGTGACGACGCAGGTGGACTTCATACACAAGAAAGCAGGCTTCGAACTCAGGGGATGGGCGTCAAATCAACCCGAACTGCTGCAAGACGTGAAGCTCGACGACTCCATTGAGAAGACAGAAGTGGACCTAGGCGAGAAAGAAGAGAAGACATTAGGTCTGCACTGGTTCACCAAAAAGGACTCCATCGGCTTCAGGGAAAACCTCCGAAATACACCAGAAGAAATAGCAAGAGGACTCAAGGTGCCTACGAAGAGGGAAGTTACCAATGCAGTAATGTCGACCTTTGATCCGCTTGGTTTAGCATCACCAGTTCTCATCCAAGGCAAGAAGCTTCTTCAGAACATATGGCGAAGTGGCGTCGGATGGGATGACGAAATAAAAGAATGGGAGTACGAAGTATGGAACACCTACCTGAAGAAGATGAAGCTGCTCCAAGACCTGCAAGTTCCGAGATGCCTGGCGGCCACATTGCACCGAGGGGGAGCTACACACTTTCGTTGATGCGAGCGAGCTGGCGTACGCAGCGGCAGTTTATTGGGGGACAGAAGGGCAAGATGGAACCTACCACGTCAGCTTATTGGCAGCAAAGGCGAGAGTCACTCCACTGAAGCCAGTGTCCATCCTGAGACTCGAACTACAGGCAGCCCTCCTAGAAAGCAGACTGGCTCATTCAGCTGAAGAAGAATTGGACTTAAAAGTAACAAAGAAAACATTTTGGACAGACTCCAGCATCGTACTTTCCTCGATAAAAACAGACCCGAGAACCTTCAAGACGTTCGTGGATCATCGCTTAGCGGATATAGAGGACCTCACCAAACCGCAAGACTGGATATGGGTGCCTACAGCGTAGAATCGTGCAGATGACGCAACACGCGACATGCCAGAAGACTTCAACTGCACTCACCGATGGTTCACCGGATCAAGCTTCCTGAGAAAAGAAGAAGCACATTGGCCTGCACCAAGAACTTACAAGAAAACAACCACTGGCGAAGAAAGGGCAGCGGACGTCGCAGCAACAACACAAACATTTCATCCATCACCAGACCCGGAGAGATTCTCTTCATGGAAGAGGCTTTGGCGTGCCACAGCGAGAGTACTGCAGTTCTTACAACTCTGCAGAAAAGGGGAGAAGCTCAACGTCTGCAAAAATGATCCCACCTGGAAAAGGACACAAAGAAAAGGAACGAAGACTGTAGAGAAGCAACACAGATCTTCAAAAATAACAGAAAAGAAATATATACCGATGGACACCGAACTACTCGAGAAAGCTGAAACTCTTTTGCTGAAAAGAAGCCAAGACAACAGTTTCAGAGAAGACATCAAGCGCCTTCAGCAAGGGAAGCAATTAGAGGGCGGCAGTAAACTGAAAAGGCTCGACGTAGTATTAGAAGAGGGTCTCCTGCGGCTAAAGGGAAGAATCGACGCGATACAGGGTGTGACCAGGGATTACAAACGACCCATCGTGCTCGACAGCAAGGACAAGACAACACAACTCATCATAGAAGAATTCCACCGCCGCTTCAATCATGGAAATCACGCGACGGTGATGAATGAAATACGACAACGCTTCTGGATACTCGGTCTAAGGTCAGCAATCAAGTCGGTCCAGCATCAATGTCAATGGTGCAAAATGAGAAAAGCAAGACTTCAAGAAATACCAACAGGCAACTTACCGGCGGAAAGGCTGATGCTAGGATATCATCCTTTTACGTGCACGGGCGTGGACTACTTCGGACCGATGACAATCACCGTCGCAAGACGGCACGAAAAGAGATGGGGGGCTCTATTTACATGCCTCACAACAAGGGCTGTGCACATTGAGCTAACTCCCTCGCTCTCCACCGACAGCATGATCATGGCGCTGCGACGATTTGCCGCAGGAAGAGGGATGCCTAAGAAAATCTACAGCGACAACGGGACCAACTTCGTCGGCGCCAACAAGGAAATAAAAGAGGTGCTCGACACCTTGCAGCAAGAAGACCTCACCTCAGAAGCAGAGAAGATCGGCGTGCAATGGAAAGTCATCCCTCCGGGTGCGCCAAATATGGGTGGCGCATGGGAACGTTTGGTGCGATCAGTCAAAACCGCACTAGACGCCACACTTCACGAACGGTATCCACGAGAGGAGGTACTCCACACTCTCCTCCTAGAGGCCGAGCACATAGTCAATTCTCGACCTCTCACACACCTCTCTGAAAATCTTGAAGAAGAAGCACTAACACCGAACCACTTCCTCATCGGGCGGTCCTGCGGCGCAGCGAGAGTCGGCAGCTTCAACGATAACGAACTCGTGGGCAGATTCATATGGAAGGCCACGCAACGGCTTGCTGATCACTTCTGGCAACGTTGGCTGCGAGAATATCTACCCACTCTCTTGCCAAGGAAGATGTAGGCAAGAACCAGCACCACAGACCTGCAAGTAGCGGACATCGTGCTGATCGTCGACCACAGCCTACCAATCCTGGACCTGATGGGCGAACAAGGATCGTCGACGTCGAGATGCGCGGAGGTGTCCTGAGAAGACCCAGTTCGAGAGTAGTGCTGCTGGTGCCGGGAGTATCGCCGAGCCAGGAGGATGGTGCGACGCACGAGGGGGAGAATGTCGGCGACAAGCATATAATCAACCAGTGATGAACTGTGTTTAAGACTATTTCATTTCCTTAATTAGTGTAGTGTCAATTTACCAAGTGACGAACTTTATTTTAAAACTATTATAATTTCGCAATTAGTGTATTTAGCTTATTAATTCTTATTAGAATATAATTTAAATATAATTACAAAATTGAAAGGTTAGCTTTAATGATAATTTTGTATGGAAGTTTTTAAACAAGAATTTGTATTGTAAATACTTATAAAAAATTTCAGTTATGTTTAACGCTTAACCCAGTTCGAGAGTAGTGCTGCTGGTGCCGGGAGTATCGCCGAGCCAGGAGGATGGTGCGACGCACGAGGGGGAGAATGTCGGCGACAAGCATATAATCAACCAGTGATGAACTGTGTTTAAGACTATTTCATTTCCTTAATTAGTGTAGTGTCAATTTACCAAGTGACGAACTTTATTTTAAAACTATTATAATTTCGCAATTAGTGTATTTAGCTTATTAATTCTTATTAGAATATAATTTAAATATAATTACAAAATTGAAAGGTTAGCTTTAATGATAATTTTGTATGGAAGTTTTTAAACAAGAATTTGTATTGTAAATACTTATAAAAAATTTCAGTTTTGTTTAACGCTTAAAAACTGGTGTTAAATTAAAGGTTTATACATAACATTATGTAAACAAAAAGAAATAAGTAGATTAGACATCTGTTTTAATAAATATAAGACAAAATGTATAGTAAATTAGCAATTTTATAGGGTTTTTGTTCTATAAGTTTTGTATAGAAGACTTAATAGTTTTATATTATTATTTTATGTTGTAGAACATAATTAGAGCAATCTAACGATATATAATTTATAAGGGTTTTTTGAAAATTTTCAATAAATAAAGGCTCCTAAGGTTTCGGCTCGAAGTAAAAACAACGCGCGAGATAGGGAAAACCGCGCTAACGCCCGTACCGTACGGGCCGTACGGTAACGCCGGCGGGTATATAAGCCGAGCAAATTTCGGCTCAAATCGCAGTCGCAGAACTGCCGCCGAAGAGGCAACAACAAAAGGAAAAAGGAAGCCGAAACCTAAGGAACAAGAAGCTACCTAGAAGAAAAGTGTTTAATTGCCTCCTCCCGGCTGATCGTCTATATCTCTCTCTCTCTCTCTCTCGGGTATAGTATACATATGCATTCAGGGGTGCGTGGGACGTGCGTCACCAGCACTAGGCAAGGAACGTACGTAATTAAGTGGGAGATTATCACAGGGCGACTGCGGACACTGGACATGTGCCTGCCGTCCGATACAGTATATAAAATAAAGTATTTGAAAAATGTTTGTATAATATATATAAATAGTAACATTATGTGATTTTAAAAAACATTCAGCCACACTATTATAGAACAATACGAGTACACCGTTTAAGATAAATAACAATAGTCGTAACTTAAAGTAACACAGTCATTTAATTTTGTTTAAATCTAAAAAGTTTTTATGTGAATTTTTGGGGAATTATCGTCTTTCCTTACATAAATTTTACAGTTACGAACCCACACGTACTCATATTTAGGATTTCCACATTTAGCAGCGACTTTGGTTTGTTTTAGTAGCATTTTATTAGCAGGTGTGAGGTGTTCATTAACATATATTTCGCGACTCTCCCGGGATTCCTATGTCAATTGTAGTGAAACCCTTCTTCTTACGTACAGCAGAGATGATGCTGTCTCTCAAGAGGATTTATTTTAGTTGAACCACAATATTTTTTGGTGATTTATTGTCGCTGTCGCGTGATTTAACACGATGAGCATAAATTAAGTCCTCGGCAGATATAACTATTTCCGTGTATTTGCCTATTGCAATAACGTAATCGGAGACAATTTCGTTCTTTTTTTCGGGGATCTGAGAGATCGCAATATTCATGGTGCGATCACGTTGCTGCATAAAATTATATTCATTTCGTAATGTAAAATCTTGTAATTCCGATATATTTTCCTGCAACAGATCAATCTTTTTGATCTCCGATACCACATCATCAATACGTGTTGTCAGAGTGGTTTGTTCAGCTAAATGATAATTTAATGAGTTTTTCAATTCGGAAATATCATTCATCATTTCACTATGCTCGCGAGTGATTTTCACAGTACTGATTTTTATAGATTCCAGTTGTTCCCTTATAATCGTGACGTCGTCTTTTACTCCTTTAATTTGTGACACTTCATCTTTCAAACTTTTAAATTCTTTCCTCTGTGAGTTCCCAAAACTATTGAAAAATTCCATTATTTCAATTTTGAATTCTGTCAGCTGAGAAGACGATACGAAATCTGCATCTATTTGTTTACGTCTTCTATGTGTCATTTTTATGATAATCGTTAGTAGGTAGATCGGTGTTTGAGCCGCTCAAAGATTCAAACTAACAGGTGAGCCCGCTCTAGAACCGGGTGGTGACCGCTTCACGCTCATGTTAAAATGGTCAACGAGTATTAGCACTGTGTACGTAAAAAATATGCGTGTGCGCACGAAGAAAAATCGCTGGTTGTCTCCTTTACTCGAGGGGGTGTGGCGAAGGACAGCACTCGCTTCGCAACGTTGTATTACGCGGTTATAATAGGAATTAAGTGTCAAGCTAGATTAAACTTTATGCACCACTAAATTAGATTCCAAATATAAATCACGTTAAAATTAAATTTTAAAATTTTATAATTAGAACAACACACGATACGTCTACTTCTGACTGCGCGTGTGATGGAATGACTGCGCGTGTGATGGAATGACTGCGCGTGTGACGGAATCTTTGCGCGTGTGAATGTTGCACTTTTTCATTGCTTGTGTAATAGTAGTGATATGAAATCCACTATTTACAGACTCCGAGAGGTTTAGTGGTGTAGAAATGAAACTACTTTTTTGATGTGCAGACGAATGGAGTATGGAATATGGAATATATTCTTACGTCATCCCTGCCTATATTTATATGTCCGGCTACGTTGTTAGTTTACTAATAGTAACAATTTTTATTTGCCTAGCCAATTACAATTCATACATTATGACCAATAAAGATTAATTAAAATAGAACTGTTATGTGCGTTCCATTTGCCGGCGTGAGACTCGTGTATATCTTCTCGTAGCTACGTTGCTGGACTGGGCTATAAATATAGGGCACAGCTCCGGAGCAGCAAGAAGAAGCGAGTAGTGGCGTTGAAGAAACGGCTCAAAAATGGTCGACGGATACATGAAGATATCGGCGTGTGAAGACGATGTGGCGCTGAATGATATTTGCGGTTGTTTCTTGTTTCTTTATGAGAACGTTAAATATATACGTCAAATTATCTCGCATCGATATGCAGCCCGCAGTATCTCAGTAGCCGGGGATAATTAGGAAATAAATGTTTTCTTCGCCTTCTGTGTTATGGTAGCAGCAGGGTATATATTATTTAGTGTTGATAAGCCTTGCTTCTACATCACTCTCCCCCCAGCGAAAGCGTACCGGAGGCTTGACGACGCGCCCATGTCTCGTAATTTTTAAAATAAATTTCATCTGGGTTGATGTAGATGATGGATTTTCAAGCTTCCTCGCTGGTGGTTGTGATGATGATGATGAATCCTCTGAAGTATCCTCGTTAATAATATAGGCAGGCTTTAGTCGGTCAATCGATATAATTGTAGATTTCCTTCCGGGTATTTGTAATTTAAAAGTTTTGCTATTTCGCTCCAATACTTTATACGGTCCATCGTAGGTAGGTTGAAATTGTTTTTTCACTGCGTCGTTTATTACAAAAACTTGCTTGCATGTATTCAAATATTGATGAATGGATACTGATTTATTATTTCCGTGTGATGATATGCATTTCGACGATTAGGCTTTGTTGATTGATTCTCGAAGTTGAGTTACAAAATCGTAATTCATTTCATGATTGTTTGACGATGTTGAATTGAAGAAGTCACACGGTAGTCTTATGCTGCAGCCGTAGGTTAGCTGAGCGGCGCTAAGACTGGTGTCTGCACGCGGTGTTGCTCGTAGTCCAAGTAGCACTGTAGGTAGCTCATCAATCCACTTTGTATGTTGAGATAAACGAGTTTTGAGTGCGGTCTTCAATGTACGATGCCATCGTTCGATTATTCCGTTTGATTGAGGATGGTATGCTGTTGTACGTGTCTTCTGTATTCCCATAGTTTGAAGAAGTTTGAGGAATAGATTGCTTTCGAAGTTTCTTCCCTGGTCCGTTGTGTTGGTTTTAGGTGATCCGAGACGAGTAATCCAATTTTCATAAATTATCTTCGCGACGGATTCAGCTGAAGTATCATAGGTAGGTATTGCTTCTGGTCATCTTGTTCTGTCGATCATTGTTACGAGGTAACGATGTCCTTCCGGTGAAGTAGGTAATGGCCCAACGATATCAACGTGCAGGTGTTCGAATCTCTCCGTAGGTGGAAATGAAGCTAGGCTACTTGATGTATGCCTTTGTTCTTTGCATTTTTGGCATTGAATGCATTGCTTCGCCCAGTTGCCAACATCCACTTGCATTGAAGGCCAAAAGAATTTTTAGTGATGAGTTTTCTTGTCGTTCTAACACCTGGATAACTGATGCTGTGCAGTGTATTGAAGACTTCGCGACGACATTCTTCTGGTAGGTAGGCATAATAATAATAATAATAATAATAATAATAATAATAATAACACCATGGAAAAAAAGAATACAAACTAAAATAGATATATTTAGGAAGGAACTAGGTCAATTAATAGAAATTGACAAGGGAATCAAAACGCGCAGGATGATGAAAATAAAAGAAAAATTATATACCAAATACAGCATTCGGAATGATAATGATCGCAATAATATAACAGAAACAGAACTGACAGGCCTGTTGGTCTAGTGGTTAGTGACCCTGACTGCTATGCCGGAGGTCGTGGGTTCGATTCCCACCCAGGACAAATGTTTGGGTGATGAGCACGATCATTTGTTCTGTGTCTGGGTGTAATTTATCTATAATATTTATGTATTTAGAAATATATAAGTATGTTAAGGAGAAGTGGAGGTATTTTGGAACTCAATTTTATCAAACCAAACGCAGTACAATTTGAATGCTAATTGGATAAAAGAAGTGGAAATGCTGTCAAGTGAAATACACAGAGAAGATGCACAAGAGATAACAGAAGACCAAGTAAAATTTGCTATCAGAAAACTGTTAAATTGGAAATCACCTGGAATGGATAAAATACAAAATTATTATTTAAAATACCTAACCAGTGTTCATAAATACATAGCTTCATTATTCACTAAGATAGTTTCAGGTACAGAAATAATGGAAGAATGGTTCGTTACGGGACAAGTTATATTAATACCCAAAAATGAAAACACCGAAAACCCAAAGAACTGGAGACCAATAGCATGTTTTCCTAGTATGTACAAATTACTTACTTCCATATTGGCCAACGTATTGTATAACCATTGCGATAAGAATAACATAATGGCGGTGGAGCAAAGGGGATGTCGCCGTGGTACCAGGGGATGTAAAGACCATCTAATGGTTAATAAGGCCATATTGGAGGATGCACATCAAGCTCAAAAAAACCTGAGTATGGCATGGATTGACTATCAAAAAGCCTTTGACAGTGTATCTCACGAATGGCTTCTTAAAGTGCTTGATGTCTATAAATGTCCATTAATAATTAAAAGATTGCTTCAGTTGGCTATGCCACTATGGAGGGTGATCATGACAGCCCGTGGATCACATGATTCGGTTACCACGGAACCGATTTATGTTAGGCGTGGAATTTTCCAGTGTGACTCCCTCTCACCATTGTTATTCTGCTTAGCAATTAACCCACTTTCCTGTATACTTAATAAATACAAACTGAAAGGATATAAACTCAAAGACAGTTTCTGGATCAATCACCTACTATACATGGATGACCTTAAAGTTTATGCAAACAATAAGAGTAATTTGAAAGTACTGTTGGATAGTGTGGAAGTATTTACAAGCGACATAGGAATGCTATTTGGACTAGACAAATGCAAAACAATACACCTGAGTTCTGGGTATAGAAGCAATGCAATAGGAGAAGGTCATATTCTTTTAAGCGGTGAAACTTTTGAGCAACTTGCAATAGGAGATAAATATAAATATTTAGGAATACATGAATCAGGAAAGATAGAACACAGCATCATAAGAGATCAAATAACTAAAGAATATTTTAAAATAATCAAGAAACTACTGAACACCCACCTTAACCCACGATATTTGATAAAAGGTATTAATACATACGCAGTCCCGGTTTTACTTTACTCATTTGGCATAATAAATTATAAAAATAACGATCTTAAGAAAATAGATATAAAAACAAGGAAATTACTAGCAATTAAAAAGGTACATCAGCAAAAAGTAGAAATAGAAAGGCTATACTTACCTATAACACAAGGAGGAAGAGGTCTGATAAATATAGAGTACATGTATAAAGCACAGATAGTAAAATATAAACAATATCTGAAAACAGAAAGCGATTATCTCATTAAAATAATAATGCAACACGACATACATAGAGATAAATATTCAATTATAAAAGAAGCACAAGAGATAGAAAGAGAATTACACTTAACACAAGAAAATACATATACAGATAAAGAGATTAAGATGGCAATAGTTAAAAGACACAATGAACTGTGGCGAACAAAGCCCTTACATGGACAATTTCCTAAAAAAGTTTTAGATCAGGCCAATATAGACATATAGAACTTTCATATCAATGGCTTAAAAGGCAACAGGTTTCTCCTAGTACAGAGTCATCAATATTTGCAATACAAGACCAGGCCATTAATACGCGGCAACATCAACGCGACATATTAAATGAGCCAGTAGATGGAAAATGTCGTCTGTGTTCCTGTAAAGATGAAACCACACAACACATAATATCCGGATGTGACAAACTAGTAGGGACATATTACGTAAAGCGACATGATAACCTTGTCCAGTACGTCTATTGGTGTCTGGCTAAAAAGAACAAAATAGAAGTTTCTAACCTCTGGTGGCAAGAAACCCTCATCCGACCACACATTAAGGAAAATGAGTTTGCTAAAATCATGTGGGAAATGCCCGTCCAAACTGATATTACTGTGACACATAACAGACCTGATTTGATATATGTTGATAAAACAAGTAATAAAACATTCTTAATAGATATAACTGTACCATCAGACTACAATATAGGACCTAAGGAAATTGAAAAATTAAGCAAATACCACCTGCTAAAAACTGAAGTTAGTCGTTTGTGGAATACACAAGCAACTGTCATTCCCATAGTAATAGGAGCAACGGGAGTGGTAGCTAAAAGTATTAGGAAATACATAGATAAATTAGATAGCCATATTAACATTAGTATCCTTCAAAAACAAGCAGCTATTCACACATCAACTATACTCACTAAAGTGCTAGGGGATACCGTATTTGTACATAATCAACCGGACCATCTACATATACAGATCACCCAACAGTCATCAAACACGCAGCAGTCACCAAGAACAACGGACACAACAAACACCACAAACACATCGAAAATACAACGTTCACTAAACATCCAAGAGCAACACATGCAAACCATGCAACAATCATTAGGCATAACAGGCATACAACAATCATTAAATGCACCGAACTCATCTATCACATATAACCCGAATGTACAACAGTCACTAAATTCTCGACAAAAACGAGGACGAGAGAGAAAAAGAATGAGAAAAGACGAACAACTTACAGAAAGTACATCTTGAATGACTCTTTTAATTTGCGTAATAATTCTCATTAAATTACATCTCAATATTAAAAAAGTACTATAAAAAACTACAACATTATATTAATTTAAAACACATTAATGGGGATATATAAATACCTTTTTTTCTGTGGGATGCAGAACGGGGTATTTATTAAAACCGACGTAAGTCGTGAAGGTATCATAATATAATAATAATAATAATAATAATCTCCGGTTGTTCGGCGCTTTCTAACTCTGAGTACTTGCACAGGCACAACCTAGTAGCCAGAATTCTACACCAGGAGCTCGCTCTGAAATACGGTCTCGTGGATCGGAAATTGCCGTATTACAAGTACTTGCCGGAAGCCGTGCTCGAAAATGATCGCGCCAGGCTCTATTGGGACCGGGCCATCATCACAGACAGGACTATTCTTGCGAATAAGCCTGATATTGTGCTGATGGACCGGGCACAGTCAAGGATATTTTTGGTCGACATTACCATTCCGTATGACGAGAACCTCGTGAAAGCCGAAACAGACAAGCAAACAAAATATCTGGACCTGGCTCACGAGGTGACCGACATGTGGGGTGGTCTGCCGACCGAAATTATTCCTGTAGTCGTCTCTGCAAACGGGCTAATCCCAGTCAGCCTCTCGGGTCATCTGAGGCGGCTGGGACTACGTGGCGGGCCGCTCCAGGTTCAAATGCAGAAGGCGGTGCTCCTCGATACCGCCCGCATCGTCCGCCGGTTTCTTTCCCTTTCCCCCTAACCCTCGGCCGTTTGGTCTCCCCTGCCGAGGGCCTCCATCTGGTTGGGCTTTTATTTATTTATGTACTTTTATATTTATTTTATGTTATTGATATTTATGTATATTTATCTTTTCATTTTCATTTATAATTATATATTTATAGCACCCAACCAGATGAGAAAACTATATAGATACCCCACAATAATAATAATAATAAAAAGGCGTAGGGAAGTGACGACCCCATCGCCCGCTGACGAAACAGTTAAGAAAGGCGTAGGGAAGTGACGACCCCATCGCCCGCTGACGAAACAGTTAAGTGACAAAACTGCTACGTCGGTGCAGTCAGTCAGCGCCTTGCCAAGAGGTGTGAGCGCCGTGCCTCGGCAGTACTCAGGGTGTAAAGGCCCGTTTGTGCTTACGGCCGTACAATGATACAATGAAACGGTGCCGGGCCTGGGCGTCTCCCGTTAATTGACGCCCAATAATGGATGATGGATTTGAGTAGAAAGAGTATAGGGCCGCTGCCTGGGGGTCGCCGGGGCGCGTCTGGAGCTGGCGCTGGACGCGGCAGCATGCGGGCCGCCAGCCGAGCGCGAGGAGCTGCAAGATCACCTAACAGCCCCCCGCATCCATCATCCCCACCAGACGGCTTGATGTCGGCAGGGTCCTCTCGGACTCGGCAAGCGGCATCCGCCGCTGGTGGAGTGCGCCGCATGCGTTGGACAAGGGATATGAACGCAAACGCATTGCGGGCGTACTATAGGGCGAAAGGGGAGGAAACTGCGGGGATAGCGTATCGGGCTCGGATGCACTGCTTTTTTGCTGAGCTGGAGCCGTCTATTCCCGTCACGGAACAAAACCTGGCAGACCGAGTTCGGTACATCATGCGCTCGAAAATATTTGATGATGCCGAGCTCGAACGACTACGACGTGAGGCTATTCCCTCATCGAATGAATTGGCTACGGCTGGGGATGCGGCTCCTCAGGCGACAGACCAGCTGCCACGCGTAGAAGCTGCCATGGATCTTCCAGTTGTGGTTGATTCAGACGATGATGAAATGGTCTCCCACGAACTAGAGCAAATGAGGAGTATATTGGAAGAGGCGATTTTGGAAACGCGCAGCATGCCTCTCGAAAATCGACCGCGACTTCCCCGAATACCCCTAAGCAAGCGAAATCGGGCTGTCGTGAGGGCTCTTAACCCAATGCTGGTAACCTATTTGGAAGCCAGCCGGGACCTTTGCGAGACGGACTCAGTTCTTTTTGGCGCCGCAGTGGCAGCTTGCCGTATTATTGGCGCCAAACTTCCCATGGCTGGACGCGCTACTAAACAAAGTAGCGCCATCCCAGCCTGGAGAAAAAGAATTGAGGACCGTATCGCAAAGGCAAGGGCCCTTATCGGCAGACTGATAAGCTTCAGGTCGGGTAATAATAGACCAAGGGTTGTGCGCACCGTTAGAATGGCGTTTGCTGGGACAAATATCAGTTTGTCCCAGCCGGACATCACGCAGAAACTAACGGAGCGCATAGACGACCTGAAGCAAAAGATTGCTGCTTGGGGGAAGCGGATTCGCCGATTTACCGAGAGGTCAAGGCGGTTCAACCAGAATCGTCTCTTCCAGAGTGATCAGAAGAGGCTCTACAAATCATTGGAGCGACCAGAGGTATGTGGAGCGGGCCCAGGACCGGATCAGGCTAACACTGTCGCATTTTGGCGTGGCCTGTGGTCAGAGCCCGTAAACCACAGCGAGGGCCCTTGGACGGAAGTTGTGGCGAGTCAGTGTGCGAGTATTACGCCCATGGACCCCGTCATCATAACGCCGGATGACGTAGCTGAGGCGGTCCGTAGAGCCCCGAACTGGAAAAGCCCGGGACTCGACGGACTGCATCACTACTGGCTGAAGGGGTTCATGGTGTGTCACGCTGTGCTCGCCCGTCAGTTTCAAGAGGCTCTCAACCAGAAGTCGCTCCCTAGCCTCTTCACTACTGGGATTACTCATTTGGTTCCTAAAGACCAGGTTACCACAGAACCGAGCAAATACCGCCCCATTACGTGTCTACCCACCATATATAAGACACTGACATACATTTTGAGCGCGAGAATCACTCGTCACTTGGAGCTAAATCAGGTGATGTCACGCGCTCAAAATGGATGTCGGGGCGGTGGTCGTGGAACTAAGGAACCACTCCTCATTGACGCGGTCATTGGCAAAGTGGTGAAACGCAACCGTCGGAATTTCTCCGCCGCCTGGATAGACTACAGAAAGGCATTCGACTCGGTGCCCCATACATGGCTAAAGAGAGTCCTCGAGCTGTACAAGATAGACTGTACAGTGAGAGACTTCCTCGAGCAGTGTATGGGGCAGTGGAGTACGATCCTTTGTCATCTGGGTGAGCGGATGATGGCTGCGGTGAACCACATAAGGATAAGAAGGGGTATCTTCCAGGGCGATTGTCTGAGTCCAATCTGGTTCTGCCTCTCCCTGAACCCTCTCAGTACTTTACTGGAGGGCTCCGGGAGGGGATTTCAGCTTCGGAAAGGAGGTACAAAAGTGACCCACCTTTTCTATATGGATGACCTCAAGTTATTCGCCTCCAGTCGCTCCCATCTTATGGAGTTGCTAAACATCACTTGTGAATTTAGCAATTCTATTGGAATGGAGCTGGGAACGGATAAGTGTGCGGTCCTCCATGTTGAGAGGGGAAGGGTTGCTAACTCTGAGGGCATAGACTTATCTATGCCCTTCAACTTAAGGACCCTTTCCGAGGCTGAAACATACCGATACCTGGGTATGTCACAGAACATCGGTATCGATGAGGCTGGTATGAAACAGTCAGTTTGCGACGTGTTTTATGCACGCTTGAACAGAGTGCTTAACAGCCTTTTGTCCGGTGTGAATAAGACACACGCATATAACGGCTGGGTCATGCCTGTCCTCATGTATACCTTTGGCATACTCAGGTGGACTCAGACTGAACTTAACGCCCTGGATAGAAAAGTCCGCACTACCATGACGTCCCACAGGATGCATCATCCGAGATCGTCGGTAATGAGGCTGTACTTGCCGCGAAAGCATGGTGGGTGTGGCTTCTTGAGCGCGCTCACCATGCATAATCGCGAAGTGTGCAGCCTCCGTAATTACTTCCTGGCGAGATCGGATGATCCATTCTATAAGGACGTCATTTCTTGTGATAAAGGACTTACCCCTCTATCCTTAGCCAACGAGCAATGGCAAGACCCGGCAGTGCAGACAATTTCCGACCGGGAGACCGTGTGGAAGGAGAAGGAGCTCCACGGGAGGTTCTACAAGGCTCTACATGAGCCTTTCGTAGACACAGCAGCCTCCCTCCACTGGCTACGCTTTGGTGATCTCTTCGGGGAAACCGAGGGTTTTGTCTGTGCAATACAGGATCAGGTTATTAAGACCAACAACTATCGGAGATACATCCTAAAGGATGGCACCGTGGACATCTGCCGAGCTTGTCGCCATCCCGGTGAGTCACTTAGGCATGTCATCTCCGGTTGTTCGGCGCTTTCTAACTCTGAGTACTTGCACAGGCACAACTTAGTAGCCAGAATTCTTCACCAGGAGCTCGCTCTGAAATACGGTCTCGTTGATCGGAAATTGCCGTATTACAAGTACTTGCCGGAAGCCGTGCTCGAAAATGATCGCGCCAGGCTCTATTGGGACCGAGCCATCATCACAGACAGGACTATTCTTGCGAATAAGCCTGATATTGTGCTGATGGACCGGGCACAGTCAAGGATATTTTTGGTCGACATTACCATTCCGTATGACGAGAACCTCGTGAAAGCCGAAACAGACAAGCAAACAAAATATCTGGACCTGGCTCACGAGGTGACCGACATGTGGGGTGGTCTGCCGACTGAAATTATTCCTGTAGTCGTCTCTGCAAACGGGCTAATCCCAGTCAGCCTCTCGGGTCATCTGAGGCGACTGGGACTACGTGGCGGACCGCTCCGGGCTCAAATGCAGAAGGCGGTGCTCATCGATACCGCCCGCATCGTCCGCCGGTTTCTTTCCCTTTCCCCCTAACCCTCGGCCGTTTGGTCTCCCCTGCCGAGGGCCTCCATCTGGTTGGGCTTTTATTTATTTATGTATTTTTATATTTATTTTATGTTATTGATATTTATGTATATTTATCTTTTCATTTTCATTTATAATTATATATTTATAGAACCCAACCAGATGAGAAAACTATATAGATACCCCAATAATAATAATAATAATAATAATAATAATAATAATAATAATAATAATAATAATAATAATAATAATAATAATAATTAAAAAAAATACATAACTATTGGTATAAAAAGTTTACAACTATCCACCCGATTCTGTTTAATTTTGTTAATAAATTCATACAAAGCCCGCATACTTTGCCGCAATACATTAGTTCAGGAATAACGTATATGATACCAAAAGAGTCTAGTAATCTTGACAATCCTGCAAAATATAGACCTATCACATGTTTACAAACATTGTACAAAATAATTACATCTTGCTTAACTGAAACCATTTATGAACACATAGAAGCTAATAACATATTGTCAGAAGAACAAAAAGGTTGTAGGAAATTTAGTCAGGGTTGCAAAGAACAGCTCACAATAGATGCAGTAGTATTAAAGCAGGTACAATCAAAAATAAAAGATTTATTTAGCATGTACATTGATTATAAGAAAGCTTACGACTCAATCCCGCACACTTGGTTATTAAAAATTTTAGAAATATACAAAATACACCCAAACATAATACAATTTTTACAGGCTGCGATGACGAATTGGACAACGAAACTTAAAATTAACTCACTAGATGGAATGATAGAAACAGATATTATTGCAATAAGGAGAGGTATTTTTCAAGGGGATGCACTTAGTCCTCTCTGGTTCTGCCTTGCAATAAATCCCTTATCACAAATGTTAAACTCAAAAAACATAGGGTACTCTTTACAATACCATAGAACACAAGATCATCTACATACTAACAAGGAAGAAAAAAAACTTAGTCATCTTTTGTATATGGACGATCTAAAACTATACGCTACTACTCAAGATGAATTGGATCAATTAGTTATATTAACGGAAAAATTTTCACGAGATATAGGAATGGAATTTGGTATTGATAAGTGCAACATTAATTCAGTAAGAGCTGGACAGTATTAAGAACATAACTATCAGTTGCAAACAGGACAGCAAATCAAATCTTTAGAGGAAAATGGAGTGTATAAGTATTTAGGATATAATCAGTCTAAACAAATACATCACAAAGAAATTAAAAATACATTAACAGATCAGTTTCGATATAGACTTCGCTTAGTATTAACATCTCAATTAAATTCTAAGAATATATTTAAAGCTATTAACACATTTGCAATTCCCATACTAACTTATTCCTTTGGCATAATACACTGGTCCAAAACTGAACTAAAAAAGCTACAACGCGAAATAAATACATCCCTTACGAGGCACCGTAAACACCATCCAAGATCATGCATACAAAGACTAACATTGCCACGAAATGAAGGAGGAAGAGGGGTAATAGACATAGTTAACTTACATAACAGACAAATAACTACACTCAGAAATTACTTTTATGATAAAACAGCAATATCATCACTACACAATGCCATAGTACAGAATGATCATAAATTGAAACCGCTTAATATGCATGATAAAACACTACAAAAAAATGAGTTACTTACAGATAACAACACAAAAATTGACATATGGACCCAAAAGTCTCTACATGGAAGACATCGCCATGATTTGAACCAACCTACCGTAGACAAATTAGCGTCGAACGCATGGCTTCAACGTGGTGAGCTTTTCCCTGAGACTGAGGGTTTTATGTGCGCAATTCAGGACCAAATCATAGAGACACGCAATTATCAAAAGCATATTATTAAAATAAAAAATTTACATACCGACACATGTAGACGCTGTTGTAATGCTTCAGAAACAATTCAACACATCACTGGTGCCTGTAAAGCGATTGTTCAGACGGACTATAAGTATCGGCATGATCAAGTAGCCAATATCATTCACCAAAAACTTGCCTTTAAGTATAAATTAACTGACCAGCCAACTCAAGTATACTATAAATATAAACCAGAAATAGTCCTTGAAAATACCACTCACAAAATGTATTTTGACAGAGCTATACTTACTGACAAAACAATACACTTTAATAGACCGGATATAACATTAATAGATAAAGCGAATAAATGTGCTCTTATTATTGACATTGCTATACCTAATTCACATAACTTACAGACAACAATTAATGAAAAAATTTCCAAGTACACCGAATTAAAACATGAAATTATTAGAATGTGGAATTTGCATAACGCCGTTATAGTCCCTATAGTCCTCTCTACAACTGGTGTAATACCAAAAGCGCTTCATCAATCATTAAAAACTTTAGATTTACCAAAACTAACATATATTCAATTACAAAAAGCAGTTTTACTTAATACTTGTAGAATAGTTAGAAAATTTATCTCTACAGAAAACTACCCATAACCAAACAAGTTCATGGTATCCACTTGGCTTTGTCCCGTGGTAATAACCATTAACCCAGTTTTGTTAAAAACAAACTGAGAAAACGTAGATAATAATAATAATAATAATAATAATAATAATAATAATAATAATAAGCCACTTACAAGTCTAACCCCACGTCCGAGCTTAACACCTACGCTCACGTAAGTGGCGGACACCCGCAACGAAGGTACTTTGTGAGTGACCAACGGGGCTCTAGCACACCCATCAATATGGAGTTGCGAAATAGAAGTATTAGTAAAGGACCGCTTCCCGAGGGCAATCGTCGGGGCACGCCTGGAGCCGGTGCTGGGCGTTTCAGTATGCGAACCACCGGTGGCGAGGGTTTATCTGGACGGCCCTCTGCCGGGTCTCCCGAACAATGCGAGTTCAGCGCATCATCAGCACTAACATCGTCTGATGAATACAAGTGCGATAGTAAAGCAGTCTCTCCGGCCTCGGATGTTATACGGGCGGCAAGGGCCACTCAGCCTGTGACCACCAAAGCTGGCAAACCTAGAGTGCGCATGAAATGGGATGAAGAAATAAATACTTTCATTATGCGCACTTACTTTTACATTACCAAATTAGAAACCAATCGCACTATGTACGTTAAGAAATTATTTGATCAATTTCAATTAAAATATCCTCATATAAATGTCACATCTCAACGTATTGCAGACCAGAGACGAGTAATAATAAGAAATAAATTGTTATCTGATGAACAAATCAAAATTTTAAAGCAGCAAGCAGCTAAAATAATTGAAAACGAAAAAGCTGAGAATAATATTTCGGACTCACGTTCAGATACAAGAGACACCAATCATATGACGGCGGGTAATTCAAATCTCGACCTTTTTAGTCGTCGTCAGTCATCTCCGCCCTCTTCCTTATTCGAAACTCAATCAATTACCTTAACATCCGATTCTGCAACACAAACTCTATCAATGAGCTGCACGGCTCAAACTAGTATTTTAAATGTTTCACACCCAGCTGAAATAAATCTCCCAGATGATGGTTTAGTACAGAAGTTAACCAACGAACTGAAGACTAATCTAGCATTGTATACTGGTACGGACCCCAACATAAGACCCAAACTGCCGCGATTGAAAGAAAATAAGCAGCTATATAGTTTACTTAACATTTTTAATAGTCATATATTACCCAAATTCTACAGTATTGATTCTGAGATACTACATATTCATACCCTCATATATTGTTCAGCTTTAGTTATCTCAAAACTATTAGGATATAAAATTTCAAACGGCCCCTTAAAAAAGCGAAATTCATTTAACAATAAACCGGCTTGGCAAATAAGATTAGAAATAGATATATCTATCCTGCGCGCTGATGTGGCTAGATTAACACAATTTATTAACAATAATAGACATCCTCGATTAGTTAAGAAAATTGATTTAATATTTGATAAATATAAAGTTCATTCAACTTATGATAAAAATAATATTAGACCAGCTGAATTTTTAGACACTCTAAAACAAAAACTTGCACTTAAAACCCAAAGACTAGCCAGATACAAAAAAGCCCTACAAAGAAAAGAAGACAATAGGCTTTTTCAGACTAATGAAAAAGGATTTTATAGGATGCTCAAACATAATGTAAGTAATGTATCCAATGAACCCAAGGAAGTACCAACTGAAGAAGAACTTAAAAACTACTGGACTGAAATATGGAAGAAAAATAATGAACATAATGAGCAGGCAAGTTGGATCAATGAAGAAGAAAATAAAGCAAAAGCTATTGAATTGATGGAATTCACAGAAGTTACTAAATTAGAGATTGAACATGTAACAAAAAAAATGAAAAACTGGAAAGCTACTGGACCCGATAACGTTCACAACTTTTGGTTTAAAAAATTCTCGGCCCTCCACGATATTTTAGCGAAAATTATTACAGATATATTAAAAGGCGCATCAGAGATCCCATCATTTGTAACCGTAGGTACTACTTTCATGATTCCCAAAAGTGATAAAACAGCAGATCCCTCACAGTACCGACCGATTACGTATCTCCCAACTATATACAAACTAATAACCTCTTGTATAACACTAAAAATAAATACGCATTTAACACATAATAAAGTATTAGCGGAGGAACAAAAAGGATGCAGACAGAATCACAGAGGATGCAAAGAACAACTCATTATCGACTCGATAGTAATTAAACACGCTACCTCCCACAACCGTAATCTTAACCTAACATATATTGATTATAAGAAAGCATTCGACAGTGTACCTCACTCTTGGCTGATACGAGTTCTGCAAATTTATAAAATCAACCCGGACATTATTTCTTTCCTGGAGAGAGTTATGGGTACTTGTAAAACTAAATTACACCTTAATGACGGCAGTAAGAACATAGTCACAGACGATATACCCATCGCAAATGGCATTTTCCAGGGAGATTCATTGAGTCCACTGTGGTTTTGTCTGGCTCTTAACCCTTTATCTTCTTTACTCAACAAAAACAATCATGGATATAAATTAACTAAAGACACCTATGTTAGTCATTTAATGTATATGGACGATATAAAACTTTTTGCCAAATCAGAAAAAGAAATGAACACCCTCATAAAAATTACTGCTGAATTTAGTAAAGATATAAACATGACCTTTGGTTTAAATAAATGTAAAACGCTTAAACTTCATAAAGGTAGAGTCAAAAGTAGTACAGAAAGTCAATACGATATGTTTACATTGATGGACGAAAATGATACATATAAATATCTAGGCTTGCGTGAAGGAAGATGTATAGACCATACTGCTATTAAAAAGGACCTTAGTAATGAATATTTACGTAGGTTGAATTTAGTTTGTAAAAAGCAACTTAATTCTAGAAATTTATTCAAAGCTATTAACACTTTTGCCATCCCAATACTTACCTATTCTTTCGGTGTAATTAAATGGTCAACTACAGATATACGAAATCTTGAAATCAAAACTAGGACTACCATAACTAAACACAAATATTTGCATCCTAAATCGGCAATTGAACGACTTACGATAAAGAGAGCTATAGGAGGCAGGAGTCTAATCGATCTTAAAAGGTTATGGGAAGGGCAAGTCAAAAACCTGCAATCTTTCTTTTATGAAAAATCAGCTAATAGTTCGTTACATCAAGCAGTCATTGAAACCGATAACAATTATACCCCTCTAAATCTAAGTAATCAAGGTAATAGATTTACTACAGTAATTGATCATGAAAAAGGAAAGCTATCAAAGTGGGGTAGTAAAGAATTACATGGTAGACATGCACACGATTTAGAACAACCTCACATAGACTTGCTGGCTTCAAATAAATGGTTAAAAATAGGTTCTCTTTTCCCCGAAACCGAAGGTTTTCTTATTGCCATTCAGGATCAAGTAATCAATACAAGAAACTATAAAAAATACATATTAAAAGACCCAAACATGCAGAACGATAGCTGTAGAAAATGCCACCGCCAACCCGAAACTATACAACATATTACCGGTGCTTGTCCCAGCCTAGTACAAACTGATTACACCCACCGTCATAACCAGGTTGCTAATTACGTTCATCAAAAACTTGCAAATAAACACAATTTAATCCCTAACCAAAAACTACTGCCGTACTATCAGTATACCCCCAAACCTGTTCTGGAGAACGACAGTCACAGAATGTACTTTGATAGAGCTATTCTTACCGATAAAACAATTCATTACAATAGACCGGATATAACTTTAATTGATAAATTAAATAAAACAGTATACCTAATTGATATAGCGATCCCAAATACCCACAATATACAAAAAACCATTACTGAAAAAAATCATAAATACACAGAATTAAAAGAAGAAGTAACTAGAATCTGGAAAATGAACAAAGTATATATTGTACCGCTGGTTCTCTCCAGTACTGGTGTGATCCCGAAATGTTTGTCTCTCTCCCTTAAACGATTAGATCTTCCTGAAAATAGTTATATTACCATGCAAAAAGCAGCCATCCTCAACACGTGCCGTATAGTCCGAAAATTTTTGCAAGAAGACATCTCGGATTTTGATTCCTAAATGGATGCGCACTTGGCTTAGGCCCGTGAACATCTCTTAAAAACCAAGATTTTACGAAATCTTGTGAAAGAAAAAAGATATATAAAAATAATAATAATAATAATAACAATAATAATAATAATAATAATAATAATAATAATTATGTATAATTAGAACCCAACCAGATGAGAAAACTATATTGATACCCCACAATAATAATAATAATAATAATAATAATAATAATAATAATAATAATAATAATAATAATAATAATAATAATAATAATAATAATAGCTGACGTGACGGTTATGTGACAAAACCGCTACGTCCGCGCAGTCAGTCAGCACCTTGCCAAGAGGTGTGAGCGCCGTGCCTCGGTAAAAATTGATGGTGCAAGGGCCCGCTTGTGCATATGGCCTCACCATGAAACGGCGCCGGGTCTGGGCGTCTCCCGTTAAATGACGCCCTGTATGGATGATGGAACATAGAAGATTGCGCAAAGGGCCGCTACCTGGAGATCGCCAGGGCGCGTCTGGAGCTGGCGCTGGACGCGACAGCATGCGAACCGCCAGCCGAGCGCGAGGTGCTGCACGACCACCCAGCAGCCCCTCGCATCCATCATCCCCACCAGCTTGCTTGGTGTCGGCAGGGTCTTCGCGGACCCAGCAATCGGCACCCGCCACTGGTGGAGTACGCCGCATGCGATGGACCATCAATATGAATACAAACGCATTGCGGGCGTATTTTAGGGCGAAAGGGGGAGAAATTGGAGGTTTCGCGTATCGGGCTAGGATGCATCGTCTTTTTACTGAGCTGGAGCCATCTATTACTGTCACCGAGCAAAACCTGGCAGACCGAGTTCGGTATATCTTACGCTCAAATATATTTGATGGCGCCGAACTCGAACGGCTACGACGTGAGGCTGTTCCCTCATCAAATGAAAACGCTGCGACTGAGGGTGCGGTGCCACAAGTTGCAGAACAACCCGCACACGTGGATGCCGCCGTGAATACCCCAGTGGTTGCTGATTCAAATGATGATGGAACATTCACCCAGGAACTAGAAATGGAGCAAATGAGGAGTACATTGGAAGAGGCGATTATGGAAACGCGCAGTACGCCTCTCGAAAATCGACCGCGACTTCCCCGCATAGCCCTAAGCAAGCGGAATCGGGCTGTCGTGAGGGCTCTGAACCCAATGCTGGTGACCTATTTGGAAGCCAGCCGGGACCTTTGCGAGACGGACTCAATTCTCTTTGGCGCCGCACTGGCAGTCTGCCGTATTATAGGTGCCAAACTTTCCACGGCTGGACGCACTACTGGACAAAGTAGTGCTATCCCAGCCTGGAGAACAAGAATTGAAGAACGTATCGCAAAGGCTAGGGCTCTCATCGGCAGACTGATATGCTTCAGGTCAGGCAATACCAGGCCAAGGATTGTGCGCACCGTCAGGATGGCGTTTGCTGGGACAAATATTAGTTTGTCCCAGCCGGATATAATGCAAAAACTGACGGAGCGCATAGACGACCTGAAGCAGAGAATCGCTGCTTGGGGAAAGCGAATTCGGCGATATACCGAGAGGTCGACACGGTTCAACCAGAATCGTCTCTTCCAGAGTGATCAGAAGAGGCTCTATAAATCATTGGAGCGACCAATGGTAAGTGGAACGGGCCCAGTACCGAATCAGGCCGACACGGTCGCATTCTGGCGCGGCCTGTGGTCAGAGCCCGTAAACCACAACGAGGGCCCTTGGATGGAAGTTGTGGCGAGTCAGTGTGCGGGTATTACGCCCATGGACCCCGTCACCATAACGCCGGATGACGTAGCTGAGGCGGTCCGTAGGGCCCCGAACTGGAAAAGTCCGGGACTCGACGGGCTGCATCACTACTGGCTGAAGGGGTTTGTGGTGTGTCACACTGTGCTCGCCCGACAGTTCCAAGAGGCTCTCAACCAGAAGTCGCTCCCGAGCCTCTTCACTACTGGGATCACTCATTTGGTTCCTAAAGACCAGGTTACCACAGACCCGAGCAAATACCGCCCCATCACGTGTCTGCCGACCATATACAAGACACTAACATCCATTTTGAGCGCGAGAATCACTCGTCACCTGGACTCAAATCAGGTGATGTCGCGCGCTCAAAATGGATGTCGGGGCGGTGGTCGTGGAACCAAGGAACCACTCCTCATTGACGCGGTCATTGGCAAAGTGGTGAAACGCAACCGTCGGAACTTCTCCGCCGCCTGGATAGACTACAGAAAGGCATTCGACTCGGTGCCCCATACATGGCTAAAGAGAGTCCTCGAACTGTACAAGATAGACTGTACAGTTAGAGACTTCCTCGAGCAATGTATGGGGCAGTGGAGTACGATCCTTTGTCATCTGGGCGAGCGGATGACGGCTGCGGAGAACCACATAAGGATAGGAAGGGGTATCTTCCAGGGCGATTGTCTGAGTCCAATATGGTTCTGCCTCTCTCTGAACCCTCTCAGTACCTTACTGGAGGGCTCTGGGAGGGGATTTCAGCTACGGAAAGGAGGGACAAAAGTGACCCACCTTTTCTATATGGATGACCTCAAGTTATTCGCCTCCAGTCGCTCCCATCTTATGGAATTGCTAAACATCACTTGTGAATTTAGCAATTCCATTGGAATGGAGCTGGGGACGGATAAGTGTGCGGTACTCCATGTTGAGAGGGGTAGGGTTGCTAACTCTGAGGGCATAGACTTATCTATGCCCGTCAACTTAAGGACCCTTTCCGGGGCTGAAACATACCGATACCTGGGTATGTCACAGAACATCGGTATCGATGAGGCTGGTATGAAACAGTCAGTTTGCGACGTATTTTATGCACGCTTGACCAAAGTGCTTAACAGCCTTTTGTCCGGTGTGAATAAGACACAAGCATATAACGGCTGGGTCATGCCAGTCCTCATGTATACCTTTGGCATACTCAGGTGGACTCAGACTGAACTTAACGCCCTGGATAGAAAAGTCCGCACTACCATGACGTCCCACAGGATGCATCATCCGAGATCGTCGGTAATGAGGCTGTACTTGCCGCGAAAGCATGGTGGGCGTGGTTTCTTGAGCGCGCTCACCATGCATAATCGCGAAGTGTGCAGCCTCCGTAATTACTTCCTGGCGAGATCGGATGATCCATTCTATAAGGACGTCATTTCTTGTGATAAAGGACTTACCCCTCTATCCTTAGCCAACGAGCAATGGCAAGACCCGGCAGTGCAGACAATTTCCGACCGGGAGACCGTATGGAAGGAGAAGGAGCTCCACGGGAGGTTCTACAAGTCTCTACATGGGCCTTTCGTAGACACAGTAACCTCCCTCCACTGGCTACGCTTTGGTGACCTCTTCGGGGAAACCGAGGGTTTTGTCTGTGCAATACAGGATCAGGTTATTAAGACCAACAACTATCGGAGATACATCCTAAAGGATGGCACCATCGACATCTGTCGAGCTTGTCGCCATCCCGGTGAGTCACTTAGGCATGTCATCTCCGGTTGTTCGGCGCTTTCTAACTCTGAGTACTAGCACAGGCACAACCTAGTAGCCAGAATTCTACACCAGGAGCTCGCTGTGAAATACGGTCTCGTGGATCGGAAATTGCCGTATTACAAGTACTTGCCGGAAGCCGTGCTCGAAAATGATCGCGCCAGGCTCTATTGGGACCGGGCCATCATCACAGACAGGACTATTCTTGCGAATAAGCCTGATATTGTGCTGATGGACCGGGCACAGTCAAGGATATTTTTGGTCGACATTACCATTCCGTGTGACGAAAACCTCGTGAAAGCCGAAACAGATAAGCAAACAAAATATCTGGACCTGGCTCACGAGGTGACCGACATGTGGGGTGGTCTGCCGACCGAAATTATTCCTGTAGTCGTCTCTGCAAACGGGCTAATCCCAGTCAGCCTCTCGGGTCATCTGAGGCGGCTGGGTCTACGTGGCGGACCGCTCCAGGCTCAGATGCAGAAGGCGGTGCTCCTCGATACCGCCCGCATCGTCCGCCGGTTTCTTTCCCTTTCCCCCTAACCCTCGGCCGTTTGGTCTCCCCTGCCGAGGGCCTCCATCTGGTTGGGCTTTTATTTATATATGTATTTTTATATTTAGTTTATGTTATTGATATTTATGTATATTTATCTTTTCATTTCCATTTATAATTATATATTTATAGAACCCAACCAGATGAGAAAACTATATTGATAGCCCACATAATAATAATAATAATAATAATAATAATAATAATGGCGTAGGGAAGTGACGACCCCATCGCCCGCTGACGTAACAGTCATGTGACAAAACTGCTACGTCGGCGCAGTCAGTCAGCATCCTGCCAAGAGGTGTGAGCGCCGTGCCTAGGCAAAATTGTAGGTGCAAAGGTCCGTTTGTGCATATGACCCAACCACGAAACGGTGCCGGGTTTGGGCGTCTCCCGTTATTTGGCGCCCATAAAATGGATGATGGCACAAAGAGGAACGCGCATAGGGCCGCTGCCTGGGGGTCGCCGGGGCGCGTCTGGAGCTGGCGCTGGACGCGGCAGCATGCGGGCCGCCAGCCGAGCGCGAGGAGCTGCACGATCACCTAGCAGCCCCTCGCATCCATCATCCCCACCAGAAGGCTTGGTGTCGGCTGGGTCTTCTCGGACTCAGCAAGCGGCACCCGCCGCTGGTGGAGCACGTCGCATGCGTTGGACAAAATCTATGAACGAAAACGCATTGCGGGCGTACTATAGGGCGAAAGGGGAAGAAACTGGGGGAATAGCGTACAGGTCTCGGATGCATAGCTTTTTTGCTGAGCTGGAGCCTTCTATCCCCGTCACGGAACAAAACCTGGCAGACCGAGTTCGGTACATCATGCGCTCGAAAATATTTGATGATGCCGAACTCGAACGACTACGACGTGAGGCTATTCCGTCGTCGAATGAATCGGCTATGGCTGGAGATGCAGCTCCACATTCGACAGACCAGCATCCACACGTGGAAGCCGCCATGGATCTTCCAGTTGTGGTTGATTCGAACGACGATGAAATAGTCTCCCACGAACTAGAGAAAATGAGAAGTATATTGGAAGAGGCGATTTTGGAAACGCGCAGCACCCCTCTCGAAAATCGACCGCGACTTCCCCGCATACCCCTAAGCAAGCGAAATCGGGCTGTCGTGAGGGCTCTTAACCCAATGCTGGTGACCTATTTGGAAGCCAGCCAGGACCTTTGCGAGACGGACTCAATTCTCTTTGGCGCCGCAGTGGCAGTTTGCCGTATTATTGGCGCCAAACTTCCCATGGCTCGACGCGCTACTACACAAAGTAGCGCCATCCCAGCCTGGAGAAAAAGAATCGAGGACCGTATCGCAAAGGCTAGGGCCCTTATCGGCAGACTGACAAGCTTCAGGTCGGGTAATAATAGACCGAGGATTATGCGCACCGTTAGGATGGCGTTTGCTGGGACAAATATCAGTTTGTCCCAGCCGGATATCATGCAGAAACTAACGGAGACGACCTGAAGCAAAAGATCGCTGCTTGGGGGAAGCGGATTCGACGATTTACCGAGAGGTCAAGGCGGTTCAACCAGAATCGTCTCTTCCAGAGTGATCAGAAGAGGCTCTATAAATCATTGGAGCGACCAAAGGTATGTGGAGCGGGCCAAGGACCGGATCAGGCTGACATTATCGCATTCTGGCGTGGCCTGTGGTCAGAGCCCGTAAACCACAGCGAGGGCCCTTGGATGGAAGTTGTGGCGAGCCAGGGTGCGAGTGTTACGCCTATGGACCCCATCACCATAACGCCGGAAGACGTGGCTGAGGCGGTCCGTAGGGCCCCGAACTGGAAATGTCCTGGGCTCGACGGGTTGCATCATTACTGGCTGAAGGGGTTCATAGTGTGTCACGCTGTGCTCGCCCGACAGTTTCAAGAGGCTCTCGACCAGAAGTCGCTCCCGAGCCTCTTCACTACTGGGATCACTCACTTGGTTCCTAAAGATCAGGATACCACAGACCCGAGCAAATACCGTCCCATCACGTGTCTACCCACCATATATAAGACACTGACATCCATTTTGAGCGCGAGAATCACTCGGCACCTGGAGCTAAACCAGGTGATGTCACGCGCTCAAAATGGATGTCGGGGCGGTGGTCGTGGAACCAAGGAACCACTCCTCATTGACGCGGTCATAGGCAAAGTGGTGAAACGCAACCGTCGGAACTTCTCTGCCGCCTGGATAGACTACAGAAAGGCGTTCGACTCGGTGCCCCATACATGGCTAAAGAGGGTCCTCGAGCTGTACAAGATTGACTGTACAGTTAGAGACTTCCTCGAGCAGTGTATGGGGCAGTGGAGTACGATCCTTTGTCATCTGGGCGAGCGGATGATGGCTGCGGAGCACCACATAAGGATAAGAAGGGGTATCTTCCAGGGCGATTGTCTGAGTCCAATCTGGTTCTGCCTCTCTCTGAACCCTCTCAGTACCTTACTGGAGGGCTCCGGGAGGGGATTTCAGCTTAGGAAAGGAGGTACAAAAGTGACCCACCTTTTCTATATGGATGACCTCAAATTATTCGCCTCCAGTCGCTCCCATCTTATGGAACTGCTAAACATCACTTGTGAATTTAGCAGTTCTATTGGAATGGAGCTGGGAACGGATAAGTGTGCGGTCCTCCATGTTGAGAGGGGGAGGGTTGCTAACTCTGAGGGCATAGACTTCTCTATGCCCGTTAACTTAAGGACCCTTTCCGAGGCTGAAACATACCGATACCTGGGTATGTCACAGAACATCGGTATCGATGAGGCTGGTATGAAACAGTCAGTTTGCGACGTGTTTTATGCACGCTTGACCAAAGTGCTTAACAGCCTTTTGTCCGGTGTGAATAAGACACACGCATATAACGGCTGGGTCATGCCTGTCCTCATGTATACCTTTGGCATACTCAGGTGGACTCAGACTGAACTTAACGCCCTGGATAGAAAAGTCCGCACTACCGTGACGTCCCACAGGATGCATCATCCGAGATCGTCGGTAATGAGGCTGTACTTGCCGCGAAAGCATGGTGGGCGTGGCTTCTTGAGCGCGCTCACCATGCATAATCGCGAAGTGTGCAGCCTCCGTAATTACTTCCTGACGAGATCGGATGATCCATTCTATAATGACGTCATTTCTAGTGATAAAGGGCTTACCAGAAGTTACTGTGGGGAGATGTCGCCAGTGGCACCGTTAACATCGAGCTCGTAAATAAAAATAGTAAATAAATAGTCTTATCGTGATAGTAAGCGGATATTTGTTATGATTCAATATATTTGGTGCTAACATATACTATATAATGTTATCAGTGCAAAAACTATAAGATTAATTGCATAATCGAACAATTTAATGTGAAGTGTAAAAACTAGTGCAAAACGATAAAAACTTAGTGATTGTAACAATTGAATAGTGCCGTGAGTTCATTTTTACCTTAGTTATACCTAATCATGCATATATATCAATATTTAATAACACAAATCTAAAATTTCATATAATATTTTTATGCAAGACCGTTGACAGACTCAAAAATTTAAAAAAAAAATCTACATAAACAATACATCATAATATTATTCATAACAGTGCCATCTAGTAAGGTATAATCGACCTGCACATAGCACTCAACAACATGACATCTAAATTCAATGTGAAAACTACTAATAGCGGCCGCAAGATGCCGATAGTAGTAACATGTTATAAATGCAAAAACTTAGTTGATATAAAGAAAACTGCAATATGTTCATTATGTAATAATAGATATGATTTAGACTGTGATGGCTACCCGGAAAAAACATACCGCCTAATGGATCAAGAAAGAAAAAAGAAATGGCGATGCAAAACATGTATAAAAAATAAAAAAGATGTGAATAGCGACATAACTAATATTACAGTGAGAAAAAAACAAAACCTCCCCGGACAATGTACATCCCTAGAAGAATCATGTTATACAGAGAAATTGAAAGGTTTTGAATCTTTACAGGTATCGGAGAAGGATACATCTTACCCATTAGACTCGCACATACTCACGGACCATAATATATCTGATGTATCATTTTCAACGCCGAGTAAATTATCAAAGAGCGTAGACGGCACAATGTCTGAGACAACGTCAATCTCAGAAATGAAATCTACAATATCTCAGCTAAACGGTAACCTTCGTAGTACTCAAAATGAGTTAGAAAACATAATATTAGAAAATAATGATCTTCACAGACAGATAAATAAGTTAACCACAGAAATTAAAATATTAAAATCTCTATGCTATTCCCCCATAAAAATTGATAGTCCTCAAACAGGCAATACATCTAAGAAGAAGAGACACTCCTTGCTACTTCACAGTCTATCCTCCATGCCAACCTCACCGATAGTCACGTCATACAACTATCCCCACCCTAATTCGACGATATCAAGCCTTCAACAAAAAATTATTAACTTGCAACAAGAATTAAAAGATGCAGAAAAAGAGATCATAACTCTCAATAAAAAAATAACAAATCTGACACAAAATATTCACTGTGAAACCAAGGATAAATCGAGCAAGACCTCAAAACCTGTGACGAGACAGCAAAATAACAGCCATGAAAAAATTATTTACATCATCGGTTCTCAACAATGCGTTGGCCTAGCCGCAGCATTATCACACTCAAGATCAGAGACGCAATATGAACATTATAGAGTTATTGGTGAAACGAAATCCTATGCACCAAGTAACGAAATAATAAAAAATTGCCACAACATGGAATTAAAACCGGATGATAAATTAGTCATATGTTTAGGAGAAAATGATCATAATTTAAAACAAGTTTTGTCACAATTACAAACTATAATAGATACTTTTAGTAAAAATACAATAATTGTACTTAATGTTATTAAAAATAGGTACATAAATATTAATAATTTAAACTATAGTATCAAAAATATTTGCGAAAAACGTAAAAATTGTAAATTTGTAGATTGTAAAAAATATTCAAATCGCTTCGACATTTGTAAATCAATAAATTATGCTATTGACTATAGTGACTACGCAGAAAAATATTTAAATCCTAGTGAAATTAGTAAAAGAATAGCGAGTAATAAGACAAGTTTTAAATTATGTAAAACCATAAATAAACCAAAAAAAGGAACAATTCCCTTCTACTTTAAAAAAAAAATTGACGAACACTCGAAACCTCCTGTTATTTATAAGAAAGGGACCATGCCATATTATTTTCCAGTAATAAAAAAGAACGATAAATTTTTTCGACAATAAAAATTTAATTAATACCCATCATTTTAGTATTCTTCACCAAAACATTGCTAGTATTTTGTCAAAGCAAGATTTAATAGACGTAACTATAGAGGAGTTAAGAGCAAAAAATAATGATCCGGATGTAATATGTCTTTCCGAAACTTTCATAAAAAAAGGTTTTGAGAGTTATGTAAGAATATGTGGGTATGACATGGCCGCCAACTTCTGTAGAGAAAAACAAAGAGGTGGAACATGTATTTTAGTTAAAAAGGGTATAATGTTCAATGAATTATCATTCATAAAAAATTATGCTACCCAGAATACGTTCGAGGCATGCGGCATAGAAATCATACATATTAAATTAATTACTATTTGTCTCTACAGAACCCCCCAATCCGACCCAGCACAGTTCTTATTTAAGTTAAACACACTTTTGCATGACCTAACTGTAAAATACAAATCGAAAGTACATATAGTTATAGCTGGAGACTTTAATATAAACACACTAAAAAAAGGCAAAATCACAAGCTATTTACAAGATTTGTCCTACAATTATAACTTGAAAATACATTTCAATGTTCCTACACGTATGTCATCTTGTATTGATCATATATTAAGTAACATTAAAAATGCGACTGCAACATTGCTACCACTGTATCTTTCCGATCATGATACAGCACAATTGTTAAGCTTTCCAATAAAAGGTAAGCCACAAAAACATGCTATATATTATGTTTACAAGAGAGACTATAACTTAGATAACATCAGGAAGTTTAAAGAATGCCTGAAGAATTTGTCATGGTCTGAGGCATACATGGAAAATGATGCTAACACAGCATTCAGCCGATTTCATGAATTATTCTGCCTTTTCTACTATCTCTGTTTTCCAAAACAACGAATTAAAATAAATGTACAAAATAAAAAACAAAATTGGATAAGCAAAGGACTCAAAGTAAGTTGTAAAGAAAAACGAATGTTAAGATTTAAATATTATAAAAATAAAAGCAAGGCTAACAGACTACGTTACCTATCATATTCTAAGCTCTTAAAAAAATGTGTATTTAATTTAAAAAAGAATGCTAATATTAAGTTTATAAATAAAAATAATAACAAATGTAAAGCAACATGGACCATTATCAAAAAAGAAATATCGAACCCATATGACAAGAAAAATATAGAAAAAATTATAGCTAATAATAAAGTTCTTACGAATCCTGTAGATATAGCTTCTGCCTTTAACAATCATTTTATTGATTTGACCCGTGAATCAACAACACACACTAAAGCGAAAAATGTAACCATTAACAGCGCGAATGTCAACTCTATGTTTCTTAGACCTATGTCTGAAAATGAGGTTAGAAGGGAAATAATGCTATTAAAAAATACTAGATCTGAAGGCCACGATGACATAAACACAAAAATAATAAGAAAATGTATAATTGAATTAATTGAAATCTTGACATATTTAATAAATTTTTCATTTTCGTGTGGAATCTTTCCAGATACATTGAAACTATCAATAGTTAAGCCGCTGTTTAAAAAAGGCGAGAAAGATGATATTAATAATTATCGACCAATAACCCTAATATCCGTAATATCAAAAATATATGAAAAATGCATGTATAAAAGACTTATTGAATTTTGTAATAAATATCACATTATATCAAACGTACAGTACGGCTTTCAAAAAGATAAATCTACAACTTTGGCGATATTTTCACTCATAAAAATAATAGTATCAAATATCAATAATAATAATTTCACAACGGGACTATTTTTTGACCTATCTAAAGCCTTTGACCTAGTTTCACATGACCTATTGTTACAGAAATTGGAAAAGATTGGAATTAGAGGACCAACCCTTCACTGGATAACATCATATCTTTATAATAGAAAACAATGTGTTATTATTACTAAAGCCGATGTAAATGGGGACATAATTCCATACTCGTCCGAATACCGAAACAAGAAATATGGCGTTCCACAGGGAAGTGTTCTCGGTCCAATTCTGTTTTTGTTGTACTTAAATGACATCGTTAATATTACGAAGCATAAATGTATTCTATTTGCTGATGACATTTCAATAATCGTGACTTCCAATAAAAAAAATAATAACTTGAGTGACCACGAAGCTGACATAAATAATACAATAGATACTTTAATTAACTGGGTTGACATACATAATTTAAAAATTAATTTAGACAAGTCTTTATATATACAATTTAATAAATGCACTAATAATAAACATAATATTAAACTTAACATTCCAAAAATAAAAGCAGCTAGTCAAACGAAATTTTTAGGTTTAACTATAGATGACGATATAAATTGGAAACTACATGTAAGCGATGTCTCTATCAAAATAAATAAATTCGTGTATGCACTTAAACAAATAAAAAACATAACAAACATAAAAACCGCTGTCATGTCCTACCATGCATATGTAGAATCTCTATTACGGTATGGTCTTATAATGTGGGGCAACAGCACTGATCAAAACAAAGCATTTGTCGCGCAAAAAAAATGCATTAGAGCTATATGTGGGCAAAAACCAAATGAATCGTGTCAACCAGTGTTTAAAAAACTTGGCTTATTACCACTACCATCACTTTATATCTATGAAGTATGCATGTTTGTACATAAGCACAAAACGTTGTTTACAACGATAGATGATGTAAATCCCCGCAATCGTCGAGATCCATATAGACTTGTACTAAACGATAATCCTAGAATAAGAAAATATAATAAAAGTTGTTTATTTATGTGTGTTTACTTATATAATAAGATACCTAATTATTTAAAAATATTAAATACAAGATCATTTAAATTAAAACTGTATCAGTGGCTAAATAATTGTAATTTCTATAGTGTCAAGGATTTTTGTAGCCAAAAATATTAATGTAAAAAAAAAAAATTTGCATGCTATGAATAACCATAGCAAAACATGCTGATCTGAAACGTTCTGTAAAATCTATTATATACCATGTTTTATGCAAATAAAATATTATTATTATTATTATTATTATTATTACCCCTCTATCCTTAGCCCACGAGCAATGGCAGGACCCAGCAGTGCTTAGCATTTCCGATCGGGAGACCGTATGGAAGGAGAAAGAGCTCCACGGGAGGTACTACAGGGCTCTTCATGAGCCCTTCGTAGATACAGTCGCCTCCCTCAACTGGCTACGTTTCGGTGACCTCTTCGGGGAAACCGAGGGTTTTGTCTGTGCAATACAGGATCAGGTTATTAAGACCAACAACTATCGGAGATACATCCTAAAGGATGGCACCGTCGACGTCTGTCGAGCTTGTCGCCATCCCGGTGAGTCACTTAGGCATGTCATCTCCGGTTGTTCGGCGCTTTCTAACTCTGAGTACTTGCACAGGCACAACCTAGTAGCCAGAATTCTACACCAGGAGCTCGCTCTGAAATACGGTCTCGTGGACCGGAAATTGCCGTATTACAAGTACTTGCCGGAAGCCGTGCTCGAAAATGACCGCGCCAGACTCTACTGGGACCGGGCCATCATCACAGACAGGACTATTCTTGCGAATAAGCCTGATATTGTGCTGATGGACCGGGCACAGTCAAGGATATTTTTGGTCGATATTACCATCCCGTATGACGAGAACCTCGTGAAAGCCGAAACAGATAAGCGATCAAAATATCTGGACCTGGCTCACGAGGTGACCGACATGTGGGGTGGTCTGCCGACCGAAATTATTCCTGTAGTCGTCTCTGCAAACGGGCTAATCCCAGTTAGCCTCTCTGGTCATCTGAGGCGACTGGGACTCCGTCACGGACCGCTCCGGGCTCAAATGCAGAAGGCGGTGCTCCTTGATACTGCCCGCATCGTCCGCCGGTTTCTTTCCCTTTCCCCCTAACCCTTGGCCGTTTGGTCTCCCCTGCCGAGGGCTTCCATCTGGTTGGGCTTTTATTTATTTATGTATTTTTGTATTTATTTTATTTTATTGATATTTATGTATATTTATCTTTTCATTTTCATTTTCATTTATAATTATATATTTATACATCCCAACCAGATGAGAAAACTATATAAATAATAATAATAATAAGTCTCTGCGAACGGGCTAATCCCAGTCAGCCTCTCGGGTCATCTGAGGCGGCTGGGACTACGTGGCGGACCGCTCCAGGCTCAAATGCAGAAGGCGGTGCTCCTCGATACCGCCCGCATCGTCCGCCGGTTTCTTTCCCTTTCCCCCTAACCCTCGGCCGTTTGGTCTCCCCTGCTGAGGGCCTCCATCTGGTTGGGCTTTTATTTATTTATGTATTTTAATATTTATTTTATGTTATTGATATTTATGTATATTTATCTTCTCATCTTCATTTATAATTATGTATAATTAGAACCCAACCAGATGAGAAAACTATATTGATACCCCACAATAATAATAATAATAATAATAATAATAATAATAATAATAATAATAATAATAATAATAATAATAATAATAATAATAATAATAATAATAATAATAATAATAATAATAATAATAATAATAATAATAATAATAATAATAATAATTGTTATTATTAATTATAAAATAAATATTGTTATTAATAATGTTATTGATATTTATGTATATTTATCTTTTCATTTCCATTTATAATTATATATTTATAGAACCCAACCAGATGAGAAAACTATATTGATAGCCCACATAATAATAATAATAATAATATGCCTTTTGTAAGTATATCTTACGCTCAAATATATTTGATGGCGCCGAACTCGAACGGCTACGACGTGAGGCTGTTCCCTCATCAAATGAAAACGCTGCGACTGAGGGTGCGGTGCCACAAGTTGCAGAACAACCCGCACACGTGGATGCCGCCGTGAATACCCCAGTGGTTGCTGATTCAAATGATGATGGAACATTCACCCAGGAACTAGAAATGGAGCAAATGAGGAGTACATTGGAAGAGGCGATTATGGAAACGCGCAGTACGCCTCTCGAAAATCGACCGCGACTTCCCCGCATAGCCCTAAGCAAGCGGAATCGGGCTGTCGTGAGGGCTCTGAACCCAATGCTGGTGACCTATTTGGAAGCCAGCCGGGACCTTTGCGAGACGGACTCAATTCTCTTTGGCGCCGCACTGGCAGTCTGCCGTATTATAGGTGCCAAACTTTCCACGGCTGGACGCACTACTGGACAAAGTAGTGCTATCCCAGCCTGGAGAACAAGAATTGAAGAACGTATCGCAAAGGCTAGGGCTCTCATCGGCAGACTGATATGCTTCAGGTCAGGCAATACCAGGCCAAGGATTGTGCGCACCGTCAGGATGGCGTTTGCTGGGACAAATATTAGTTTGTCCCAGCCGGATATAATGCAAAAACTGACGGAGCGCATAGACGACCTGAAGCAGAGAATCGATGCTTGGGGAAAGCGAATTCGGCGATATACCGAGAGGTCGACACGGTTCAACCAGAATCGTCTCTTCCAGAGTGATCAGAAGAGGCTCTATAAATCATTGGAGCGACCAATGGTAAGTGGAACGGGCCCAGTACCGAATCAGGCCGACACGGTCGCATTCTGGCGCGGCCTGTGGTCAGAGCCCGCAAACCACAACGAGGGCCCTTGGACGGAAGTTGTGGCGAGTCAGTGTGCGGGTATTACGCCCATGGACCCCGTCACCATAACGCCGGATGACGTAGCTGAGGCGGTCCGTAGGGCCCCGAACTGGAAAAGTCCGGGACTCGACGGGCTGCATCACTACTGGCTGAAGGGGTTTGTGGTGTGTCACACTGTGCTCGCCCGACAGTTCCAAGAGGCTCTCAACCAGAAGTCGCTCCCGAGCCTCTTCACTACTGGGATCACTCATTTGGTTCCTAAAGACCAGGTTACCACAGACCCGAGCAAATACCGCCCCATCACGTGTCTGCCGACCATATACAAGACACTAACATCCATTTTGAGCGCGAGAATCACTCGTCACCTGGACTCAAATCAGGTGATGTCGCGCGCTCAAAATGGATGTCGGGGCGGTGGTCGTGGAACCAAAGAACCACTCCTCATTGACGCGGTCATTGGCAAAGTGGTGAAACGCAACCGTCGGAACTTCTCCGCCGCCTGGATAGACTACAGAAAGGCATTCGACACGGTGCCCCATACATGGCTAAAGAGAGTCCTCGAACTGTACAAGATAGACTGTACAGTTAGAGACTTCCTCGAGCAGTGTATGGGGCAGTGGAGTACGATCCTTTGTCATCTGGGCGAGCGGATGACGGCTGCGGAGAACCACATAAGGATAGGAAGGGGTATCTTCCAGGGCGATTGTCTGAGTCCAATATGGTTCTGCCTCTCTCTGAACCCTCTCAGTACCTTACTGGAGGGCTCTGGGAGGGGATTTCAGCTACGGAAAGGAGGGACAAAAGTGACCCACCTTTTCTATATGGATGACCTCAAGTTATTCGCCTCCAGTCGCTCCCATCTTATGGAATTGCTAAACATCACTTGTGAATTTAGCAATTCCATTGGAATGGAGCTGGGGACGGATAAGTGTGCGGTACTCCATGTTGAGAGGGGTAGGGTTGCTAACTCTGAGGGCATAGACTTATCTATGCCCGTCAACTTAAGGACCCTTTCCGAGGCTGAAACATACCGATACCTGGGTATGTCACAGAACATCGGTATCGATGAGGCTGGTATGAAACAGTCAGTTTGCGACGTATTTTATGCACGCTTGACCAAAGTGCTTAACAGCCGTTTGTCCGGTGTGAATAAGACACAAGCATATAACGGCTGGGTCATGCCTGTCCTCATGTATACCTTTGGCATACTCAGGTGGACTCAGACTGAACTTAACGCCCTGGATAGAAAAGTCCGCACTACCATGACGTCCCACAGGATGCATCATCCGAGATCGTCGGTAATGAGGCTGTACTTGCCGCGAAAGCATGGTGGGCGTGGTTTCTTGAGCGCGCTCACCATGCATAATCGCGAAGTGTGCAGCCTCCGTAATTACTTCCTGGCGAGATCGGATGATCCATTCTATAAGGACGTCATTTCTTGTGATAAAGGACTTACCCCTCTATCTTTAGACAACGAGCAATGGCAAGACCCGGCAGTGCAGACAATTTCCGACCGGGAGACCGTATGGAAGGAGAAGGAGCTCCACGGGAGGTTCTACAAGTCTCTACATGGGCCTTTCGTAGACACAGTAACCTCCCTCCACTGGCTACGCTTTGGTGACCTCTTTGGGGAAACCGAGGGTTTTGTCTGTGCAATACAGGATCAGGTTATTAAGACCAACAACTATCGGAGATACATCCTAAAGGATGGCACCATCGACATCTGTCGAGCTTGTCGCCATCCCGGTGAGTCACTTAGGCATGTCATCTCCGGTTGTTCGGCGCTTTCTAACTCTGAGTACTTGCACAGGCACAACCTAGTAGCCAGAATTCTACACCAGGAGCTCGCTCTGAAATTCGGTCTCGTGGATCGGAAATTGCCGTATTACAAGTACTTGCCGGAAGCCGTGCTCGAAAATGATCGCGCCAGGCTCTATTGGGACCGGGCCATCATCACAGACAGGACTATTCTTGCGAATAAACCTGATATTGTGCTGATGGACCGGGCACAGTCAAGGATATTTTTGGTCGACATTACCATTCCGTGTGACGAAAACCTCGTGAAAGCCGAAACAGATAAGCAAACAAAATATCTGGACCTGGCTCACGAGGTGACCGACATGTGGGGTGGTCTGCCGACCGAAATTATTCCTGTAGTCGTCTCTGCAAACGGGCTAATCCCAGTCAGCCTCTCGGGTCATCTGAGGCGGCTGGGTCTACGTGGCGGACCGCTCCAGGCTCAGATGCAGAAGGCGGTGCTCCTCGATACCGCCCGCATCGTCCGCCGGTTTCTTTCCCTTTCCCCCTAACCCTCGGCCGTTTGGTCTCCCCTGCCGAGGGCCTCCATCTGGTTGGGCTTTTATTTATATATGTATTTTTATATTTTGTTTATGTTATTGATATTTATGTATATTTATCTTTTCATTTCCATTTATAATTATATATTTATAGAACCCAACCAGATGAGAAAACTATATTGATAGCCCACATAATAATAATAATAATAATAATAATAATAATAATATAGTTTTCTCATCTGGTTGGGTTCTATAAATATATAATTATAAATGGAAATGAAAAGATAGACCGAAAGATAGATAGATAGATAGATTAGATAGATAGAAAAGGCAGACCACCCCACATGTCGGTCACCTCGTGAGCCAGGTCCAGATATTTTGTTTGCTTATCTGTTTCGGCTTTCACGAGGTTTTCGTCACACGGAATGGTAATGTCGACCAAAAATATCCTTGACTGTGCCCGGTCCATCAGCACAATATCAGGCTTATTCGCAAGAATAGTCCTGTCTGTGATGATATAGCCCACATAATAATAATGGCGTAGGGAATTGACGACCCCATCGCCCGCTGACGTAACAGTTAAGTGACAAAACTGCTACGTCAACGCAGTCAGTCAGCGCCTTGCGAGAGGTGTGAGCGCCGTGCCTCGGCAGAATTTAGGGTGCAGGGGCCCGTTTGTGCTTATGGCCACACATGATACGGTGCCGGGCCTGGGCGTCTCCCGTTAATGGACGCCCAAATAATGGATGATGGATAAGAAGATAGTGCGCAAAGGGCCGCTGCCTGGGGGTCGCCGGGGCGCGTCTGGAGCTGGCGCTGGACGCGGCAGCATGCGGGCCGCCAGCCGAGCGCGAGGAGCTGCACGGTCACCTAGCAGCCCTCCGCATCCATCATCCCCACCAGAAGGCTTGGTGTCGGCTGGGTCTTCTCGGACTCAGCAAGCGGCACCCGCCGCTGGTGGAGCACGTCGCATGCGTTGGTCACAAGCAATGAATGCAAACGCACTGCGGGCGTACTTTAGGGCAAAAGGGGAAGAAACTGGATGTTTGACGTATCGGGCTAGGATGCATCGTCTTTTTGCTGAGCTGGAGCCATCTTTAACCGTCACAGAGCAAAACCTGGCAGACCGAGTTCGGTATATCTTGCGCTCAAATATATTTGATGTCGCCGAACTCGAACGGCTACGACGTGAGGCTGTTCCCTCGTCGGATGAAAATGCTACGGCTGAGGATGCGGCGCGACAAATGTTAGAGCAACCCGCAAACGTGGATGCCGCCGTGAATACCCCAGTTGTGGTTGATTCAAACGATGATGGAACAGTCGCCAAGGAACTGGAATTAGAGCATGTGAGGAGTACATTGGAAGAGGCAATTGTGGAAACGCGCAGTACGCCTCTCGAAAATCAACCGCGACTTCCCCGCATAGCCCTAAGCAAGCGGAATCGGGCTGTCGTGATGGCTCTGAACCCAATGCTGGTGACCTATTTGGAAGCCAGCCGGGACCTTTGCGAGACGGACTCAATTCTTTTTGGCGTTGCGCTGGCAGTCTGCCGTATCATAGGCGCCAAGGTTTCCACGGCTGGACGCGCTACTGGCCATAGTAGCGCTATCCCAGCATGGAGAAGAAGAATTGAGGAACGTATCGCAAAGGCTAGAGCTCTCATCGGCAGACTGATATGCTTCAGATCAGGCAATAACAGGCCAAGAATTGTGCGCACCGTCAGGATGGCGTTTGCTGGGACAAATGTCAGTTTGTCCCAGCCGGATATAACGCAAAAACTGACGGAGCGCATAGATGATCTGAAGCAGAGAATCGCTGCTTGGGGAAAGCGGATTCGGCGATATACCGTAAGGTCGCCACGGTTCAACCAGAATCGTCTCTTCCAGAGTGATCAGAAGAGGCTCTATGAATCATTGGAGCGACCAATGGTAAGTGAAACGGGACCAGCACCGAATCAGGCCGACACTGTAGCATTCTGGCGCGGCCTGTGGTCAGAGCCCGTAAACCACAGCGAGGGCCCTTGGATGGAAGTTGTGGCGAGTCAGTGTGCGGGTATTACGCCCATGGACCCCGTCATCATAACGCTGGATGACGTAGCTGAGGCGGTCCGTAGGGCCCCGAACTGGAAAAGTCCGGGGCTTGACGGGCTGCATCACTACTGGCTGAAGGGGTTCATGGTGTGTCACTCTGTGCTTGCCCGACAGTTTCAAGAGGCTCTCAACCAGAAATCGCTCCCAAGCCTCTTCACTACTGGGATCACTCATTTGGTTCCTAAAGACCAGGGTACCACAGACCCGAGCAAATATCGCCCCATTACGTGTCTACCGACTATATACAAGACAATAACATCCATTTTGAGCGCGAGTATCACTCGTCACCTGGACTCAAATCAGGTGATGTCGCGCGCTCAAAATGGATGTCGGGGCGGTGGTCGTGGAACCAAGGAACCACTCCTCATTGACGCGGTTATTGGCAAAGTGGTGAAACGCAACCGTCGGAAATTCTCCGCCGCCTGGATAGACTACAGAAAGGCATTCGACTCGGTGCCCCATACATGGCTAAAGAGAGTCCTCGAGCTGTACAAGATAGACTGTACAGTTAGAGACTTCCTGGAGCAGTGTATGGGGCAGTGGAGTACGATCCTTTGTCATCTGGGCGAGCGGATGATGGCTGCGGAGAACCACATAAGGATAAGAAGGGGTATCTTCCAGGGCGATTGTCTGAGTCCAATCTGGTTCTGCCTCTCTCTGAACCCTCTCAGTACCTTACTGGAGGGCTCCGGGAGGGGATTTCAGCTACGGAAAGGAGGGACAAAAGTGACCCACCTTTTCTATATGGATGACCTCAAGTTATTCGCCTCCAGTCGCTCCCATCTTATGGAATTGCTAAACATCACTTGTGAATTTAGCAATTCCATTGGAATGGAGCTGGGGACGGATAAGTGTGCGGTCCTCCATGTTGAAGGGGGAAGGGTTGCTAACTCTGAGGGCATAGACTTATCTATGCCCGTCAACTTAAGAACCCTTTCCGAGGCTGAAACATACCGATACCTGGGTATGTCACAAAACATCGGTATCGATGAGACTGGTATGAAACAGTCAGTTTGCGACGTGTTTTATGCACGCTTGACCAAAGTGCTTAACAGCCTTTTGTCCGGTGTGAATAAGGCACGCGCATATAACGGTTGGGTCATGCCTGTCCTCATGTATACCTTTGGCATACTCAGGTGGACTCAGACTGAACTTAACGCCCTGGATAGAAAAGTCCGCACTACCATGACGTCCCATAGGATGCATCATCCGAGATCGTCGGTGATGAGGCTGTACTTGCCGCGGAAGCATGGTGGTCGTGGCTTCTTGAGCGCGCTCACCATGCGTAATCGCGAAGTGTGCAGCCTCCGTGATTACTTCCTGGCGAGAGCGGATGATCCATTCTATAAGGACGTCATTTCTTGTGATAAAGGACTTACCCCTCTATCCTTAGCCAACGAGCAATGGCAAGACCCGGCAGTACAGAGCGTTTCCGACCGGGAGACCGTATGGAAGGAGAAAGAGCTCCACGGGAGGTTCTACAAGGCTCTACATGAGCCTTTCGTAGACACAGTAGCCTCCCTCCACTGCCTACGCTTTGGTGATCTCTTCGGGGAAACCGAGGGTTTTGTCTGTGCAATACAGGATCAGGTTATTAAGACCAACAACTATCGGAGATACATCCTAAAGGATGGCACCGTTGACATCTGTCGAGCTTGTCGCCATCCCGGTGAGTCACTTAGGCATGTCATCTCCGGTTGTTCGGCGCTTTCTAACACTGAGTACTTGCACAGGCACAACCTAGTAGCCAGAATTCTTCACCAGGAGCTCGCTCTGAAATACGGTCTCGTGTCTCGGAAATTGCCGTATTACAAGTACTTGCCGGAAGCCGTGCTCGAAAATGATCGCGCCAGGCTCTATTGGGACCGGGCCATCATCACAGACAGGACTATTCTTGCGAATAAGCCTGATATTGTGCTGATGGACCGGGCACAGTCAAGGATATTTTTGGTCGACATTACCATTCCGTATGACGAGAACCTCGTAAAAGCCGAAACAGACAAGCAAACAAAATATCTGGACCTGGCTCACGAGGTGACCGACATGTGGGGTGGTCTGCCGACCGAAATTATTCCTGTAGTCGTCTCTGCGAACGGGCTAATCCCAGTCAGCCTCTCGGGTCATCTGAGGCGGCTGGGACTACGTGGCGGACCGCTCCAGGCTCAAATGCAGAAGGCGGTGCTCCTCGATACCGCCCGCATCGTCCGCCGGTTTCTTTCCCTTTCCCCCTAACCCTCGGCCGTTTGGTCTCCCCTTCTGAGGGCCTCCATCTGGTTGGGCTTTTATTTATTTATGTATTTTAATATTTATTTTATGTTATTGATATTTATGTATATTTATCTTCTCATCTTCATTTATAATTATGTATTATTAGAACGCAACCAGATGAGAAAACTATATTGATACCCCACAATAATAATAATAGTAAGGCGTAGGGAAGTGACGACCCCATCGCCCACTGACGAAACAGTTAAGTGACAAAACTGCTACGTCGGTGCAGTCAGTCTGCGCCTTGCCAAGAGGTGTGAGCGCCGTGCCTCGGCAGTACTCAGGGTGCAAAGGCCCGTTTGTGCTTACGGCCGTACAATGATACAATGAAACGGTGCCGGGCCTGGGCGTCTCCCGTTAATTGATGCCCAAAAATGGATGATGGATATAAGTAGAAAGCGTATAGGGCCGCTGCCTGGTGGTCGCCGGGGCGCGTCTGGAGCTGGCGCTGGACGCGGCAGCATGCGGGCCGCCAGCCGAGCTCGAGGAGCTGCAAGATCACCTAACAGCCCCCCGCATCCATCATCCCCACCAGACGGCTTGATGTTGGCAGGGTCCTCTCGGACTCGGCAAGCGGCATACGCCGCTGGTGGAGTGCGCCGCATGCGTTGGACAAGGGATATGAATGCAAACGCATTGCGGGCGTACTATAGGGCGAAAGGGGAAGAAACTGCGGGGATAGCGTATCGGGCTCGGATGCATTGCTTTTTTGCTGAGCTGAAGCCGTCTATTCCCGTCACGGAACAAAACCTGGCAGACCGAGTTCGGTACATCATGCGCTCGAAAATATTTGATGATGCCGAGCTCGAACGACTACGACGTGAGGCTATTCCCTCATCGAATGAATTGGCTACGGCTGGGGATGCGGCTCCTCAGGCGACAGACCAGCTGCCACGCGTAGAAGCCGCCATGGATCTTCCAGTTGTGGTTGATTCAGACGATGATGAAATGGTCTCCCACGAACTAGAGCAAATGAGGAATATATTGGAAGAGGCGATTTTGGAAACGCGCAGCATGCCTCTCGAAAATCAACCGCGACTTCCCCGCATACCCCTAAAGCGAAATCGGGCTGTCGTGAGGGCTCTTAACCCAATGCTGGTAACCTATTTGGAAGCCAGCCGGGACCTTTGCGAGACGGACTCAGTTCTTTTTGGCGCCGCAGTGGCAGCTTGCCGTATTATTGGCGCCAAACTTCCCATGGCTAGACGCGCTACTAAACAAAGTAGCGCCATCCCAGCCTGGAGAAAAAGAATTGAGGACCGTATCGCAAAGGCAAGGGCCCTTATCGGCAGACTGATAAGCTTCAGGTCGGGTAATAATAGACCGAGGGTTGTGCGCACCGTTAGAATGGCGTTTGCTGGGACAAATATCAGTTTGTCCCAGCCGGATATCACGCAGAAACTAACGGAGCGCATAGACGACCTGAAGCAAAAGATTGCTGCTTGGGGGAAGCGGATTCGCCGATTTACCGAGAGGTCAAGGCGGTTCAACCAGAATCGTCTCTTCCAGAGTGATCAGAAGAGGCTCTACAAATCATTGGAGCGACCAGAGGTATGTGGAGCGGGCCCAGGACCGGATCAGGCTAACACTGTCGCATTTTGGCGTGGCCTGTGGTCAGAGCCCGTAAACCACAGCGAGGGCCCTTGGACGGAAGTTGTGGCGAATCAGTGTGCGAGTATTACGCCCATGGACCCCGTCATCATAACGCCGGATGACGTAGCTGAGGCGGTCCGTAGAGCTCCGAACTGGAAAAGCCCGGGACTCGACGGACTGCATCACTACTGGCTGAAGGGCTTCATGGTGTGTCACGCTGTGCTCGCCCGTCAGTTTCAAGAGGCTCTCAACCAGAAGTCGCTCCCTAGCCTCTTCGCTACTGGGATCACTCATTTGGTTCCTAAAGACCAGGTTACCACAGACCCGAGCAAATACCGCCCCATTACGTGTCTACCCACCATATATAAGACACTGACATCCATTTTGAGCGCGAGAATCACCTGTCACCTGGAGCTAAATCAGGTGATGTCACGCGCTCAAAATGGATGTCGGGACGGTGGTCGTGGAACTAAGGAACCACTCCTCATTGACGCGGTCATTGGCAAAGTGGTGAAACGCAACCGTCGGAATTTCTCCGCCGCATGGATAGACTACAGAAAGGCATTCGACTCGGTGCCCCATACATGGCTAAAGAGAGTCCCCGAGCTGTACAAGATAGACTGTACAGTGAGAGACTTCCTCGAGCAGTGTATGGGGCAGTGGAGTACGATCATTTGTCATCTGGGTAAGCGGATGATGGCTGCGGAGAACCACATAAGGATAAGAAGGGGTATCTTCCAGGGCGATTGTCAGGGCGAGTCCAATCTGGTTCTGCCTCTCCCTGAACCCTCTCAGTACTTTAATGGAGGGCTCCGGGAGGGGATTTCAGCTTCGGAAAGGAGGTAAAAAAGTGACCCACCTTTTCTATATGGATGACCTCAAGTTATTCGCCTCCAGTCGCTCCCATCTTATGGAATTGCTAAACATCACTTGTGAATTTAGCAATTCTATTGGAATGGAGCAGGGAACGGATAAGTGTGCGGTCCTCCATTTTGAAAGGGGAAGGGTTGCTAACTCTGAGGGCATAGACTTATCTATGCCCTTCAACTTAAGGACCCTTTCCGAGGCTGAAACATACCGATACCTGGGTATGTCACAGAACATCGGTATCGATGAGGCTGGTATGAAACAGTCAGTTTGCGACGTGTTTTATGCACGCTTGACCAAAGTGCTTAACAGCCTTTTGTCCGGTGTGAATAAGACACACGCATATAATGGCTGGGTCATGCCTGTCCTCATGTATACCTGTGGCATACTCAGGTGGACTCAGACTGAACTTAACGCCCTGGATAGAAAAGTCCGCACTACCATGACGTCCCACAGGATGCATCATCCGAGATCGTCGGTAATGAGGCTGTACTTGCCGCGAAAGCATGTTGGGCGTGGCTTCTTGAGCGCGCTCACCATGCATAATCGCGAAGTGTGCAGCCTCCGTAATTACTTTCTGGCGAGATCGGATGATCCATTCTATAAGGACGTCATTTCTTGTAATAAAGGACTTACCCCTCTATCCTTAGCCAACGAGCAATGGCAAGACCCGGCAGTGCAGACAATTTCCGACCGGGAGACCGTGTGGAAGGAGAAGGAGCTCCACGGGAGGTTCTACAAGGCTCTACATGAGCCTTTCGTAGACACAGTAGCCTCCCTCCACTGGCTACGCTTTGGTGATCTCTTTGGGGAAACCGAGGGTTTTGTCTGTGCAATACAGGATCAGGTTATTAAGACCAACAACTATCGGAGATACATCCTAAAGGATGGCACCGTGGACATCTGTCGAGCTTGTCGCCATCCCGGTGAGTCACTTAGGCATGTCATCTCCGGTTGTTCGGCGCTTTCTAACCCTGAGTACTTGCACAGGCACAACCTAGTAGCCAGAATTCTTCACCAGGAGCTCGCTCTGAAATACGGTCTCGTGGATCGGAAATTGCCGTATTACAAGTACTTGCCGGATGCCGTGCTCGTAAATGATCGCGCCAGGCTCTATTGGGACCGAGCCATCATCACAGACAGGACTATTCTTGCGAATAAGCCTGATATTGTGCTGATGGACCGGGCACAGTCAAGAATATTTTTGGTCGACATTACCATTCCGTATGACGAGAACCTCGTGAAAGCCGAAACAGACAAGCAAACAAAATATCTGGACCTGGCTCACGAGGTGACCGACATGTGGGGTGGTGTGCCGACTGAAATTATTCCTGTAGTCGCTCTGCAAACGGGCTAATCCCAGTCAGCCTCTCGGGTCATCTGAGGCGACTGGGACTACGTGGCGGACCGCTCCGGGCTCAAATGCAGAAGGCGGTGCTCATCGATACCGCCCACATCGTCCGCCGGTTTCTTTCCCTTTCCCCCTAACCCTCGGCCGTTTGGTCTCCCCTGCCGAGGGCCTCCATCTGGTTGGGCTTTTATTTATTTATGTATTTTTATATTTATTTTATGTTATTGATATTTATGTATATTTATCTTTTCATTTTCATTTATAATTATATATTTATAGAACCCAACCAGATGAGAAAACTATATAGATACCCCATAACAATTATAATATTCCACAATTATCACACAACGCCATCTAGTCCCAAGCTAAGCATAGCTTGTGTTATGGGTACTAGACCACTGATAAACATACTTATATATTTCTAAATACATAAATATTATAGATAAATTACACCCTTACATACATTACATTTACATAAATGTATGGTCACATGGTTGACGTTGAGGCTTCACAGTAGATAGGTAGATGCGTCATTGGCATTGTAACTTGCTTGATGGACAAGTTACTTTGCTTCGATAGATGTTTTATGTTGTCGCTATCTCTATTTTGTGCTGTGGCGATCTTATGATAGTCGATTGATGTAGGGCACGTTACACTGTCGTTTTTCGAAAAATAGCCAAGTGGCTGCCATATCCCATTGCTGTATTGTTGGAGTATGGCTCCTGCTGAGAGATCGGACGCATCGCTGAAGATAGCAAGGGTTGCTTCGTGTGATGGGTGAGCGAGCAAAGCTGCATTTTGGATCGCAACTTTACAAGCTTCAAATGCCTTCGTGGCTTCATCGTTCCATCCGATTGACGTTTTATCTTTTTTCTTCGTGTTGTGAAGGTAGGCGTGAAGTGGTTCTTGGATTTCAGCGGCTTTAGGTGTGTGTTCTCTGTAAAAATTTATCATCCCAAGAAAACGCCTTAGTTCTTCGATAGTTTTAGGTTTCGCATAATCGATGATTGCTCCGACTTTTTCAGTAGGCTGTTTGATTCCTTCTTTGCTGACGGTGAAACCAAGAAATTGAACTTCTTGTTGGCCAAATATGCATTTCGAAGGGTTGATTGTGATTCCGTTTTCTTCCAATCGCTATAGCACGGTGCGTAGATGTGTTTCGTGCGTTTCTTCATCAGGGCTTGCAACAAGGAGATCATCAATGAATGCGAAAACGAAATCCAGTCCATGAAGTACTTCGTGTATGAATCTTTGGAAGGTTTAAGCAGCGTTCTTCAGTCCTGGGGTCATTCTTGGGAATTCGAATAATCCCATTGGGGTAATTATTGCTGTCTTCTCTATGTCTTCATCGCGTACTCTTATTTATTGGTAAGCTCGGTTGAGATCGATGGTGGAGAATATACTCTTGTCTGACAGGTGATGAGTGAAATCCTTGACTCACGGTATTGGGTAGCGGTCAGGAGTGGTAATAGAATTGTCTTCTGTAATCCCCACAAACTCGTAATTCTCCATTCTTCTTCGTTACAATGTGAAGTGGTGATGACCAAGGGCTTTTGCTTGGACGGCATATTCCTTGCTCGATCATGTTTTCGAATTCCTTTCGAACTTGCTCGTATAGGTCTGGTGCGATTGGAAATTGGCAATGAACTGGTGGTCCATTGGTTTCGATGAAATGCTCAATGTCGTTCTTCGGTGATGATTTCACAGAAGTTATTCTTATGATTCCAGGGTATTCTTGGAGGATCTTATGATACGATTGTTGAACATCTATGCTTCTTATTGTGGGCAGATTGGTTGCTTGGAGGAAAGACTGAGATGCAAGATTGGTTTTCCCGTCGACGATTCTTCTATTTTTGATGTCGACGATCAACTGGTGATGTTGAAGAAAATCAGCACCGATGATTGGTTTGCTGACTTTAGCGACAATAAATCGCCATTTGAATGGTCGGCGTAGGTTTAAATCCAGTTCCATTGTTTTTTCTCCATATGTAGGAATCACCGTATTGTTTGCCGCGTAGAGTTGAAAATCCAGTGGCTTCAACTTCTGCCTTTGTTTCGGCGGTAACACGGTGCTCCGGTGTCGATAAGGAAAGTAAGCTTGCTTTTTTTATCGGTGACGAAAAGACGGTAGGACTTTGCTGTTACGCTGGATCCCTTCGCATCAAGCGTATTAGTTAGTTTTCCGGTCGTATTTTCATTTTCGAATGTACACGGTGTTGTGCATTTTCTTGCCTCGAACCCGAAACGTCGATGATAGTAGCAGTAAGGAGATCTTGTTCTCGAGCTTGTTCGACTTCTACTTGCAGAGCGGTTGCAACAAAAAGGTGATATTCGGTTTTGCTGATTGCACTGGTTGTACTGTTGCTGGTAACAGGTGTGATGCTGGGAAGCTTTGAGCGCGGCGACTTCGAATGATAACTTCCGAATTTCTTCGAGAAGCAACTGGGTATTTATTACAACGTTAAATATGTACGTCAAATTATCTCGCATCGATATGCGGGCTGCATAATAATAAGATAATTTGTATCTCAGTAGCCGGGGATAATTAGGAAATAAATGTTTTCTTCGCCTTCTGTGTTATGGTAGCAGCAGGGTATATATTACTTAGGGTTGACTAGCCTGGCTGCTACACTTGAAAATACGGATAAAACAACATTTTCTAAAAATGAATCCATAAAAATCGTTAGAGCCGTTTCCGAAATTCGGATTATATATATATATATGCAAAAATTGCTCGTTTAAAGGTATTAGATAGATGGATTGAAATTTCGAATTTTAATCCGATTTTAATATTTATTTGACATTCCAATGTTAAAGAGCATTGCACTAAGCTTTTATGTGAGTTCAACCCTCACGTTCAAAATTTTGAGCTTTCAAACATGTGTCAAAATAAAGTGTAATTTAAATCAAAGTAGTATTGATATCAACTTCCATGCAAATCACCCCTAAAATAACTTTCTGGGACTCTGAATTAAATAAATTTCTTCGGTTTAAATCTTTGATAATATTATTAAAATGAGCAACTTTTTTCTTCTGTCTTCTAACTTTCATATTAAGTCTCTTTATCTTCATGAACTGTTTTTGACATTTGTCCTTTCTTTATCATTTGAAATGAGTGTACCTGAAATCAAGTCAAATAAGATATAAGTATAAAGTAATATTGAAGACAAGCGAAAGATATCTCCCACCCAGTCTCAATTTAGTCGATGAGATGTTATAATTGAGATCAAATTCGCAAATAATGATGATAATAGAAACTGAAGCTAGTCATACCGATAAATCTGGAGTAGCGGAGGTACTAGGGGCTTAATCTGGCAAAGCGGAGGTGCTAGCGGCTTTATCTGGTGCAGTGGATATGATAGTGACTAAATCTAGCATATCAGATGTGCTAGGGGCTAAATCTACGCCACTTCTAAAAGCACACAAAAAGGTTCTACCTGAAAAACACTCTTTATTATCAACATAAATATTGATAAAAATAGAAAAGTAAATATTAAAATAAAATTTTATCTCTAACCTCAATCATGTAAACCATGGAGGTTAGAGAACTGGAGAACGATCGCTACGTAGCTACTAAAGCATAGCCCGCCTGTCCTTGAAAATTTGTAGAATTTATAGCGGCGCTGCTGTCGGTGAGTAGTGGCTGCGAAGTTAGCTGTTTATGAATACAAGTAGATGAAGTTAGTTGAATATTGTACAAATTTTCTTCGTGGCATTGGTGAGAAAATTTTCGTGCTCTGTAATTTTTCACTCAAGTGGTTAGGCATCAGATCCGAAAAATAGACTGAAAACGACTTTTATTGTGCGAACTTAGCAATCGCAGCGCCTCGCTTATTGTGTCCATATTTCTGGGACACTATTTTCTACGACGATCGTTCTCCTGTTCTCTAACCCTCATGATGTGAACGCACCACGTCGTATATAGTAGCCGTAGACAGAGAAACCTGTCTACGATAGTAGCATAGTACTAGCTTTTCTTTTATTTATCTATGGTACAGTCGTACTCGAATAACTCGACCAAACTTGACGAATTGTGACCTGCGGGAACTTGGCCGTTGACGGATTGTCGCTTGAATAATGGTTTGAAGTAGATTTTGATGAGTAAAAGTGATGTGATTTTGTGAATTAAGTGTCAACGCGTGTGAAATTTTAGAGCAAATGACGAAACAAGTGCTTTGATGTCGATATAAACCTCAAGTTATTTTGTTCGCTTGGGCGCCTTATGAACTTAAGTGGCTGTCGTCATCAACTGTCCGCTAGGTTGAACAGTCGTCAAAATCTCCCAAGGGCTTCGCAATGTAACGCATCAGTATATGGTGAAGAAAAAAATATATAAAATTAATGAAGATTCCGAAAGAAACGATAGGCTCAGAAGGGCTAGAACCCAGAGCCGTAAAGCCAGTTAATAAAAAAATTGACGAATTGTCGTAGACAGAGAAACCTATAGACTAATGATCCGCGTGGCCTCGAGTGAGAAAGAGCGATAACGAATTTTTAGGTTATAGAATTATCTTTATGACTTTTAAACATATTTAGATAAAAATTTTAATTGTTCTAAGAACTGAACTGAACAAGATTCACCAATCTTAAGCTCACAAAACACTTTTTTTCTCACTTAAACCAACTTGTAAACTCCGTAAATCGCTACGCTGTCGAAGTCGAAGCCGAAAAAAACCGCCACGGAGAAAGGGACAAACAATCACACCGCTCTATCTCATTTCTATGCAAGACGTAGCTTGCTACATATTTATTTATCTATGACGTACATGCATAAATCTATCTTTTTCGTGTGCGAATGTGAAAGAAGGAATCAATTTGTCTATAGGTTTCTCTGTCTACGCGAATTGTTCGGCCCGTAGACAGAGAGTACTCTGTCTACGGTTCGGCCAATAAATAATCTAAACGCGCCATAATAGTGATTATATTATTATATTCTCTTTGTGGAGTACTTTTTTATATATAGGAAAATCAAATCATTGGGTGCGTTTGGCAGAAAAAAGCGCTAGCAAGCGCTTGTAAGCAAAATGGCGATCGTAAGCAGTAAGCGCTGTCAAATCGTAAGTAGCTATTTTCCTCTAGGACACGATGTTAGTTTTAACCGGGGAACCTAACCTAATTTAAACATATTTTTGTGAAGTATTCATATTAAAGACTTACCAATCATGAATTTTTAATAACATGTATATGTCTATTCATGTCATTATATTACTTAAAACTAATATTGCAAAAAAACGACTTATAAACTCTACTTCAAAACAAACAAATTAAATAAGCAAAATGGCGGATTGTGTCAGCGCTACTGAAGTAGCAATCGTGTCCTGGCCGAAAACTATGTTAGCGCTAGTAAGCGCTTGCTAGCGCTAGTAAGCGCTTGCTAGCGCTTTTTTCTGCCAAACGCACCCAATGAATTGTTTTGAAACTGTTGTATTTGTAGTTTGTACGTTTGTACGTCAAAATTCAACGGATAAATATTTCCCTGTTAGTAAACGTAAAAAAGCTTTTTATTTGATATACGGAAAGGAAATGTTTATACACGCTATTCAGAGAGTGAAAGTAAAATCTAAATATTAATTGCAATATTATGCATTAAAGCGTATTACTGCTGTCGTTGGAAATCGATAACAACCTTATTTTAACAGTTTGGGGTAAGTAATCATTAATTTAACCATGCGAAATATGTCATGAAAACTAATTTTAATGAATTGTTACGGGTTACATATGAGTTCTGAAAAAAGGTTCAGTAATCTTGTATAATAAAAATTATACAAGATTATTGAAATAAAGTAATTGATGATAAATATGATTTATTTAGGCAATAATACTAAAATACTTATTAACTAAAATAGTATTGCTTCAATGTTTAGTAATCAACAGCTATTATTGGCATGACGCCAACGGATCCCAAAAATAAATCGTCTTTGACGTACGCGTAAGCTTCCACCGTTTACTTCCATGCCTTTTGGTATAAATTTTATAGTATTTATTAGTGACAATGGAACGCAAACAACATTCAAGTCTGCATGGTTCCTTTAGAAGCAAAGATTCGTCATCTACTACTGGGAGTGATCCTCGGGAGAAAATAAAAGATTGTCTCAGAAAATTCATTGCATTTATGTTTACACAAGTGGGTGTTGGTGCACTTGTCGTTTGCTATGCAATATTAGGTGCTGCTGGTTTTATGCATATAGAAAAGGACAATCCAGATGAACAGTTACAAAATGTTAAAGAGTGGAGAAAAATCTGCGCAGAAGAGCTATGGAACATCACAGTGAGCAATAATATATTTAATGAAAGTGTTTGGGAGCAGAATATAAACAGAGTGTTGAAGGTTTTTCAAAATAATATAACATCTGCTGTACATACAGGCTATAATGGCAGATCAGCAGAGGATATCTGGTCATTCCCTGCTGCACTAATGTACTCATTATCTGTTTTTACGATGATTGGTTATGGGAATATTGTGCCTAAAACTGTTTGGGGTAAAATTGTCACAATAGCTTATGCATGTTTTGGTATACCAATATATGTTCTGTATTTTTGTAATATGGGAAAGGTGCTTGCCCAATCATTTAAATGGCTTTACATAACAGCCCATGAATGCAGCCGAAGAGAAGATGCATTGGTTGACGAGGGAGAAATTCAACCAATTAAAAAGAAAATTACTGTACCATCTACAGCATGTCTTTGGGTCATATCTTTTTACATTTTAACGGGAACAATTATGTTTGGAGCTTGGGAAAAGTGGAACTATTTAGATTCAACATACTTCTGTGTTATAAGTCTATGCAAGATCGGTTTCGGTGATTTTGTCCCAGGAGCAAACATTACGGACTCAGCAGGTGGCTCACATCTGAAATTAGTCATTAACTTCATTTATGTCTTGCTTGGTATGGGCCTTGTTGCAATGTGCTACAATCTTATGTGTGAAGATGTCAGGGTTAAAGTTCGAGAGCTGAGGGAGGATTTAAAGAACTGTCTGGATGACATCACTCTCAAAATCACAGTCTGTATGAATGACACCAAATATTACCATCAAAGACAAACACGGCATATTAAGTGAAGAATTATATTTCTACATTTGTGCAATATTGTTATTGAATTTATTCAAGTATTAGTTATTATGAGTTTATAAGATTAGGTTTTACTAAGAATGCAGGATGCAATCTATTTGTATTTTTTGTATTTATGGCTTACAGTGGATCCCGGTAATCCATTCTCTGGCTACTGTGCACCCCCTCGTAATCCGATATGCCTTTAACATGTAGGTACAATCGAGTCACATTTTGAATCCTTCATGAATATGTGAGGAATTCTGAGAGGTGTCCTTCGCGAATATGTGGACAAACGGGTTGCAATTAGTTCGCACCACCACGAATCTGGCTTAACGCATATTGTCTCAGTTCAAATGTGACTTCAGTAGCAGCCTAGCAGGCATTCATTATTTACTGTTTAGGTATTCATTGTGCATCACATGACTTTTTTATTTTTTTTATATTTGATATGTAATTTGTCAGATTAGGAGTCTGAGGCTGTACTCTATAGTCCAACAAATTTGATAATCCTACATCGCCTTTCAAAACATCTGTCGAATTACTGCAGGTCGACAGTATTTGCCACATTTTTGCCACACTTTTTTTTAAGTTTCATAGAATAATTAAAATATGTATATGCTTATGTCCCTCCAATAAATTTCTTTGAATGTCTTTTTATATTTTATACACTATTATTAATTTTCTTGCTGTATTAAGAATTAAATTAAATTTTAGTCTATAAATATAGTATAAACAAAATACCACTGACTGATTAACTCATCATGACATCTCTAAAACTATACACCCAATAGATTTGAAATTTATTATAGTTACTTATTTTGTAATGTAGATGCTCACTAAGAATGGATTTTACTACAGTCCCATAAACATCAAATCTTGATATTTTATATCAACATTATTGTCGTCTATTATCAGCTAGTAGAAAACTATGGTCAGTTGTGTTACTATACTATTTTAATATAATATAAAAGTTATGGGTACAATTTAGTTTATAAATTTATCTGAATTAAATTTATATACCTTAAATCAGTTTACAAATTTTTATATAATATTATTAGTTTCATTAAGTGTAATATTTATATGTAATATTTATATAATTATGTGTTTATTGTACTGTGTACGTTTAGAAGCTTTATAAAATAAATTCTATTTTGAGTGAACCCAATTTTATGTGTTATATTACACCTACCTCATAATATCCAATTTTATAGATTATAATTGATATTAATTTTTTTTTATTGAATAAGGGTGACAAATGAGCAAACAGTCCACCTGATGGTAAGTGGATGCTGTGGCCATAGACATCTACATTTATCTTCTATTAAGAAACAAAATGCAGATGCATTGCCAGTCCTGAGGACTGAGATGGAATGCCTTGTTTCCTATAAAAAGGGTCTCCGGTTTTTACACTCACCATACAAAACACAGCAGCATTAAGCTGCTATTTTATGCTGGTATTCTGTGAGAGTGTGGTCCTACCCTGGTACAGCTGACCCATTTGTGCTACAACTATACTACTAATATAGCTACAGCATGGCTCTACCTCGTAAATTTTAGCTATATCATTTTCATCCATCCATTACAGGCTATAAAAGTCCACTGTTAATCATAGGTGAAATAGTCTACTTCTTTTTAAAAGGTGGGCATCACACCTGCATTCCCCTGGTGTTACAGTTGTTCATAGCAGTCCACACTTACCATTATTCACATTTAAGTGCTTGCTTGCCCCATCTTTTATAAAAAAATAGCATCCTTCATTGATTGCCTCATTAAAGGGAGATATTTGTTATAAGCATCGCATACTTAGAAGGTAGGATGGCAACTGTAGCTTTTTTATGATTTTGAGTGTCAAGAAGATGCTTCTGTCCATCTTCTGTTTCATTTTCGTCTAATAAATAGTTAAATGAATGAATGAATTCCAAAAATAAGAAAGTATTGTCCACAGAACCTTGTGCAAATCAATTCCTTGCATACCTAATGAGTTCACTTATCGAGGAAGGGTCGCTTTTCGGTATGAGACTGTTCCTGAAGAACCTCACTTACCCAACTATTGCCTCTTTAAAATATTAAGTCTTATGATATATAAGTCTTATGGTATATTTTTTTTATATAGAAGAGTGGGCAAATGAGCATGCGGCTCACCTGATTTTAAGTGACTACTGCCGCCCATGATCAACTGCAACACCATGGGAATTGCAGGTGTGTTGCCGTCCTTTAGAAAGGAGTAAGCTCTTTTCTTAAAGGTCCCCAGGTCGTATCCGTCCGGAAAAATTGCCGGTGGTAAACTATTCCACAGAGAGGTTGTACGCGGAAGAAAACTCCTTTTGAAACGTACCGTGGTAGACTGCCAAGCATCCAGATGGTGTGGATGGTATCAGGACGTTTGCCGCGTAGTGCGTTCACGAAATTTGGCGGCTGGGATTAATCCGAACAATTCCTCAGAGCACTCTCCATGGTATATGCGAAAGAAAATGGTAAATGCAGTGCTAGTGAATTGAGCCGATCGGAAAGCACTTGGTCGTCGACGATTCGAGCCGCTCTGCGTTAGATGCGGTCAAGTGGAAGGAGCTGGTACTGGGGAGCCCCAGCCCAGAGATGGGAACAGTATTCCATGTGCGGCCGAACCTGCGCCTTGTAAAGTTGCAGGCGGTGTGTCGGCATGAAATACTGTCCCGCTCTGCTGAGCACGCCAAGTTTTTTGGAAGGCAATTTGGCCTTCTCTTCCAAGTGCTTCACCAATAACTCGACTTCAGACACAAGTTTGTCCCGGTACTCGGAGACGTTTTCCCTAGAAATATTGGCACAACTGGTGTACAGGGCATCATCAGTGCTGTCATCTGCATAGCAATGAATGTTACGGGTTTGCAACATATCATTGATATGCAGAAGAAACAGCGTTGGCACGCAGCCTTGTGGAAGCATTAATAGGCTTGTAATCGGAGCTTGCACCGTCTACAACGACCTTGATGCTCCGATCTGCAAGAAAGCTGGTGAATCAATTCCATAATTCCTCGGGAAGCCCATAGGAAGGGAGCTTCGAAAGAAGAGCTTTGTGCCAAACCCGATCGAAGGCCTTCGCAATGTCCAAGCTAACGGCCAATGCCTCTTCCTTGGAGTCTACTGCCGCCGCCCATCTATGAGTCAGGTATACCAGAAGATCACCAGCTGATCAACCACGATGGAAACCGTTTTGGTGGTCACTAATTAGCTGGTGATTCTCAAGGTACCGCATGAGCTGGCAGTTCACAATGGACTCCATTGTTTTGGAGAACAAGGAGGTGATGGCGATAGGCCGGTAGTCGGACGGGTCTGAGCGGTCGCCGTTTTTAGGGATCGGGTGGACGAAAGCCGTCTTCCATGATTTTGGGACTACGCCTAGGGAGTAGGAGTACCGGAAAAGACGCGTTAAAACCGGTGCCAAATCTGGAGCACACGTTCTCAGCACAATTAGGGGGATTCCGTCAGGCCCTTGTGGATGTCCAGGGAGAGGAGTGCTTTGCGAACCGAGCGCTGTGTGAACTGCACTTCCGGCATGGAGCACTCACACCGCGGCATGGTCGGCGGCGTACTCCCCCGTCATCGAGAGTCAAGTTGGACGCAAAGATAGAGCCTAGAAGATCGACTTTCTCCTTTGCGGTATGGGCCAGTGAGTCGTCCTCCCTGTGCAGAGATGGAAGAGATGGCTGACAGAAATTCCCCTGGACAGCCTTGGCGAGAGACCAGAATGCACGGGTTCCAGAAGGAAGGCGAACTAGTTTCTCGCCAATTCTGCCTATGAGCTCTGACTTTGCCTTGGCAATGACTCTTGAAGGACCTAGAGGCGGAATTATACTTCTTTTTTAGAGCGCTGGTGTTTACATCCCGGGATGCTGACGCGTCAGCCCAGGCTTGGTAGCACTCCTGCTTATAGCATGATACTATTTTACGGGAGCGACCAAACCATGGCTGTGATTTGCCTCCGATGGGCACCACAGAGGAAGGAATATAAAGTTCCACACCCTGAAGTACCACATCAGCGACAGAATCCGCAACAACGTTGGGATCGTCCGGCTAGAAGCAAACCCGCCCCCAAGGGTAGGATGCAAAGAAAGACCGCATCCCATCTCAATCGGCTGACCTATAATGCCAAACACGGCGGCAGCCTGCAGAATGAAACTGCGATTTCAGCGTGAGTGGCACCACACTCCGGACAAGACAATGGTCCGAGGAGCTTAAAGGGGCGTAGAATGGAAATCTGATATCCGTCCGGGTGAGTGGTCAGCAGAAGGTCCAACAGGGATGGTGCATGATCCTCCACGTCTGGAGTCCGCGTAGGCGAAGTAACCAGTTGTGTCAGACCATATGCCAAGGCAAAATCATGAACAGATCTCCCCGCATGATCGGTTAAACGTGAACCAAGCCATTCGGCGTGATGGGCGTTAAAGTCGCCGAGGATCACGATCTCTGCGGTGGGGATCTGCTGTAGCAACGAATCTGTAGCCATTTGGACATGGTCGAGGAGTCGGTCTGTTTCGGCATTACCGCTATGGGACCTATAGAGGCACTCGTAGACGCCAAAGGATGGACAGGTCCGAACCTTCAAGTCTGCCGAGGCGTCGAGAACAGATGTCCTCTCTGACGTAAACGCAAACTCCAGCCCGAGGCACAAAGGAGTATTCCAGTTTGTACCCCGGGTAGGAGAGATACGAGACATCAGCCGGAGAGGTCACCTGCGTCTCGGTCAGAAAGAGCAGAGCCAGCCTCGCCGTCTCGAGATGGTAGTGGACGGTGTTTAGGCTAGAGTGAAGTCCCCTGATATTGCAGAAATTCACGGACAACATGGCAGGGGTCGCCTTGGTCTTGTTGCTCCGTTTGCCCCGTAGTAGTTGTAGTCTTAAGCGGAATTTGCCCCCCCCCCCCCCCCCCCCCCCGAATACGCCGGGCAGCCTGAGCACCCACGCTCAGAAGTGGAGAAACATGGTCGTGGATGCTCAGCGACAGCGAGCTCAGCTCGTGTTTCAGCTATATTACAGTTGTAGCATGAATGGGTCGGCTTGACCAGGGAAGGACCATGCTCTCACAGAATACAAGCATAAAACAGCAGCTTAGCTGCTGTGGTTCATGGAGTGTAAAGAACCGAAGACCTTTTTATTGGATACGAGGCATTCCATCTTAGTCCTCAGGGGTGAAAGGCCTCAGTATGTTGATTTAATGTGCCACAGTATTCTCTTCCGTTAGCTGAACTGTGTGCATGTTAGAAACCTTTAATCTATTATAAAGAAAAAATTTATTAGCAGCAATGCCGTTGCCGTAAGGGGTCATCAAAATGCGGCCGCTACGGCTGCGGCGCGTTGTTGGCTTGGAGGGGCGCGTCAATGACGTAGTGTTCTGCCCCGCGACGCGACCTGCCCCTAAGCAGGGCGCACTTGTCTTCTTCGGCGGCGATATTCAGGTATAATAATAATAATAATGTCCTCCAGACCGAATCACGGCCACGGCGGCCTGCCTCAACGGAGGCTAGCCATTGGCGCAGGACAGGATTATAGTGCCCAAGTCTATGCGCAAGCACAGTTGCACTCTCTATTCACTCTCATAATCCGATGAGACGGTAAACCAACACGACCGGAGAGAGATCAGGCTCAGGACCAACGGCTTTACGTGCTTTCCGAGGCACGGGGGTGAGACACCGCCAACTTCCTGACTCCGGGCAGCTGCTGAGAATTTCTGAAAAACTCAATAATTGATTTCTTGGCCCGACCCGGGATTCAAACCCAGGACTTCATGATCAGCAATCGCACTACAACAACCACTAGACCAACGAGGCAGTCTATTCATCATCATTCATATCAGTATATAATATTCAGGTATATTCAATATAAAAAAATGCATCACCATGTCTGGATATAAAGGTGTCCGGTGTCCGGCATCTACGACTTTTTCTGTCACCACGGCCGCACCACTTTGGTATGAAGTAAAATATTTGACAGATCATAACTTTTTTCTGAAATATTAGTTATATTTTGTATTCATCAGATTAGAAACGAATAAACCAAACTACGGATAATTCAAAAGAAGAAGAACTTAAAAATATAATGTGTAAAAAAATTTTAGAACACACACCATTAAGGCATTGTTTCATTGTTCGAAAGTTCTTTCTTAATAGCATTTTCAAAAGCAACTTTACAATGATACCGACACTATTATGTGTGACTATTTGCGTGACAAATAAGTTCACCTTAGTTCCACTTAGCAACATCTACTGAGCGTGACATTATTGGAGCCCTCATTAAAGAATATCCTTGAAATAGCTTACCATCATCATTATAGTCTATCAAAAGTCCACTGCTGAACGTAGACCTCTCCCAGAAATTGCCTTATAGGTGAGATTTTTTCCATAGTTGCCATGCCAGGTGGCTGCCTTGGCAGGTGCATTGGCAACTGCAGTTTTTTTATTATTTTGAATTGTTATCAGGGTTGTTTCTTGTTAAATTTTTCTTTGTTGCCTCTTTCGACACCAAACCACGATCGATATTAATTGCATGCCTCCTCAGAATACGAATTTAAGGATGTTTTTGACATTACTTTGAAGCATAGCATTTATATATGATAGGACTATGCTGTAGCTATATTATGGTTGTAGCACAAATGGGTTGGCTTGACTGGGGAAGGACTGCACTCTCACAGAATACTACCGTAAAATAGCAGCTCTTCTGTATGTCATATGGTGAGTGTAAAGAACTGCACACCCTTTTTACTGAAAACAAGGCATTCCATTTTATTACTCGGGCATCACAACACATCTGCATTTTGTTTCTTAATCAACGATAAATGTAAATATCAATAGGCATATCATCCTCTTAACTTCAGATGAACTGTGTGTTTGTTTACCCTATTCCCCCCTATTCTAATAAACCCAACATTGTAATAGGAATGGAATTATATAAAGTGTGGTAAAAATCAAACTCACAAATGGAGTTGAGTATTAATCATTTTAAAAAATGCATGAACAATTGTCTCCATTTCTCTCATTCAAACAACGCGCTGCATGATATAAATTCTGCATTATAGCTTATAAGTTCTGTGTTATAAGTTCTGTGCTTTGAAGTTGGATATTAAATCTAGCATATAAAACAATATTTCGCCTGTTTGCAGGACTATCCTGAAGTAATGCAGGCACACCGGGACTACCAAAATTACCTAAAATATAATCTGGAGAACACGGCGCGTATGCTTGGCTTTAATTTCCCTACAAAACACATACTGGTTGTGAAACCGTCTAGGTAAGTATTCCAATAATATTACAGTATAAAAGTCCACTGATGACTGTAGGCTTTCCCTATAGATTGGCAGAAGGGTTGGCAAAAGCAGTTTTTTTATTTTGAGTTAGGAAGATGCTGCTGCCTATCACACGTTTCAATTTCTCTCTGTCGTCTCTTACGACACCCACGGGACGATACGGGCTAGTGGATATTCTTATTGCATTGCTGTAAAAGTTTTATTTTGAGTTAGGAAGGTGCTGCTGCCTATCACACGTTTCAATTTCTCTCTGTCGTCTCTTACGACACCCACGGGACGATACGGGCTAGTGGATATTCTTATTGCATTGCTGTAAAAGTTTTATTTTGAGTTAGGAAGGTGCTGCTGCCTATCACACGTTTCAATTTCTCTCTGTCGTCTCTTACGACACCCACGGGACGATACGGGCTAGTGGATATTTTTATTGCATTGCTGTAAAAGATTAGAAGTCTTACCAGTGTTGAAACAGCTTGACTAGTTTACTTTTGCTATTTCCGTAGCATAATGTCGTATGTTATTTTGCTATGGGGCACGCGACTATCCCTTAAATTTGTTTGTTTCACAGAAGAGGGCCAGTAGAACAATCTACGATTTAAAATCTAAAGAGTCGCTCAGACTAACATTTAAAGAAATTAATATATTAACTTTGGTCTCTCAATACATTTATGAAAATGTAATGTAACTTACACAAAGATAAAAGTAGTTTTGCAAAAATAAGTGATATTCATTCTGTAAAAACTAGGAACTTGTGTCTGACAAGCTAGTACCAGTTACTTGACTTACTTGATGGCATTCGTTTTTTGAGATAGTCATGGAGTTTTCTTAATCGATTATCTTCAAAAAGGAAAAACCATTACAGGAGCATACTACGCATCATTACTTTACAAACAGAAGGCGTAATTTGCGGAAAAACGTTCACATTTGCAGAAAAAAAATCCTGTTTCACCATTGAATTAAACTATTATTTACGGATTTTATCGCGTTTAATTACTTTAATTTGTTTTTATTATTATCCCGACGTTTCGGGTGCTTTACAGCACCCATGGTCACGGGGGGGACTGAGATGTTTGACGTCCCAATGTCATAGTTAGTCCGGCTACCTTCAGTTTTTTAATATTAATTTTTGGTCCGATTTACGCAAAACGAGCTTATAGTATCATGAAGTCTTGCAGTGGTATGCTTGGGTTTGGGTTTAATTTTGTTAATTATAGGATCCCAAGCAGATGGTAGCACCCATTACCCTTAAATTTACGTTCGCGTAAATTTAAGAAATCATCCTGTTTCACCATGACAACGCGCCGTCTCACAGCTCAGCGGTTGCCAAGGCGAAAATCCTGAACTGCTTGACCATCCGCCTTATTCACTAGATCTAGGCCCAAGCGATTTCTTGTTTTTCCCTCATCTAAAAATTGCGGTTGGAGGACAGAGATTTTGGTCCAATCAGGAGAAAATCACGTTCGTGAACAAATATTTTGCAGGGAGAAAAACGCCGAGTACTATTTGGACGGATTAAAGAGATGAGAGTATCGCTGAAAGAATTGTGTAGAGTCACAAGGAGACTATGTAAAAAGAAAAATTAAGCCTTGTATCTTTGTTAGGTCGGAACCTTGTCAGACCAACCACGTAACCTGATAATATTCGGTTAAATACTCGAAAACCAAATCGAATACGAAATCATATTCGGGAGTAAGCCTATAAATGACTAACCTGTGTGAGTGCAGAAATTACTTATGACAAATAAATGTAATAAAATTCTTAAATCATAGATAACAGTTAGCAAATAAAATAAATGAAACTTTCACAGGATAGAATACAAAAGCTTCAGCTGCTACGACAACTTCGTTCCTAGCAACAATGCTGGTGTACCGGATCACACGCCCACACACAGTGCACTCCTTCATCTTGAGAGGTAATGCATCTTTAACAGATTCGATTAAATTTCAAGTCAACTGGCCGTATACAGTATATCTATGTGTATATATATATATATATATATATATATATATATATATATATGATGTCTTCCGGCTGCCACTTTGCCTGGCGTATGTGGACTATGAGAAAAGCCTTTGATTCCGTCGAAATTTGGGCGGTGCTACAGTCCTTTCAGCGGTTGACTGTCGGTATATCGAAGTGCTGAAGTGTTTGTACAGTAGGGCTACGATGGCTATCCGAGTACAGAACCAGAGTTCGAAACCTATCCAACTGCAGAGAGGTGTAAAACAGGGTGACGTTATATCCCCGAAACTCTTCACCGCTGCGTTGGAAGACATTTTCAAGCTACTGGACTGGAAAGGATACGGTATTAACATCAATGGTGAGTATATCACTCACCTTCGATTTGCCGACGATATAGTCCTTATGGCAGAATCGCTGGAGGACCTTAGCACTATGCTCAATGATCTCAATGGCGTCTTCCAACGGATAGGTCTTAAGATGAACATGGACAAAACAAAGATCATGTTTAATGTCCTGGTCACACCTATGCCGGTAGTTGTTGGGAGCACTATGCTCGAAGTTGTTGACGAGTACATTTACCTGGGACAAATAGATAGGTCCAACTTCGACCGAGAGGTCAATCGACGGATTCAAGTCGGCTGGGCAGCGTTCGGGAAATTACGACACATCTTCTCGTCAGGTATACCTCAATCTCTGAAAACTAAAGTGTACAACCAGTGCATGTTGCCAGTGATGACTTACGGATCTGAGACGTGGTCCTTCACTGCTGGCCGTATGAGGACGCTCAAAGTCGCTCAGCGAGCAATGGAGAGGGCTATGCTCGGAGTTTCTCTGCGTTATAGTCTCAGAAATGAGGATATCCGCAGTATAAACAATAGTGACCGACATAGCCCAACGGAATAGTAAGCTGAAGTGGCAATGGGCCGGCCATATAGCTCGAAGAACCGATAACCGATGGGGAAGAAAGGTTCTCGAGTGGCAGCCTCGTACCGGTAGGCGTAGTTTAGGGCGACCCCCCACTAGATGGAGTGACGACCTGGTAAGACATGCAGTCGATAGATGCAGGTGGCTCAGGACCGTGCTTTGTGGTATAACCTGGGGGAGGCCTATGTTCAGCAGTGGATTTGTGAAGGGCTGTAATAATGAATGATGATATATATATCCTATCCTATACTATTAAACGAGCAATTCTTGTATATATGTATATATATATATATATATATATATATATATATATATATATATATATATATATATAATCGGGATCTCGGAAACGGCTCCAACGATTTTCATAAAATTTAGTGTCCAGGGAGTTTCGGGGATAATAAATCGATCTAGCTAAGATTTATTTTTAGAAAATGTCTTTTTGTCCGTGTTTTTAGGCAATTAAAAACTGCTACAATATAGTTAGAATAAGAAGGTAAATTTTGACAGTTTGGTAATGATTATAAATAGCTTATTGGTATAATGGGCGGTCACAAAATCGTAAAACCCCGGTTCGAGCCCAGACCGACCGACCGACTTTTTTATTTTTTTTTCAAGTTTCTTTCTTTTTTGAGAAAATATATTTTTTTCGAGCCCTTTTTTAGTATTTTTTAAAAACACGAAAATTTAAATAAAAATAATTGCACTCATGATTTTTTATTCAAATAACCAGTTCAGTTTTTTCTGTTATGTCGCTAAGATCAAAAAATATTATTTATAATTCATCAGTATGTAATTTGTATCTAAATATAATTTCCAAAACACACGAATTAAAAAAATCGAGCGAAAAATACCGAGCAAAGCTCGGTCAACCGGGTACTATATATATATATATATATATATATATATATATATTGGCCAATGTCATGTCAGTCATGATGATGATGCCATGCAGTAATACAGTTTACATACTTATAAAAGGCATTTTCGAAGTCACGTCTTGGCAATACCATCACTTTTATATTAGGTATAGGGTACATTCACGCTTCTGGCGTTCGCACGAATTGTAAAATTGCTCCTACCCTCACAAACAGATGCTTTGCCGGCCACCACCCTATTGTTGTCAATATTCAATTCATTCGAATTCTTACGTTGGTAACGCGTACAGCAAAGGCGTGAAATAATTTGCCAGCATCTGTCTTTCCATCTGCTTTCAATGTAGGTGTCTTCAAGGCAATAATAAGTAAGTCTTTGTTAGGTTAAGACAGTGCGTTATACCATCTTCGACTGCATCACCAACTACCATCAGGTCTGATACTGGTAGAGCACCAGCATATAATACTGTTACGACGACCAGTTGCGTATTGCGTCACATTGCATAGAATGTTCTCGACGATAAGGGTCAGCGGCCTTTGTAAAGTAATAAAATGTGAAGGTATAAAAAAAATAGATAACGCTCGGACTATTGATGCAAACAAGAAGCAACCTTATATTTACGTATTTAAAGTCTTTTTTCCTTTGCATATTCTTATCGTTATGCTATCCTGAGTGTTCTTGTACTTTCCGGTAGAAAGAGTGGAATGATCTATAGTTCTATATTTCTTTAATCGACTATAAAATGCAGGAGAGTTAATTATTTCGGGAACGCGAAAGTGAACTCTACTCTTGAAAGCGACTATGAGAATTCGACTTATGACATCAGGGATTAATAAGGACCTCGCTAAAGAAGTTTAGTGATTTTGGACGACGTATTTATATACTTGCTGTGTGTGGAAAAATACATAATTTTTATTCCAATCGGCATTTTTAGTCACCCCGCATGTAACAATACTTAAAAAAAGTCAAAGTGAAACTATTGTACATTACACTATCATATTGATTAAGAAAATGTTTTTTGTATAGGTTACTTCAAAGTGTGAGCAGCAGACTCAAATCCCTCCCCATAACGGAGCTGGTGGAAGCAGCCAACGCCGCTTTATTGTCGGAGGAGATTGATATAGAAGAGTTGCATGTGAGTGTGTATGTAATTTAAATGGCTATTAAGCCTGTAGCCTTCCTATCCATACAGGTAAATGAAACACCAACTGCATAAGAAAGTATACAGGATGTTAGTGTAAACACCGTTATCCTTGAAACCAGTGGTTTGGTTTCACTTATAGAACGTAAATTCAATGAATTAACAAAAAGCTATTTTCTTTCATAAAATTCAAAAAGTTTCTGTCCGACACCGTCCGTAAATTCATAGATACCCTATGCGCCCGAGTGACGTAATCACTAAAGATCACCGCCCGTGCTAGCTACCTACACAACATTCCAATAAAAACACAATAGGTACACGTAACCTGTGATGTAACTTTTCCTTCATACTTTCTTCCTGGCAGATTTTACTAAAAAAATGTTGTAATCTTTCATTGAATTTACATTCTATAAGTGAAACCAAACCACTGGTTTCAAGGATAACGGTGTTTACACTAAAACCCTATACCTACGCTGCTTATAAAAAAAATTGTCTATCTGTCGGTCTGTCTGTCGTTTGTGTGTTCTGGCTAACCTCCGAAATGGCTGGACCGATTTTAAAGGGACTTTCACAGGCAGATAGCTGAGGTCATTAGGAGTAATTTAGGCTACTTTTATTTTAGAAAAACAATTAGGCTTCCGGGCATAAAAGAAATCAAAACCCATGAAATCCAACCGTAATAAATTATACGGGAATCAACCCGCTGGGAACAGTTAGTAAAACATAAAATTATATAAGGGATCATTAAAAATGATGTATGCCATTAAATTCGATACACACAGCCTGCACGCTCACCAGATTTAAGCCCTATTGATTTTTTTATTTGGGGATTTTACAAAGAGATGGTGTATGCTAGAGAAAGTAATTCGGAATATGAATTAAGGGAAAAATTCAGACAGTGCGCAGAAAAAATCAAAGAAAATACGAATGCTTTCCGAAGACTAAAAGCAAATTTTTTAAGACGATGTAGATTGTGTATCGAAGTTAATGGCCTTCATTTCGAAAATTTACTTTAAATAAATTTATCTTAAATTATTTACTAGTTTTATTATGAATCTTGAAATCATTTGTCCAGAACGTAGTAAAATGATACCTTGTTTTCAATAAATTTTAAACAATACGTAAGTAAAGACACTGGATGTTATTTTTGCTAACCTGAAGCATTTACTATCTTAGTTTAGCCTTAGAAATGATAAAAAGATTTTTTAAATCAAATTAACTATTCAGGTAGTTTCCTGCCTGAGTAACTTCAGAAGTCTGTAACAGAAAAACTGGCCTACTAAGTGTCATTTTTTTAATGTTATTATGAAAGATTAAGGCAATGCCTGTATACAGGGTTACTGGTAATTCGACGTATTCCCGCCAAGGCGTGATAGTTGGGGTCATAACCTATCAAATGAACCATAAAATGCATTATGCAAATGTGGACCAATTTCGAGATATTTAGGTTTAATTATTTTTTTTCAAAAATCCCAAAAGTCTGGTGTCAAAAATTTCTTAAAAAAAACTTACAGCTGTATTATTTTCATTTTATTATTTTTACTTAATGAAAACTTGGATACTTATTTATCAATACTACAGTGTGCAAAAAGTCTCATCATTTACGAAGTAACGCTACTAAAAGTACAACTTTTTCCAAACAGAAGATAAGTAATTAAAAATATAAATGATTTTGTAAAAAATAATTGTATGTGACCAATTGTGCAAATCATGTTAAAAACATCCCTACTTATCTAGCTACCCAACGAAGTACGAATTTAGCTTGTAACTTAAATAGTACAGAAAAAACTTGAAAAAAAAAGGGGCCAGGTAGACAAGTTCCGAGTAGCAATGTTTTGGGTAATCCCAAACAATCGCTTCTCGGAACCTTATCAACAGCTGCAGGAATGCTCGTAAAAGATTGTGCGTTTGAACTTACGCTATTGTTTACATTTAGTGTGAAATTAGAAACTAGTTAAACAAGAAGAAACTGTTCAATCAGTCATCAGTATTACAGGCATCGTACACACGCGCGCATATCCCTCCCTGTTACACCTAAAGAAGTTGAGTTTCAAAGTTTTAATGGCGGCGGAACCACCAAGACGCGGAGATCATGCAAGGCAATCATTTTCCAACGAGGAATACGCAGATATCTTTTATCTCTATGGATATTGTGACGGTGATGCTGCAGCTGCTCGCCGTGAATACCTACAGCGCTACCCTAATCGCAGACCACCCCATGTCACAGTGTTTAGTGCAGTGTATCGTAGAGTACGAGGGACTGGAAATGTTCAAAGGCAACAACGTGATGCTGGCAGGCCACGTGGCATACCCCGTATACCGCGTGCGGAAGATGAAGAAATTTTGAGTAAATTTCAAGAAGATCCAACCACTTCCACGAACATAGTTGCCCGTCGCTTAGGTGTATCGCAGTGGAAGGTCTGGTCTACAGTGCATACTGCGGGGCTTTATCCGTACCACTACACACCAGTGCATGTGATGGAAGAAGGAGATCCAGTTAGAAGATTGGATTTTTGTAGATTTATGTTGAACGCAGATGCAGAAGATCCAATGTTTTTTAGAAAAATATTGTGGACTGATGAGTCGAAGTTCGATCAAGACGGTATTACAAATTACCATAATTTACATTTTTGGACTCCAAAAGATCAAAGAAATCCTGGAAAAAAGAGACCTTATAAATCACAAAGAAGATTTTCACTAAATGTTTGGATGGGGATTATTAACGACAATTTAATTGGGCCTTATTTTCTGCCAAACTATTTAAACGGTGAAAATTATGAAATATTTTTAAAGGAGGACTTATCCGGATTGTTACACGATGTTCCTCTCGCCACAAGGCAAAACATGTGGTATCAACATGATGGGTGTCCTGCGCACTGTCGTGTAACTGTGCGACGGTGGCTGGACGAAAATTATCGACATCGGTGGATTGGCAGAGGAGGACCAATTCCATGGCCAGCAAGGAGTCCTGACATAACACCGATGGATTATTATGTCTGGGGGCACATAAAGAGCATCGTGTACTGCGACAATGTGCCAGTGCCGACCCTTAATCAACTGAGAGACCGCATTATCAACGCGACAAACGACATAAGACGAACATTAACCTCAAACGTTATTAAAAGCGAATTAAGAAAACGAATGCGTGTCTGTATACGGAATAGGGGCTCCCATATTGAGCAAAATTTGTAAATCGTATTAAAATAAATAAAGCTAATTTCAATCAAGTGCTTTGTTTCATTTCCTTAATTAATATTGGTTAAAAATAAAACACAAATTCCTTTGTCTGCTTAGAACTCGACTACCTGACCTCATTCTTTAAATTTTTTTTCCGTTTCTACGTAAGCAAACTACAAAGTTGATACTTCATTAGGTAGCTAGATAAATAGGGATGTTTTTAACATGATATGCACAATTGATCACATACAATTATTTTTCACAAAATCATTTTTATTTTTAATTACTTATCTTCTGTTTGGAAAAAGTTGTACTTTTAGTAGCGTTACTTCGTAAATGATGAGACTTTTTGCACACTGTAGTATTGATAAATAAGTATCCAAGTTTTCATTAAGTAAAAATAATAAAATGAAAATAATACAGCTGTAAGTTTTTTTTTAGAAATTTTTGACACCAGACTTTTGGGGTTTTTGAAAAAAAATAATAAAACCTAAATATCTCGAAATTGGTCCACATTTGCATAATGCATTTTATGGTTCATTTGATAGGTTATGACCCCAACTATCATGCCTTGGCGGGAATACGTCGAATTACCAGTAACCCTGTATAAGATGTAAAACCATGGGTAGTTGGCTTTAATATAAAAATATTTATCCGATTTAAAAAAAAACGCTATTTTCTTTCATAAAATTTAAAAAGTTTCTGTCCAACACCGTAAATTCATGGATACCCTATGCGCCCGAGTGACGTAATGACTGTAAAGATCACCGCCCGCGACACATAGAGGACTGAGATACTTGACGTCCCAATGTCATAGTTAACCGGGCCACCTTCAGTTTTTTAATATTAATTTTTGGTCCGATCTACGCAAATGATTCCATTCATAGATGAGTTTGAAAATTTTTGACTTAAATATATTCGAGCATGTATGGGATAAACTTGGAAAACAAATTAAGAAAGGAAATTCTGTTCCGGCTAATTTGAGAGATCTTAAAAACGCATTATAGAAAGAATGGAACGCAATTTCTCAAGAAGCTCCCAATGTCTCGGAAGCAGTTCGAAGAGCTAAAGGAGGCAACACTAAGTACTGCTCACGTTATTTCCTTTCTCAAGCGTTTATGAAAAAAAAGATAAAATATTAAGTACAAAAATGTTTGCCTTCTGGAAAAATTTTCTTTTTTTTTCTTAATTTGATTAATAATTATGATTTGATCGTTTATTTCAACGTTTACAATTTTAAATTAACGAATAATAAGCAAAATCCAAATAAATAAACTTGATTGTCACTAATATCCATGATATTTTGTTTTTTATACAATTTTCTGCGTTCCTCTAAATTTGTTATAAAACTGTTCGTGAGTATATTTTAAGCTGTGATTTGTTTTTAAATTTAGGAGCCCTGAGTCAGTCAATCATTCAATCAAGCTTTCCAAGGTTATAAATATGAAAATTCTTGTGGAAATATTTCAGAACTCAATGCAGCGAGCCAGCGGAGCCGACAGCTCAAACGGCACAAACTCGGCCGAACACAAGCCGTGAGTAGGTTTAGTTCCAATGGATGTTGTGGTTTTTATGTAATAAATAACCGTATACTATGTGTTAATCGAATCAATTCATTAATATCCCCAAGGAATTGGGAAAAAACGATAGCTAAGACTTAAATTTCAGAATATGCTAGCATACCAGATTCGATCTCCACTCTGATGAAATTGGTAATTGAAAGAAAGAAAATATATATATTTAGTAACACATTATAGCAATTTGCTTACAACAATACATTGAGCTATTATGTACTACGTACTAGAGGCGACACTGCATTCAGCTACTATGTTCCACACAACTGCGATGCATACACCGCACTTTAATCAGTCACTCGCTAGGCGCCTGTAGAGTTGTCACGTGTTGTGTTGATTTAAAAAAAATCTCTTGATAAAAATATGCCGTCGTGTGTACTTAGATATTGCGCAAATAATTCAAGAAATGTCAGTAAAAACCAAGAAATTACTTTCAATCGGTTAATAAGATACTTAATCAATAAAAAGTATTATAGATTAATAATAAAACAAATTATTCCTAAGACGCCATTTCGTGTCATGGAATATAGACTATGAAATTAATATGTTCAGATGCGACATAATTGTGGGTACCAAAGTATAAAACGATTATATTATTATACACATTTTTTTTTGTAGAAACATATATAAGTTATTATAATTCGGCTTATTTTTCATGTTTATATCTGCTTATTATTCTTTTATTTTATTTTTAGGTTCCCACATCAACGTCAAAGTGGAATAAATTCGTCCATTATTAATTATCGCGTGCCCAGCATTTATGAAAGACTCTTATTCTAATTTAAATAAATATATTTTTAATTTAAATGTTATGTTAATAAGTTTTGTTAAACATATATTTAGTATATATATTTAGTGTGTATATTTTATATTTGACTTTTTAAAATATTCAGATAAAAATATCATTAAAATGTAATTGTGATATAATATTATGTAATATTATATTAAATAACCAAATATAATATACAAAATAGATGTCATTTATTTTGTATATTCTAATTTTTATATGTTAATTTAAATTTAATTTAAATATTGTTCTCGATATAATTTACCATATTTAACAATATAATCTACTATTACCTACGGATCATTCTACCTATGTTTATTCTATGATAAAAAAACAACCGCGCGAACACAGAGTAGCGCACATTTTTTGTTTGAGATAGCTGTTCTGGTACGTAAGTACATATTACTTCAATGCAACAATAGCATATTTTGAATTTGGTAAATGGTTACTAGAAAGTTACCTAACTTAGCATATTCTTGGTACTAAGAGAGTACTTCAACGCTGATCTCCCGTAGGTGCCAATGAATATTTAACAAAAAGTAAATGTCACAAAATTAATCATTAAAATTAATTATTACATCTTAGTCCTCACAGGTGACAACGCAATTGCAAAAATAAGAAACAATCAAGTACTCAGAAAATATCATAATTTCCTGTTGTAATATTTTTAGTTGATTGCATAAAAGATATACAGATTATTAAGCCTTTTGCTGCCATGTCAGTCACTTTGTACGGAGTATTGCATTTTAAACGTGACTGACTGCAGCTTTTAATGTTAAATAATAATAATAATAATAAATACAATAAATTATTGATAAATTCTTATAGGGAACTGCTTTGGTGGCGCAATGAGCTAACCCTGGACAAGTGCCGGCTGTCCCTGATGGGTTTCAGCAAAGGCTGCGTGGTGCTCAACCAGCTCATATACGAGTTCCACTACACCAAGACCCTCACGCCGGGAGATGAGCACATGGTGAGGTGAGAATTGGTTGATTTTGGCTACTGTACCAACAAGTAATTTAGTGTTTTTTTTTCTCTTCATCGGGCTGTCATATTTTCTAAACCCACTCACTGCTGAATACAACTTTACAAGAATCCGCTCAACCTGATATAGGAATATTTAGATCTAGGTTTGAGTAGAATTGTCATTTGGGTTTACACTAAGTTGCCAAGTAAGCGGTAAATCAGTAGGTACTTAAAATTGTAATTAACAATTTCGTTGGTTTTTTTATAGGATAGGGTGACAAACGAGCACACCTTCCACCTGATGGTAAGTGGTTGCTGTGGCGCATAGACATCTACATCTATCCTCGATTATGAATCAAAATGCAGATGCGTTGTCACCCGTGAGGACTAAGATGGAATGCCTCGTTTCCAGTAAAAACGATCTCCAGTTCTCTACACTCCTCATACGAAACACAGCGGCATTAAGCTGCTATTTTACACTGGTATTCTGTGAGAGGGTGGTCCTTCCCCGGTCGAGCCGACCCATTCGTGCTACAACTATACTACTAATATAACTGCAGCATGGCTCTACCACGTATAAAATGTGTGAATGGTGCTGCTGGTAACGAACTCGGATAAGTAGCATTCTGTGAAATTTATAGCAAATACTTTACCTGGATCTGAGGTACCACAGCTCTATACTTGTTGCACTTATAGTGCTCTCATATCATGCACAGTTGATAGCTTCCGATTGTTCTGCAATGGTTAATAACATTCCGTTCTAACTGAACTTTAAAATTGAATTTCATTAGGAGTGCAGGGCAATGCAACTTATTATCTTATTATCTTGAAAAAGAAGGATAGGTCAAGTAAATACCTACGGTTGTCCAAGCTCTGCATCATTAGCAACTCTAGTAGGTTCTTGTAGTGGCTCAATATTATATGCCAGAAGTGTGAGAACACCAAGTGTTGAACTAATCGTTTTTGAATGAGTTCAATACGAAGTATGTGAGTGGCATAATGTGGACGCCAGACCACACTTCCATACTCAAGGATCTATTTGACCAAGCGATTGTATAGCGCAATTTTTGTGGAAGGGCATTTGTATACTCTAGCGTTTCTTATAATATGTAGAACCCAAAATCTTGGACGGCCCTTCCTTTGATGTAGTCAATATGTAGGACAAATGTCAATTAACAGTCCATAAGATTTCTAACTACTGTCTTTTCTTCTAATCGAATCCCATTAATGCTGTAGACGGATGAGATAGGATTCAATTTTCTTGTGAATTTAATGTGAACACATTTATTGATATTCAGCTCCATTCCATTCGTCTGACACCACTTCACTAGCGCGTCAAGATCTTTTTGTAAATTCAAAACATCCTCTTGTGTCTCAATGATTTTTCACAATTTTAGGTCATCTGCGAACATTGACGGAGACGAGTATTTTATGTAATTAGGTAGATCCTTTACAAAGATATTGAAGAGAATAGGCCCTAGGTGATAACCTTGCGAAACACCAGAAGTAATAACGCGTCACTCTGATCTGAAACCATTAACCACTACATAGAAAGAGCGTCCAGATAGATAGGATTCGAACCAAGCTAGAACAGACCCCCTATTCCGTATGCTAATAATTTTACCAGAAACTGTCGATGGACTACTCTATCAAAAGCTTTGCTAAAATCTGTATATAACGCGTCTACTTGTTTATTGCCATCAATACGACTAACAATGTCCTCAATATACGTAACTAGATTAGCATCAGTAGACCTACCTTTTGTGAAGCCGTGTTGGTTTTCGTTTAAATATTTGTCGAAGTAGGCTTGAAGAATAAGGCAGACTAGAGACTCGAATACTTTAGCTAATGAGGACAATATGGAAATAGGCCTATAGTTGCTAATGAGCTGAGACACTTTAGATACCTTCCAAGCATTGGGAAAAACCCCAGAACTCAATATGTTGTAAAAGATAATAAATAAGGGCCTCCATCAGGCATGATGCACATCGTGAAATGAGTAATGGTGAAATATTATCACTTCCAGGGCCCTTCGTTACATCAATATTGACAAACATTTTATAGATTTGCTTGCGGGAAAGATGTAGAGTTGAAAAACTATCGATTCCTCCGTCCACTGATGTACCAAATATATTCTCGTCAGTATTTATGTCACAGGGGACGCCAAGATTGGAGGTAGTAGAGAAGAAGTAAGATGCAAAGCTATTGCATATGTCATAACCATTTCTTCTTCTTCTTCTTTCTTTTGTGGCGGTTTGATAAAATTCGCCAATGACGTATTGAGTAGAAAATGAAAGCTTATGAGTTTAATTAAAATAAGAGTCTGTGATAATACAAGGATTCGGTTTTCCTCCGAGAATTTTGACAAATCTATTTGTTGAATTACCTAGAACAAATATGACAAACACAGGTGTTAGACTCTTACCCGTATGTTAAAAGTGACAAGGATTTAAAGTTTCATATTATTAGTATTAATAAAATCACATAAAATATACACAAAAGGAGTACTGGTATATGTTAAAATACCAGTGTCCACAGTACCAGTCGAGGAATATAAGGAGGAAGGTAATCATAAAGGGAGGAGGATAATTTGGGACAGTTGAAAAAAATATGGTTTGTGGGACCTTCATCTAACCCACATTCACACAATGAGCTATCCCTTACTCTGATTTTTGCCAGATGTGCATGTGTACAAGCGTGTCCAAATGATTGAAGTTGCATGTTTATTTGCTTTGTTAAATTTAAAGAACCAAGGCTTGGGAGGAATAACTTCTTGGATGGCAGCATAGTGCTTACCTTTAACATTTTTGGAAACTTCCCATAATTTATTCCAATTTTCATTCAGTTTCCTTTTAGCTAGCAAAATTAGGTCATGTGAGTAAATTAAATTTTGTAGAATGCCATTAGCAATTGCATTTTTAGCGAGTACATCAGCTGTTTCATTACTATGGATACCACTGTGGCCTGGAATCCAGGCCACTGAAACATGGATTCCTTTAAGATGGCATCCGAATAGGGTATTTATTATTTTAAGAATTAGTGGAAATTTATGTTTGTTATGGAATTGATTGGACAAAATAGTTAACAAACAACTTTTTGAATCTGTGAAAATAACTGTTTTATTAAGATTATGTGACTACATATAACAAAGCTTCACTGATTGCAGTTGCTTCACCGGTAAAAGTGGAGGATAGTGAGGGGCATTTAAAGTTAAGAATGATTTTGAACTTAGGAATCCAAACATCAGCTCCAGTATAGTCTTCATCAGACTGTTTTGAAGCGTCTGTGTACATGACAAGCCAATCTTTAAAGGTGTTTTCTATAATTTCTTTTAATTTCAAATTTGCCATTGGAGAATCCTTTTCTATACCTAGATCTAGATGAATGTCGGGTTGGTAAACAATAGCCTCGTAAGGAACATCAAAGAGTGGATTTATTTTACATTGAAAGATTGGGTAAGGAAGCTGAACTTTTAAACAAGCAGGGCGAGTCCTTATGGGTCCAGTATCGGTCAGATGAGATATACTCTGAATAAAGGTGCAATTTAGGAATCAGGGGATGATCTGAAAGCTGGCAGATCTTAAATAAGAATCTGTCTGAAAGGTATTGCCTTCTTAATCTTAAAGGAGGATCTACGCACTCAACCTGAAGAACATTTATTGGTGAGGATTTCATTGCCCCTGTAATAATGCGAAGGCATTTCGATTGAATTTTGTCCATTACTTTCAGGGATGATTTATTGCAAGGCTCCAACAGAAAACATCCATAGTCAAGGTGGCTTCGTATTAAAGCATTGTATAGTAATTTCTGAGAAAAAGGATGGGACCCCCACCAAACACCTGACAAAGACCGAAGAATATTTATGTTTTTTTCACATTTTTGTGTTATATATTCAATGTATGGACCGAAGGCCAATTGAAATAATACTAGTTTTTACGGAATTTATCGCGTATATTTAACTTTTTAAATACCCGACGTTTCGAACGCTTTACAGCACTCATGGTCACGGGCGGGACTGAGATGTTCAACGTCCATATGTCATAGTTAACCGCGGTTACCATAGATTAAAATTTAACTTTTGTTCCGATCTATGCAGTATGAATTTATGGTATCTTGAAGTCTTGCAGTTGTATGCTTGGGTTGGGATTTAATTTTATTTATTATAGGATCCCAAGCAGATGGTAGCACCCAGCCATCTTCTCTATTGAAATTAGGATGTTTTTTGATTTCAATAGCCTCGCGAATCATTCTTGGAAGGAATCGGTGTTCTTTAGCGATGATTTGCGGTCTATCAAATCTGATGTAGTGACGGGGGCGATCATGTACGTGTTCACAGACTGCAGACTTCCCGGAGCGTCGATTCTTCACATCAGCTATATGTTCTTTAACGCGGGTTTTTATTGATCTTTTAGTTTGTCCTATGTAGGAGAGACCACATTCACAATCAAGCTTGTACACTCCTGCATCTTGCAGAGGGACATTACACTTGACCGATGGTAAAAACTGACCAATCTTCTTCAGCGGCTTGAAGTATGTTTTTATGGAAGCGCGCTTCAAGATGTAGCCAATCTTGTCAGTGACTCCTCTAACATATGGCAGTACAGCAGGTACACGCTCGACTGTGGCCGGCTTCACTCGTTCACTGTGACGTAGGCGCGGGACTCGAAGCTTGTTGTCATGCAAAACTTGCTTGACATGGTGGAGCTCTGCAGCCAGGTGTTTACTGTCACAGATCCCTCGTGCTCTCTGAAACAAAGATTTACCCACGGTAGCTAGCTGTGAAGGATGGTGGTGAGAATCACCATTTAAATATCTATCTGTATGGGTCTTTTTTCTATACACAGTATGGCTCAAGGTGTTATCAGGATTCCGAATTACTAACACATCTAGAAAAGCTAAGGAATTGTTTGCCTCTAACTCCATTGTGAACTGAATTTTAGAATTTATAGAGTTAAGATGGTCTAAAAATGCAGTTACTTTATCTAAAGGTAGAATTGTGAAAGTGTCGTCTACGTACCGCTTGTAGAACCTTGGATTTATGGGAGAACTAAGCAGGGCTTTCTCCTCAAAGTCTTCCATGAATATGTCGGCGACAATGGGAGATACAGGTGAGCCCATCGCCACACCATCTACTTGCTTGTAGAACTCCTCCTTCCACAATAGGTAGCCAGATGTAAGGCAGTGTCTGAGTAATACTGCATATTCTACGGGCATGTTGTTTTCTTCCAGCCTTCTAGTTACAATTGAGATGCAGTCTTCAACAGGTAAGCATGTAAACAATGACTGCACATCAAAACTGACCATAGTTTCATTGTCTGCCAGATGTAGGTCTTTAATCTCGCTGACAAAATGGTAGGAATCCTTTATGTGTGCTCTTGTATGTCCCCTGAGTGCTGAGAGTATTTTCGCTAAGTGTTGAGCCAATCTGTAAGTTGGTGAATCGATTTGGCTCACTATGGGACGTAATGGAGCATTGGGCTTGTGTATTTTTGGTAACCCATACAATTTTGGTGATTTGGCGCACGTAGGTATTATCCATTTTACCTCCAGATTTAATTTTTCGGAGTGTTTCTTTATGAGGTCACTAGTTGTTTTTAGTGTGCTATTTGTTGGGTCGTTTTTAACCTTTTTTATAAGTACTTACATCCGACAAAAGTTCTTGTATTTTAGAATTATAATCTGACGTATCCATGACTACCGTGGCGTTTCCCTTATCTGCGCGGAGAATCGTAAGATCGTGTTTATTGCGTAGGTTCTTTAACGCTATAAATTCGTCTTTGGGAAGATTCGGTTTAGGCACTGAACATCGACGTAACATAGACGAAATGTCGTGACGTATCGCCTCCAAATCTTCTTTCCGCATATTATTTTTAAATAAACAGTCCTCGACACTACAGATAATTTCTTCGTACGGTAATTTGCGGGGTGTAAGTGCAAAGTTTAGGCCTTTGGATAAAACCCTAATTGTTGCATCATCCAGTGTTTGTTTTGACAGATTATAGAGCGCGATTAATCTATGATCTGTGTTTGTCAATGGATTAATCGCGCTCTATAATCTGTCAAAACAAACACTGGATGATGCAACAATTAGGGTTTTATCCAAAGGCCTAAACTTTGCACTTACACCCCGCAAATTACCGTACGAAGAAATTATCTGTAGTGTCGAGGACTGTTTATTTAAAAATAATATGCGGAAAGAAGATTTGGAGGCGATACGTCAAGACATTTCGTCTATGTTACGTCGATGTTCAGTGCCTAAACCGAATCTTCCCAAAGACGAATTTATAGCGTTAAAGAACCTACGCAATAAACACGATCTTACGATTCTCCGCGCAGATAAGGGAAACGCCACGGTAGTCATGGATACGTCAGATTATAATTCTAAAATACAAGAACTTTTGTCGGATGTAAGTACTTATAAAAAAGGTTAAAAACGACCCAACAAATAGCACACTAAAAACAACTAGTGACCTCATAAAGAAACACTCCGAAAAATTAAATCTGGAGGTAAAATGGATAATACCTACGTGCGCCAAATCACCAAAATTGTATGGGTTACCAAAAATACACAAGCCCAATGCTCCATTACGTCCCATAGTGAGCCAAATCGATTCACCAACTTACAGATTGGCTCAACACTTAGCGAAAATACTCTCACCACTCAGGGGACATACAAGAGCACACAAAGGATTCCTACCATTTTGTCAGCGAGATTAAAGACCTACATCTGGCAGACAATGAAACTATGGTCAGTTTTGATGTGCAGTCATTGTTTACATGCTTACCTGTTGAAGACTGCATCTCAATTGTAACTAGAAGGCTGGAAGAAAACAACATGCCCGTAGAATATGCAGTATTACTCAGACACTGCCTTACATCTGGCTACCTATTGTGGAAGGAGGAGTTCTACAAGCAAGTAGATGGTGTGGCGATGGGCTCACCTGTATCTCCCATTGTCGCCGACATATTCATGGAAGACTTTAAGGAGAAAGCCCTGCTTAGTTCTCCCATAAATCCAAGGTTCTACAAGCGGTACGTAGACGACACTTTCACAATTCTACCTTTAGATAAAGTAACTGCATTTTTAGACCATCTTAACTCTATAAATTCTAAAATTCAGTTCACAATGGAGTTAGAGGCAAACAATTCCTTAGCTTTTCTAGATGTGTTAGTAATTCGGAATCCTGATAACACCTTGAGCCATACTGTGTATAGAAAAAAGACCCATACAGATAGATATTTAAACGGTGATTCTCACCACCATCCTTCACAGCTAGCTACCGTGGGTAAATCTTTGTTTCAGAGAGCACGAGGGATCTGTGACAGTAAACACCTGGCTGCAGAGCTCCACCATGTCAAGCAAGTTTTGCATGACAACAAGCTTCGAGTCCCGCGCCTACGTCACAGTGAACGAGTGAAGCCGGCCACAGTCGAGCGTGTACCTGCTGTACTGCCATATGTTAGAGGAGTCACTGACAAGATTGGCTACATCTTGAAGCGCGCTTCCATCAAAACATACTTCAAGCCGCTGAAGAAGATTGGTCAGTTTTTACTATCGGTCAAGTGTAATGTCCCTCTGCAAGATGCAGGAGTGTACAAGCTTGATTGTGAATGTGGTCTCTCCTACATAGGACAAACTAAAAGATCAATAAAAACCCGCGTTAAAGAACATATAGCTGATGTGAAGAATCGACGCTCCGGGAAGTCTGCAGTCTGTGAACACGTACAGGATCGCCCCCGTCACTACATCAGATTTGATAGACCGCAGATCCTCGCTAAAGAACACCGATTCCTTCCAAGGATGATTCGCGAGGCTATTGAAATCAAAAAACATCCTAATTTCTGGTGCTACCATCTGCTTGGGATCCTATAATAAATAAAATTAAATCCCAACCCAAGCATACAACTGCAAGACTTCAAGATACCATAAGTTCATACTGCATAGATTGGAACAAAAGTTAAATTTTAATCTATGGTAACCGCGGTTAACTATGACATATGGACGTTGAACATCTCAGTCCCGCCCGTGACCATGAGTGCTGTAAAGCGTTCGAAACGTCGGGTATTTAAAAAGTTAAATATACGCGATAAAATCCGTAAAAACTAGTATTATTTCAATGTGTAGTGTTCGCGTAAATATAAGAAACCGAAGGCCAATTTCGAATCAAGGATAACTCCCAAAAATTTAACATTGCCTCTAACTGGAATAGGTTGCTTATCATATACAACAGATATATCGGGAACTCGTCTTTGGCGGGAAAAGATCACCACTCTACTCTTGGCCACAGATAAAGAGAGACCATGATTAGTTAACCTTTCTTGTAAATAATCCATGGATGAGTTTAGACGGGAACATGCCACTGTGAAGTTGTTTAAGGAGATGTATAGAGCTAAATCGTCTGCATATTGAAGAACATTACAAAAAGAATTTACTGAAAGTTCTAAATCGTGAGTATATATAGAATAAAGGAGAGGACTAAGAACTGAGCCTTGTGGAAGTCCTTTCCATATAATTTTTGGGGGAAGCAGGAGATTTTTAACATTAATAGATATTGATCTAGAAGAAAGTTAGAGATGTAATTGACTATCCTCACTGGAGTGCTCAGATTAAGCATTTTCTGCCTGAGCACAGGAAGAAGCACATTATCATATGCAGAAGAAATATCCAAGAAAACTCCTTATGAGAAATTTATGTTTTGAAAAAGCAATATGAATATCTGTGACCAAAGTACTTAGGCTATCCATGGTACTTAAACCTTTTCGGAAACCGAATTGGCTTTTAGGTAAGAGATTATTCCTTTCCAAAAACTACTCCAAGCGATTTTTTATTAAATGTTCCAAGATTTTTGCCAAAGTACAAAAAAGGGCAATAGGTTGGTAACTGGAAGGGTCATTGCTAGACTTACCTGGTTTGAGAATGGGCAAAATAATTTGGGTTTTCCATTCAGCAGGAGGATCACCAGTAATATAAATAAAATTTAAAATAGATAGTACAGTTTTAGTGTTCTCACTACTATTAATTATAAACGAATAAGGAATCCCATCAATACCTGGTGAGGAGTCTTTAAGGCCATTGAGTACAGTAAACAATTCCTGAGGAGAAAAGGGGGAATCAAATTTATCATTTGTTTTTAAAAAAGCAGAATTAAAAACTAGGCATTCATCATAAGATGGGACTGTTTGTGGTGCAAGTTTATTAGAGAATTCATCTATCCACGGGGAAGAATCATTAGAAATTATATTTTCACTAGAAACTGCACAGCTATATTTTTTAACATTTCTCCAGACCAAAGGTGGGGGAGTCCTAGGTGACAGTGACTCAAGGAATTTAAACCAACCAGTTCGCTTTTTGTCTGACAGTAATTTTAAGGTTTCTGCAGCAATTTTTTTATAGGAGATATAATTCTCTGCAGTCATAGAACGGGAGTATATTAATTCAGCCTCATTTCTTCTCCTACAAGCTGCTAAACAATCTTGGTCCCACCAAGGAGGGGAAGGATAATTACTTTTGAAAGGTTTTTTTTAAGGGGATTGACTTATTAGCAGCAGAAATAATTGCATTTCTGAACTCTATATATACAGGAGCAATATTATCATTGTTAATTGGGGGAAGAGTTGAAACCTCTTGTTCCAAAACTGTAGAATATAATTGCCAATTAGCTTTGGATAGATTATACTTTAGTCTTGGCCAAAATGTAAAATTTATTCTAGGTGAAGTAGGAGGAGTGATGAATATAGGAAAATGGTCACTGCCATAGCTAGAAGGTAATATTTTCCACAAAAGAAGGGAAGCAATATCTGGGGAGCAGAGAGTTAGGTCAACGGCACTTCTAACATTTTGTAATGGGGATACTCGACGGGTAGGAGACCTGTCATTTAGAATACAGAGATTAAAATTATTAATAAGATCTAAAAATAAGGGAGCCAGTGAATCACACAGATGGGAGCCCCAAACAGTATGATGCATATTAAAATCTCCCAAAATAACCATAGGAGGTGACAGAGAAGAAATAAGTGTTGCAAGTTCTGTTAAAACATTTTCATCAGGATTAGGAATGTAAACAGAGAGAATAGAGACATCAAGGGCCTTAATAGCAACAGCATTTACTGCTGGACTATGAGGAGGGAGAGGAATTTGTGAAAATGTAACTGTTCTTGAAATTAAAATAGAGGTGCCAGCACGACCATCACTCCTATCATCCCGGGGGCATGCGTAGCATGAAACCCTAAAATGAGACTCAGGCCTAAGCCATGTCTCCTGGATGGCAAGAATGAAGGGATGAAATTTATTAATGAGGTAAATGAGTTCATTTTTTTATTTCTAATGCTCCGACAATTCCATTGAAGAATTGGCGGGACTGCGAATGTTACGGGCTAAGGAGGAAAGCTGATTAAGTTTTTGGTGTAAGCTGAGAGGAAGTTCCGTGTCACTAAAACGGGAGATCATGTTAATTAGAATTGATATCATAAGTTCGCAGAAATTATCATTACTAGAGGAGTTGTTGTCATTTCCCAGTAGAGCACACCCATTAGGAAGGGAAGAATTAGGATTCTCAACAATTGCCTGATGGGCTGCCATATCATATCCAGAATTTAATGATTGGCTGCAGGTACGTTGAGGGATAAAAATTGTTTTTTTATATGATGCAGTTTGTGAGAGCTGAGCCGAAGGGGTTGAAAGACTGTCAGTTAAAGTATAAGGGGTCTGTTGAGAACAATTACGAGGCTGGATTCTTGTTGTATCAACAAAGGATCTTTTTGTCTGAGGGAATCTAGCTGAAGCTTCTAAATATGAAATATTTTCTTGTGACATAACAAGTTTAATAGATTTTTGCCTTAGATGTTCAGGACATGTAGGGTCTTTTGCGGTGTGGGGACCAGAGCAGAATAGGCAAGTAGGAGTTTGTCGAGTACAAGATAAACCTTCATGATTCTGTGCACAAACAAAGCAGCGAGGGGATGATCGGCACTGGGAAGTAACATGGCCAAATCTACAACATTTATGACACTGAATTTGTGGCAAAACATATTTTTCCACTGGCATTGAGGTGTAAAAACAGTAAATATGGGGGGGAAGTTTTTGTCCAGAAAAAGTTGGAACAACCGTCTGAGTTGGAACCCATGAAACGCTATTGCTGTCACTCACTGATCGTCTATTAAGTCGCCGTGCTTTAACTATAGAACCGTAGCCAGAGGGAATTTCTATAGCTGCTATTAATTCTTCTAGTGTCCACTCTATGGGAACTTGTCTAACTAGCGCCATACGAGTGATACTATATGAGGCGATGGTTGCTTCATATTTAAAAATTTGGAGAGCTGGGTGATCGATAAAGGTGTTTTCATCTGCAGCTGTTTTAAACTCCACTGATATTCTATTTCGTCCAACTTTTTTGACTCCATCATGGACTATATTTTTAATATTGTTATGATACAGAAAGTGACCGAATTTAATTGGTTTAAGAGTTACTCCAGACAGCTGATCATTTGAGATTTTACTTACGTGAACTAGAAAAGGAGCGGCATCATCTTGAGAGTACTTAACTTTTTTATTAATAAAATCAGGATGGGTATATGAGGATTGTATTGAAGGAAACTGTTGATTTGGATCAATAATAACTATTTTTTGTGGATGGGCAGGCTCGTTACTTACTTGGGCACGTTTACGGTTAATTAGTTCTACATTATCAATGTTAATGGGTAAGGAAAAGGCATCATTGCGAACCCTTCCGGGATCTGGAGGTTCGTCCTCCATTATATTACTACAACAAAAAATTACATAAAAACGGCACAACTACAAACACTTACTAATTTACAGATATTAAAACCTCCACCAAGACAGAAAAATTTACTATAGTAAATCAACAACACTTAATAAAACAATAAATTTTAAGCAAAAAAGGCACGACACTTGTATCTTTCACTTCCTCCGAAACTCCCCTCCACTTGAAGTTAACCAAAAAAAAAAGACATTACCATTTTGTATCACCATATTACCGTCTGTCATCATAGCTAGATATGTTCCAGAACCACCACATTTGGTCTTGATATAACACAGGAACAGTTTTGGGTTCGTTAATATTCCATCCTCAATTTTACGAATATATGCATTGTAGGTAGTATTCTGAGGCGCTCAGTCAGTAGCAACTAATCAAGTCCTTACAGAATCAGGGAGGATATTTATTAGTATTTGGTTTGACAATTGGTACAAACCCATGAATGTCTTTGTAAAGAATCTCTGAGAACAATTCAAGTTTCTTATTTACAACACTGTGCTTATAAAAAAAGAGACTTCCAATCAACTTTAGCAAAATGGTCATAAATTACAGCATAAACTGCTTTTTGGAAATTAAACCTACTCACAGTATTGGGCTGTAGCTTTGGTCTCTCTAATCGAGAGAGTTCTATAGAGAGAGGTGGATGTAAGCGGGTCAAGCGGACACAAAACGTCTACGGCCTCAGCAACCACTCCAGATGGTACATTGGCCAAGACCAAATCGAGAGTTCTGCCCATAGGGTTTGTTATAGAGCTGTGTTGTGTTAAATTATTTACATTCACGAAATGTATGAAATACTGGTACCATAGAATACTATAATTACATACAAAACAAAACGGGGAAGTGGGCGGAGCCCGTGTAGCCACTAAAATGTCACTAATACGTCTATTCACACGTATCCAAATTTCGCATGCAAATTATTTAGAAAATGCCAAACTGCACGCTATTTACAAAAAAATATGTATTAAAAACCGTCTTTCAACACAGCGAATCGGGTTTGTAGTAGTGATAATACGACGTAATTGCTTGTATGTGTGCTCCCGGCGACGCCGAATCTCGTACAAAATAACGTTGACAGCCATTCTATTGTGTATTATAGTATTCTATGACTGGTATAGTGGTGATAATTTATAAGATGGATCCTCAACTAAGTTCCAGTCTAACGTCGGCAAATTGAAGTCGCCAAGTACACACATGTGAATTAAAGAGTTCGGAACGTGGTTAAAGTTATCAATAAAATGTTTATCATTGACATGTGCACCGGGGGTGGCAGATATGCCGCACACAGAGCTAGTGGCTGAGTACCATCAATCACAACTCAAACATTCTCACATTCACTTTCCCAGTTCTGCATACGTTTTGAATTTAAACGTTTAGAAATTGCAATTAGTTCCCCACCCCCATCTTTGTTCATGTTAAAACCGGACAGTTCTCTGTCCCTTCTGTATACGGCATATCCTTCCCCAAAAAGTTCAGAGTCATGTGTTTTATTCAGCCAGGTCTCTGTTAGCACAATAACATCATAATCTGAAATAAGTAGGTTTTGTAAGAATATGTGGGTTTTAGTGCGTAAACCTCGAACATTTTGATAATATGTAGATAGATATAGAAGTGAATTTTATAGATTTTTGTCCAGTTACGCTTGTACTAAATTAACATAATAATTATCATTACAACTACTTAATACTATTCAATGAGTCCATATCTCTAAGCTTATAGTCGAAATCATCAGTTTTTCTCATAAAATACGACCGACGAAGGACCACCCTCTCACAGAATACCAGCGTCAAATAGTAGCTTAATGCTGCTGTGTTTCGTATGGTGAGTGTAGAGAACCGAAGACCCTTTTTACTGTAAACGAGGCATTCCATCTTAGTCCTCACAGGTGACAACGCATCTGCATTTTGATTCGTAATCGAGGAAAGATTGTAAAGTTCACTTTTTGACTCTTTTTAACAATAGTAATATAATCATCCTTTAATAATATGTATGTTAACAAGATGTAGATGTATATGAGCTACTGCATCCACTTCCATCAGGTGGACTGTGTGCTCTTTGTCGTCACTCTATCCTATAAAAAAAAATTCTCTTTTAACACAGTCGACCACCATATCCACTTACCTAACTTATTTTAGATTCTCATTCTCATTTAGGACAAGAGTTCTCAAGATGGGCTGACATTGAAACAGGCGTGCCGCAAGGCGGAATACTTTCTCCTATAATGTTTTCTTTATTCATAAATTCTATCATTTCAGTTCTCAACTGTTCGTATCATCTGTATGCAGATGATGTTCAGCTCTATGTGCAATCTAGTGTTAACGACCTTAACGATCTTGTCAATAAGCTCAACCACAATCTCGATACCAAAAGAGATTGGTAGTACAAGTCGCGTTTCCAGTAAAAAGGGTCTCCGGTTCTCTACACTCGTCATATGAAACACAACAACATTGAGCTGCTGTTTGACGCTGGTATTCTGTGAGAGCGTGGTCCTTCCCCGGTCGAGCCGACCCATTCGTGCTGCAACCGTAATAGAACTGCAGCATGGCTCTACCATGTAAAACGTACCTGGTATCGTTGATGCCTTCATTGTCACCTGAATAGTGATCAACCAGGGGGTGATCATAATATGAATTGTTGCTTGCACAGGTTCATAGAGCGGATAGAAGACATGTATTGGTTGGATGGTGGGCACGCGGGCGGAAAGAACACCTGGATCACGTCCAGGAGTCTGCTGGAAACACTCACCAGGCTTGGTAATTGCCGCACATAATATTTTCATTTTGGATTTTATGGGGATGCAAGGGGAAATGCTACCACCCCCATTACGTCCCGTGATTATTATTATTAAGAGGCGATTAAAGGGTATGACATACATAAAGAACTTATGGTTTCCGGTAGATGGCGGTATAATCATCTCATTAACGCAAGATGTAAAATACCCAGACCGGCGTCAGGGAGTAATGTCATTTAAAAATGTTTTTTTTATAGAGTAACGGTGACAAACTAACATACAGTCCACCTAGCGGTAAGTCGCTGCTGTGGTCCATAGACATCTTCATATTATATCCTCGAATGAGAAACAAAATGCAGATGTATTTTCACCCCGAGGACTAAGATGGAATGCTCGTATCCAAGAAAGGTTCACATTCACCATACGAAACACAACAGCAATTAAGCTGCTATTTTACAGCAAGAGCCAAAAAAACGCCCCCAAACCCCCCCCCCCCCTCATTTCGAAATATCTTGATAAATATAAAATCGGCGTGTGTGTAGATTCTCTATTTTCAGAGCTTTCAATTAGTGTCCATAATGAGTATTTTAATCAAAAGTATTTATTCAGTGACAGCTAATTCATTTTTTCGAGATATTATTGGGATAATTTAAATTTTACCGAAAATACGCTCGAGGCCATGCCCATTGTCATGAAAATATTGTTTTGTCCACAGATGTGAACATCTACGTACATGTAAGCCCATACCAGGTACAAGACGAAGTCCGGCCCTGGATTGGCAGAGAGGAGAAGGCGTTTACTAGTCTATTGAAGAAACTCGGCGCCAAGGTACAGTAATTGTTTTGAATTTTCTATGTTAGTACACAGCCATATAATATCATCAATGATAAAATAATATTATTATAGTACGGTTACTTTTTTTATAATAAGGGTGGACAAACAAACACACAGTCCTCCTGATGGTAAGTGGATCCTGTGGCTCATAGACATCTAAATTTATCCTCGATTAAGAATCAAAACGCGATGTGATGCCTACCCTGAGGAGTAAGATGAAATGCCTCGTTCCCAATAAAAAAGGGTCTCTGGATCTCTACACTCATTATACGAAACACAGCAGCGTTAAGCTGCTATTTTGCGCTGGTATTGTGTGAGGGTGGTCCTTCCCCGGTCGAACCGACCCATTCGCGCTACAACCATAATATAGCTGCAGCTTGGCTCTACCACCGTATAAAATTAAAAGTAATGACAGGTTGCGGACTGCGAACTCGAAAAGGTCGTGGGTTCGAATCCGCCTTTCGACTACTGTCTTGAACCATTCCTAACCTACTACCGCAACAAACATTACAAACGGAATATTAGTAATGTTAGTTGCATTGCCAGTATTATATATATATATATATATATATATATATATATATATATATATATATATATATATATATATATATATAGAGGCCAATACAAAATAAATTATTTGGTAAAATTGCCTCATTTTATTTACTACACTGTCATTACATTGCTAGTAACTACACTAAAAAGCTTGCTTATTCCAAAAGGAAATTTCTTGAAACACTATAAAACTTAACATTAAATCATCCAGTCTTGCATTATATTCTCTCTTGATGGGAACTCTTGTGGTTGTCTGTGACGAGTTTGTATGTATGTATATAAAAAGAGGTTGGATGATAATAACCCCTGGGAATGAGGTGATAGCTACCAAGCTATTTCTAATTACTTTTGAGTAGTTAATTGTGTAACATATATGATTGTAAACTGTTCTTTTTTTTTCATAAAAAAAATTTTGCTTTGTTTTTACTGGTTCTTACCTAGGATAGAGGTATTTTCCAAACCAGTGGTAAATTAAACATAGGAGAGAATTTCAATAATTACTATTTATAATCTATGTTAAATAAAAAAATTCAATTTCTGGTAGAGGACAAATAACATTGCTGAAAATTGTGATGAGATGTTGTTTAATCAGGTGGAGCGCTATCTACACGATCAGCCCGACGCGCCGCATTCTCTGCACATGCACTTCGAAGTGCTCACAGCCTTCGCGAACCCAAAATGCCCTCTGCTCTGCAACACGGACTCTGATGAAGACATCTAAACCCAGTCAAATTAAAATACCTTTTAAGTGAGATTTTAAAACGTTAATTTCATAAATGCATTTTATGTAATACAAAACTGTACAAATAACTTGTTTTACTTAAGTGTAATATGTACTTGTAGTGTAAATATCTTATTGAATGACATTATTTTATTAGAAATAATTTGATCTCAACGATTTTTTAATAAGAATTTTCGGTAATAAAGTCTATTTTCGATGAAAATGTTTTATTTTACCTAAACATCCTCGGTCTGCACCTATTTTAGCAAGTGTTTTTTTTTACTGATAAAAGGCTAGCAGGTTAATACATTTTAGAGTAGAATTGAATCGTCTAGGGTTTTATAATACGGCTGGACCGACTTAGATTTTCAAAAATCCATCCTGGTTGCGCGGAAAACCCATTCGTGTTTATTTTATATCGGACGGTAGGTGCCATAAATCGCTTGTTCCTTTCCAAAAAAACGATATCATTCATACCCTCCTATCGACACATCGGGGTGGTGGGGTGGGAGGGGCAAGAAGATGATTCTAGAATGTCACGTAATCATCGGAGCCGAGGATATATAAGACACGCGCGACCGTTGCGCGTCCTCTTCCCGCCGCGCCAGTCGTTGAAACCACACCGCTAGTAGAAACCGCTTTAGCCTGGAAGCAGTCGAGCTTCAGGAGACCCGCCTCACCTCGTGTGAGATATAGTCGCGCACCGCCTCTCTCCGGAGTGTTCCAGAAGAAGTTCCAGAAGTTGCAGCTATAGTGCTCAACAGGATAGAAGAAACCCCGGTGAGTCAATATTCCTTTAATTAGTTCCTGCCTGATATAATTGTTTAACCCGCTCCAATTCTGTGTCCTCCTAATCAGGCAGGATTCCTTTTCAGCGATTTGGCACAATAATAGTTTAGTTTAGGGAAGAGCGAGTGCATTGCACCGCATGCTGTAGTAGTCGCTTTTACGTAAGCGTAGAAGCAATCGCATATACAGACCACTTTAGTTAATATCTCGCGTAATAGGTTTAAGGTTCGACCGGGGAACTAGACTTCGGCAGCCTTAGACACGTGGCTCCACCATTTTATGGTCACTTCGGCAGGATTTGGTCGAATTGTTGAATTAATTAATTAGATAACGCACTCTAATTTATGTAGTAGACTTAAATAGTGTTCGTTTAAATTTAAAATTTGATTAGGTACTCGCAAACAGAATTATTCGTTTAGTAGCGCTCGTATTTGATTAAATTTAAAGCCTATTAAATAATTGAAACAGTGTAATAGGAACCGTTTGATACGCTTACCCACAATCTTGATAAAATTATTGAGTGCAAATGACGCGTCACCTCGACTCGCTGCGCAGGTGTTCGATTTAATTACGTAATACGGCATACCGAGTGTCCATCCTTCATTGTTTGTGCGTTGTGAGATTAATATAACTTTATTATAATAATTTAAAATGGCAGTTAGTGGAAGTGAAATCAAAATTAAAACGCTTTATGCCAAGAGGGACATACTCTTTTCGCGTATGCAGAATATAAGTGATTATATAAAGAACATTAATATAGAAGCAGTGCGGGAAACCTTTTTGAATGAAATCGAAACGATAGATTCTTTGCGGATAGATTACGAAAGAATATTAGACCAAATTAATCATTTGGAATTACAAATCGACCCGAAATACATAGTGAACTACCAACCGCTGCTGGCATTCGAAGATATGTTGTGTCGCGTGAAAAGAACTGCGAGATCCCTACAATCTCAAAACGAAGCAAAGCCGGAAACACAGGTACGTCCAAGTGACTCGATTAGGTTGCCGCCAATAGATATTCCGGTATTCAATGGTGATATTAAGACGTGGTCCTTCTTCTTCAGTAGTTTTCAAAACAATATACACAATAACCCATCGTTATCGGACGCCGAAAAATTATATTACTTAATTAGTAAACTTAGTGGCAGGGCACAGTCGATCTGCTCTGGTTTTACACCTACAGCAAACAATTACTTATTAATATTCGAAACGCTTAAAACTAAATATGAAGATAGGAGAATGTTAGCTTCCGAATATTTGAACCAGATATTCGATCTTAAACCTATATCATCCGCGAACATCAACGGCTTAGAGCAGTTTCTAGATAAATTTGTGGCATCGGTGGCTGCACTTAAGAATTTGAAATTTAATGATCTTATGGACGTGGTGTTTCTCCATGTTGCATTAAAGAAATTAGACCCCGACACCGTGCGTGCGTTTGAAATGGAGCATCGTAGCTCGGAGATGCCTTCTTTTCATTCATTAGCATCGTTCGTACGAGATCAAATAAAGGAGATGCAGCGTTCTCCGAACGTTAAACAGGAGATTAAAAGGTGCGTCGACCGTAGACAGACTCAACCATCTAAAATAGCAGGGTCGTTAACTTACGTAACCGCTACGCCAACATCACTCCAGCATACTTGTATAGTATGTAAAGATAAACACTGTAATTTATATAATTGTGCGACTTTTCGTAAATATTCACCAAGCGAGCGTTATAAATTAGTAAAGACAAACAACCTATGTTTGAACTGCTTAAGCGATAAGCATTTAGTTGCAAAATGCAATTCGAGTTCCGTATGTAGCAAGTGCGCCAGGAAACATCACACGCTATTACATTTTGAAAATAGCAACATAGCGGCGTCAAGTAAAGCGGACAAGGAATTCGCCCCTACTAAGGTCAACGATTCTAGCGGTCGACCTGGTGATGTCGCTCTGTGCTCCTTGGCAAATATGGGAGCACAACCTCCTTCAACCGTGTTACTGGGTACGGCACGTATTTTGGTTAGGGATTCGCGTGGAAACGAACAAGGCGTCCGTGCACTGCTGGACAGCGGAGCCCAAAATAGCTTTATAACGCGACAATGTTGTCAGCGCTTAGGCTTAGTAATAAATAGGTCACTTTCATGTCCGGTAATTAAAGGCATCGGAGGTACTAGTAAAGCGACGCAGGGATATATAAATTTAAAATTTTATTCTCTGATAGATCGTAATGTTAACTTTGATATAAATGCACTAGTAGTAGATAGGGTCACTGAACGGTTGCCAACCGTTTCGGTTGACACCTCGGCAATGATTGAATTTAAGAATTTGACTCTGGCGGACGACACTTACGCCGTTCCTGGAAACATAGACATGCTCATTGGAGCATCGCTTTTCCCTCATCTTTTGTTAAACAATAAGGTCAGGGGCAACTCCTCGCATACCGCGCCTTACGCACTGGAAACCGTATTGGGCTATGTGATCCTTGGCTCCGCCCCCATCATAGATAGTATTTCGGCAACCTCTTATTGTGGTATGGCTGTCGAACCGCTCGAGTCGTTAGTCCGCAAATTTTGGGAGATGGAGGAGGTGAACGTCCCACCCATAGCTAGCTCAGATGACAGGTTATGCGAAGATATTTACGTCCGCACGACCGTTCGTGATCGCGACGGTAGATATAGTGTAGCGCTACCCTTTAAAGGAGATGTTTTATCTCTTAGCGATTCGCGTCAAATGGCGGAAAAACGTTTCTACAGCTTGGAGCGTAGGATGCTCGCTTCACCCCAGTTAAAGAAAGCTTACGACGGCGTCATTAACGAATATATAAGAGAAGGTTACATATCACTTGTGGCTTCGAAATTAGATAACTACGAAGACACACCGTCGTATTTCATACCACACCACGGAGTCATTAGAGAGGACAAACTTACATCTAAGTTACGTGTAGTGCACGACGCTAGTGCTAAAACTAGCACTCACCTGTCGCTTAACGATATCCTCTATAGTGGGCAAAATTTACAGGGCAGTTTATTTAATATAATAGTCAATTTTCGTTTGTTTAGTATAGCACTATCCGCCGATATTCGCCAAATGTTTCTTTGCATAGGGGTCCGTGAATGCGACCGTAGATTCCAACGCATTTTATATCGTTTCAACCCAAAGGAACCTCTAATGGTGTTTGAATTTAACCGCGTTTGTTTTGGTTTAAAGTCGAGCCCATTTCATGCGTTACGCACGGTGAGACAGCTCGCTCACGATGAAGGTCCCTCTTATCCTAAAGCTAAGAGGGCAATTGAGAGCGGATTATATATGGATGATTTTGTGTACTCGGTCGATAGCGTGGAGGAGGCAACCGTAACCACCGCCGAGGTTATAAGGCTCATGAAATCGGGTCAATTCGATCTTGTGAAGTGGACTAGTAATTCGCGTCCGGTTTTAGATACAATCCCACTATCACACCGTCTTTCGGCGATAAAGGAATTCGACGATTCTGATACACACAAGGTGCTCGGTCTGTGTTGGTCACCAGAGTCCGACGTGTTTAGCCTTAAGGTAAATCCGCCCGTAGAGAAATGCACAAAGCGCACAATGCTGTCATGTGTTGCTAGATTATGGGACGTCATGGGTTTCGTAGCTCCGGTGGTATTATACGCTAAGCTTTTAATTAAACAACTTTGGTTATTGGAATGCGACTGGGATGACTCGCCGCCTGACAGCATTGTTCGGTTGTGGCAGCGCTTTAGAGAGGAACTTCCTTTATTAAGAGAAATTAAAATACCGCGTCATATAAACGTAGATAGAAATAGCGCCATAACGGTCGTTGGGTTTGCAGACGCCAGCGAGAAGGCTTACGGGGGCGTTGTATATTTCCACGTCTAGAATAATGGTAGAAATTCGATTAGCCTCATTAGTTCTAAGTCGATAAGTAGTGTTTGTTCGTATATCGTTACGTCCGATTACAACTATGATGAGTCGCTAGTAGTGCGTGAACTTCAACGTGCGCACTTCTCTGAAGAAATTAGAAGATTACAATCGAATCGAGCTTGTAGTCGCGCCTTTCAACGCCTTAAGCCATTTTTACAGGATGAGATTGTAAGGGTAGGTGGACGCTTGTCCAACTCGCAATTGAGTTTCGACCAACGGCACCCTATGGTTTTACCGCGTAAAGACCATATCATGAACTTATTAGTCGATTACCATCATAAATTAAACTCGCACGCTGGCCCCGACTTGTTGATGTCGATTTTGCGTCAGAATTATTGGATTCTTTCTACACGTAGTTTAATGCGCAATCGGGTGCACAGATGTATAGCTTGCTTTCGAGCACGCCCCAAGCCGTCATTTCCGGAAATGGCGGAACTTAGATCTTGTAGAGTAATACAATCAGTAAAGCCCTTCACGCACACCGGGTCTGATTTCGCTGGTCCGTTTAAGGTCACGCTCACTCGCGGGCGTGGTATAAGATCCACAAAGGCTTACGTCTGCATTTTCGTATGTCTAACTACTCGAGCGGTGCATATAGAACTCGTTGGTGATCTAAGCACAGCAGGCTTTATGGGTGCATTTAAAAGATTTCTTTCCCGCCGTGGCCCTGTAAGTAGATTGTATTCGGATAACGGTACGAACTACGTCGGTGCAAAACGTATTCTATCGGAACTACATGAGCTCTTAGCTAGCAAGTATTATAATTCGGAGTTCGCTCACATTCTAGCCGAGAACCGCATTGAGTGGTCTCTGAACGTCCCAGCCGCGAGTCATTTTGGGGGCAATTAGGAGACTAATATCAAGAGTCTAAAGAGTCATTTATACCGAGTAATAGATCAAATTTTGTCCTTCGAAGAGCTAAGTACGGTGCTCGCTCAAATTGAATGCGTAATGAATAGTCGCCCACTTTGTCGTACGTTGTCTAGTGACCCCTCGGAACCGCTGGCTCTAACTCCAGCACATTTTTTGAATTTAACGCCTTTAAAGTATTTGCCAGCCGCAGATATGGATGAGAACAGACTTAGCATTTCCGCACGCCACAAATTATTAGATCGGTTAGTGCAATCGTTTTGAAAACGATGGAGGATGGAATACTTGCATACTTTGCAGTCTCGGCAAAAATGGAACACAGCAACTGAGCCTTTAGCTGTAGGAACTGTAGTTGTGCTCACCAAAGAGAATACACCGCCTCTCCACTGGCCGTTAGGAATTGTCGAAGAGGTCTTTCCCGGTTCCGACGGAGTAGTTAGGATAGCTCGCGTTAAGACCACGGTTGGGTCTTACTTGCGTCCGGTTGTCCGTTTGTGCCCCCTGCCTCTTCCATAATTTAAATTAGCTTTCTAGATTAAAATTGTGGTTGAATTTAGGTGATCTTAGCGTTAGTTAGTTATTTTATTAGTTGATCTTAGCTCTAGTTGTATTAGTTAATTTTGAAGGAATCCTTCAAGGGCGGGGGAGATGGTTGCGCGGAAAACCCATTCGTGTTTATTTTATATCGGACGGTAGGTGCCATAAGTCGCTTGTTCCTTTCCGAAAAAACGATATCATTCATACCCTCCTATCGACACATCGGGGTGGTGGGGTGGGAGGGGCAAGAAGATGATTCTAGAATGTCACGTAATCATCGGAGCCGAGGATATATAAGACACGCGCGACCGTTGCGCGTCCTCTTCCCGCCGCGCCAGTCGTTGAAACCACACCGCTAGTAGAAACCGCTTTAGCCTGGAAGCAGTCGAGCTTCAGTATTCACTCATATAACGTATGAACAAAATCCAATTCCCAAAACCATGCAAATATAAGGAAAAATATATGGAGTGGGACATAAAGATTAGAGAAACACTATGGTTACTTCTTTGATTTGAGTAATTTAATTTAATATCGCAATAAAATTGTGCTTATTCTTTAGAATAAACAAGTGGTAAAATAAAAAAATTGTACAACCGACTTCAATATAAATAAAATGAGAACAATGTAGTTGAAGTCAAAAACGCATTATTAGGATTACCTCAAAAATACTGGTCAGATCTTGATCAAATTTATATAGCATCACATAAGAAAAGAAAAGCTGGTGCTTTCAAATAAAAAAAGGATCATCAAAATCGGTTTACCTAGAAAAAAGTCGAATTGTAACCTCTTGTGAAGGTAGACTAATTCATTAATTTTTATATATTCTAAATGTCATAAAAATATAAAAGTAAATTAGGAAACAAGTTTAAACCAACCATTGTATATACAAATTAACCGAACCCTATGGACAGTTAATTTTAACATGCTCAAATATGTTATGTATGTTAATAAAGAGACCTCGCAATATAATTTACCATTTTGTTTTATTGTATGTTGACTATTATACTCAAAACAAAAGATAATTCGTGTAAAATTGATTTGATCATATAATTTACAAAAAATCATAGAACAAATGCTCTTTTATAATAAAGAAAATATACCAACCAGGCATTTGTTGTTGTACAACATAGTTTAAAATTAAAATATTTAAGCAATTCATTGCTGGTGTAAAACAAAAATATTCAATAAAAGCAAATTCTAAGATAAAACCATGCTTTTATTTATGAAATTTGCATCATAATCATATAACAGGATATATACTTTATTAATGAAATGTGTACAATAAGTGATCCACGACTACGGAAAATAATTTATAAAATATTCAAGCTTGAAATGACAATAAAATATGTCATTCAAAGAAATAAAACTATAGATTAAATATGTTCCCATCCTCAAAGTATATGCTAGCGCTGACAACATATAATTATGTTAACAATTCTTACTTCTTTTGGAAACAGTTTTTGTTTTAGAGATATTCTGTGCTCTGTGAATAAAACGTCGAATATTTGAATGCAGTCTGTAGGCAATATGATTGACGGAATGTATTCACATGTTTTTGAACTGTCCATCCTTGTCTAACATAAGTATATTGGGATTTTCTTTTTCAAACTCCGTTGGTTTCCTGTCCCTCTGTTGGTCGGTCCACTCTCCTTCTCCCACTCCCCACTCCCCCACCTTTTCACCTATCACATCTACTTGAGCTTTAGCTCTAAGCTTCTCAATCTGTAAATGACAAAAATATGGTACAATTTAAAAAGTGACAAGCAAGATATTGTTATTCAATATGAGCAACACTAATGAATGATGATGTAATTTTTTAAACATCTGATCATAAATCAAAATTCAGATGCGTTGTCGCCCCAAGAACTAAGTTGAAATTCTTCGCTACCAGTCGAAAGGGTCCTTGGTTTAGGTTATTAACCATATGTAACACCAGCATTTTTCTGATATTTTACAATGGTATTACGAGGGCGACACTGAAAGTTTCCAGAACCGACCACTTGTAAGCGATATAATAAAAAAATAAGTTCAACTTTTGAAAATGGAACTCTTTGCCAATATTATTGTGTATGTATTTTAATTTGTTTGTTAATGTTTATGATTCGACGGCAAATTGAAAATTGTTTGTCAGAATTAATTTGACGCGCGAAGATTTTCGTACAATGATTTTTTATGACTTGATGTCATTTAAGTCAACAAGAAAGTTATGATAGACTTCGATTAGCCTTTCACAATGAAACCTCATCCCGTGCCACTGTTTACAACTGGTTTAATCAGTTTAAACATGGTCGCACTAATCTCACCGATGATCTGCGTGAGGGACGGTCTTCAACGGCGACGACTGAAGATAACATCAGTGTTATGCAGCGTATTATAGAGACTGACAAAAGAGAGACTTATCAGCCGATTCGGACAAGCTTAGGCATTGGTATGAGTCAAGTGCACAAAATCCTCCGTGAACATTTAGCGGTCAGGAAGCTTTGTGCCCGGTGGAAACCACATAATTTGACAGAGGCCCAAAAACTCCATCGTGTTGATTAGTGTCGTGAAATGAATGGTTCAAAGATTTAACGGAAGTGACTTAAATTCTGTGTTCGACATACTAACGGGTGACGGAAGCTGGATTTATTGTTATGTTCCTGAAACTAAGAGACAGTCTGCTGTCTGGGTATTTCCTTCCGAGGAGTTGCAAACTAAAGTGAAGAGAGGTGAAGCGTGGGAAAAAAGACGGTGGCCTCGTTCTTTGGAAGGACAGGTTTTATAACAACAATTACGCAACAATTGTTTTAGAGGATCGAAAAACAGTTACTGTAGAGTGGTGCACTAACAATTGTGTGCCACTTGGAAAAAGTTCGGGAGAAACAAGGATCCTCCTTCATCACGACAACGCTTCGTTGCACACCGTCAAGCCAACAATCGACTACTTGGTGATGTCAGACTTGGAGTTACTGGGTCACCCGCCCTATAGCCTCGACCTCGCACCTTGCGATTTTTATTTATTTCCGAAAATAAAAGAAAAACTTTGAGGAAAACGTTTTATGAACGCCGAGTGGCTGCGTTTCAAAATGCCGTGCTTTTCTCAGTGGTTCCATCGGATGCAGCGATGTATTGATGTAAATAGACACTATTTTGAAAAGATATAATAAAACTAATAACTTGCTAGTTTGTTCAGTCTTTGATTGATTTTCTAAGAACTTTCAGTGTCACCCTCGTATGTGCCAGTACAGGTGACATACTACGCCAGTGTGGTCCATCATCAGGTGACCCCACTTATTTGTGCTGCAACATGATTGTGAGCTCAGATTTTTAGTGCTCGCTGTAAATTTAACAGTACGCGAGCAACTCGAGTTTGATCCCCGCCGGCACCAATGAAATTTTAAGTGCTAATTTACAATGTGTTTGGTGGTGAAAGAAAACCTTATAAATAATATTAACTGAAATCACATTAAAAATAACCGGGCAAGTGCGAGTTGAACTCGCACATAAAGGGTCCCATACCATCGTAAAGCACGTTTCTAGTAGGGGAGCCTCTATTAATTTTAATTTATTTTTATAATTTGTTGTTATAGCGCTAACAGAAATAAATACACTTTGTGAAAATTTCAACTGTCGTCTACCCATTGCGGATCATGAGATAGACTAGAAGACGCTGACAGACAGCTAAGTCATAGTAATAGTGAAATAATACTAGTTTTTACGGAATTTATCGCGTATATTTAACTTTTTAATACCCGACGTTTCGAACGCTTTACAGCACTCATGGTCACGGGCGGGACTGAGATTTTCAACGTCCAGATGTCATAGTTAACCGCGGTTACCATAGATTAAAATTTAACTTTTGTTCCAATCTACACAGTATAAACTTATGGTATCTTGAAGTCTTGTAGTTGTATGCTTGGGTTGGGATTAATTTTATTTATTATAGGATCTGTGCTGTAAAGCGTTCGAAACGTCGGGTATTTAAAAAGTTAAATATACGCGATAAATTCCGCAAAAACTAGTATTATTTCAATGTGTAGTGTTCGCGTAAATATAAGAAATCATTGTAATAGTCCTTTTAGGGTCCCTTTGGTCACCCTTTGGGAACAGAAACCTTTAAATACAGTCAAATTGAGTACCTCCCCCTTTCTGAAGACGGATAAAAATAGCTTTTAAAGCCATTTTATAGTTATGTATTTCTGGATGCGTTGTAAGTGTCCAATTTCAATGTTTAACAGATAAACTAAATGATAAGATAAAGTAACTTTAATAATATCTATGTATAAGAATATAAGATAGTAAAATTAATAACATATTATGGTCAAGGGACTAACATTCGCCAAGTGGTCGTATGCGCGTCTGTTGATCATGTGATCCCGGGTTCTAATCCAGCTGGAACCAAAGGCAGTTATAGGGTTATTCTGTCCAGAAATTCTCATAGCAGCCTCCATTGGGACTGGCGTCGTCGTGACCAATTTCGGTCTGATGGACATTTTTAATAATTGGCCACAAAAAATGACTATAATTTAGGGTAATATTCTATAAGTATAAGTAAAAGTAAAGTAAAGTTACAGCCTCCCCTCATTTCTGAGAGGGTTTTAGGGCAAGGAAGTGTCCGCTGCGCTGCCCCAATGCGTGTTGGCGAAATTCACATGTCTTCGAAATATTTTTTTTTATTTCTTATCCTTCAGATATGCAGGTTTCCTCACGATGTTTTCCTTCACTGCCAAGCACGTGGTAAATCAGCACTTAAAATTGCAATTAACAATTTCATTGGTGCCGGCGGGGATCGAACCCGCGTTACTCGCGTTCTGTTATATTGTGATGTTACTACACTTTAATCTTAACCAAAAGGCCCAGAACCGACTTACCGGATAAGCGTGGTGTAAGAATATGCACTACCCCATACCAACCCGTGGGTGTCGTAAGATTCGACAGGAAGAAACAAATCACGTTACGGGCAGCTGCGACTTCCTAAAAAGGACTTAAAATAAAAAACTGCCGTTGCCAACCCGCTTACCAAGCATGGCAACTGTGGCAAATATCCGCCCTATGAGGCAATCTATGGAGGAGGCCTATGTTCAGCAGTGGCTGTAACGATAACTCATCTTATGTCGCTACCTCACAATGAGCAATCAAACAAAACAAGATATATCAGTGCAGATTAACAACTTTCATGTACGCAAAAAAGGCAATAGTTAAACAATTGAAATGTTCACATATGTGACAGTGAAATGGTTAAGCAATACTATTAAAAATGAACGAATGACGAGAGCACGGCAGTGTGGGATATTCCGCCAACCTGTTACCTCCGAGTCGTGTTTAGCAAACTTGTCAAACATGTTGGCGTACAGCTGCTTCTCCTTCTGCTTCTGTTTCTGTATTGTCGCTTGACACACTATGATCTGATTGGCGGCAGCCTGTTGGATTTGAGAAAAATAATGAGACCGATATATCAAAACATAACTGCTAATAACATTATGTTATCAAAATATCGTATCGATAAACCTAAGTACATAGCCGTTATCACATATCCAACCAAAACCAATTACCTAACCAACGAACAAAACGAAACGCATAACACAAACGCTAACGCCAACACGGCCCACAAACACAAACTAACCGATGTCCTTCTTTGATATTCGTTGCTTCTCGTTCTTGCAACAATACCATAAATAGGTACAGAAAGAGATGAAGCGAATATGGATTTCGTTGCGGTGTTTTGGTAGTTATCACATAACGATGCACGTCGCGAAATATAATTACTTAAAGCAATAAGGTCGAACTTTAAATGGTTACAATTGTCTAAGTTTTAAGTTTGTGTATTTATGAGTAATAAAATTTTAAATGATCTTTAGGTAATTGGACACAAGTAGGGAATGCAATCCCGCGGATCCACAATCCCGCAAATGCGGGATCCCGCGTGATATTGGCAAGATTACAAATGCGAGGAAACACGTGCGGGATCCGCAAGATTTGCAAGATTTTATTTTTCCGGCCTAAATTCGCATAACATCATGTACGGCACGAATGCACAACAATGGTTGGATCCCCAAATTGAAGTACGTATTGAAGTAGTGAATGGGAATTTCTCTCTGTACGGGGATTCCCCAAAATATCTGTCGATACTCTACTAATGCTTGCACTATCTCAATTTTGACTCGTGAGTTCGTGACGTACTATGCGTACTATTGCGTACTTTGTGACATTCGATTTAAATTGAAATAAATTTAAACGGTTTATTTTTATATTTGAGCAGCAACATTCCATCTAAATAAAATTAATTAATTAATAACTGGCTATTAGTAAAGTTGGAACTGGGAACTTATAAATGAATGCTTAAGTAATTTATAAGGAATACGACAGTAATAAATTCGTATGGCAGCATTTCTTAAGATCGGAAGATGGCCTTTCTGCTAAGTATAAACATTGTCCTTCTATCATCAAAATAAGCGCTCGATCTACTAAGGGCTTGCAAATACACTTGCATACGAAGTATAAGATAACAGAGGAATATTTACGTTAGTGATATTGAAACCGCCAGTACAAACTCTTCTCAGCAGCATTCACAACAAAAAGGTAAAAGTCATCACAGATTTTTTTATTCAGTAAAATGTTCCATGGAAGAGTATATATCACGATGGTCGCTAAGGATGGCATATCATTCTCAAAGTTTACGACAAAGATTGACTAACGAGAACTGATTAAAGCAGAAGAACATAAATTGCCTACCTCTGCTCATACCATTAGATCTATTGTAATGGAGTATGGTTCTTCAACTCAAAACAAAATTACTGTTGAACTTAGAGATTTCAAAGTCAGTGAAAAACGATTTGCAATAACATCTTAAGAATGGACCTCTTCTCGTAATCATTGACATTTAGACGTAAACATGCACATATTCACGAACGGAAAAGTTTAACATTTCTTTGGACCGAGTGTTGTTTCAATCACAACCGACGGTGCCGCAGTTTTGAAAAAAGTTGGACGACTTCTGAAAGCACACCATCAACTGTGCTATATAAACTACTCTATCTATCTTCAACTACTCAACAGCCGGCGGTATCACTTAATCTTATAATAAAACCAGAAATGACTCTTTTTGAATGCGGAGGAAACAAGAGGGAAGTACCTAGAAGCAACTTACGACTTTGTTAAGTTCGTTCCACCTACTAGCGTTGAATCTGAACGCGCACTTTCAGCTGCTGGCTACACGTGCAGCAAAATCCGATCAAATGTAAAAGACGAAAATTTAACCACTTTATGTTATCTCCGAAAACAATTTTAGATGCAAGTGTCCGAATCTCATTAATAACATAATTTAGATTTTTGTCATTATTTCTGATCCAAATTCAATTATACTATTTGTTTCTTCTAAGTAAATTCTATTGTTTCATTTACTGACTTAGAAAATAATTTTGAGGGCTAATAATTCTAAAATATTTTAAAATCATGCAAATCTTGCGGATCCGAGGAATTGATGGTCTCAATCTTGCGGATTTGCAAGATTATCTTTTGGGTGCCGGATTGAATTCCCTAGACACAAGGCTTAGATTTGTATCTCTCTTTTATGTTTTGGATGGAAATATTTGAATTTTTTACAAAACGCAACAATTACGCTCTTGACCTTGGTGGCGCGTGCCGTTCTCTAAGATATGGTCTATAAAGTTATGAATTTTTGACGCGTTAAGTTGCATTTTGTACATTCATTTTAATTCGGACAATTATGTGTACAGTGAAAATATAGTATATTATATAGTTTAAGTTGATTTAGACTCTCCTAATCATTTTTGTAAAAAGTCTTACAAAATGTCGCGTAAGGCTAGTGAAATATGGTCTCACTTTGATAAAAACGACAATTCCATGTACCTTGCTATTTGTAAATATTGTCAACAAACTTGGTCCTATAAATAAACTACTTGGCACTTAAGTTCCTACTTAAGAAACTTATCTGCTAGTCCTAAGCCTAGTTAAGCATGAAGAATAATCGCCAACTTAAGTAATAAATAATCATTAATAAATAAACTACCTTTAATAATCTAAGTAATTCATAAAATAAATGTTTTGTACTGGCTTTACAGTTTGCGGTTATGTTTCGGTTGTCGTTTGCGCATTCAGTAGCAAACCATTACCACTGATATCGATATTTGAAAACTGTTTTCAATGATATGAAAACTCAATATTGATTGCGCAACCGTTCCAGCAGATAAAACTGAAAACGCCCATGCTTAAAGACTAGCGATCCGCAATGAATCCGCCTGGATAGAATGTATTAATGTGGCGTTATTTATATCCACCAGGTACCGAGTTTCTATCATATATTTTTTTATAGAAGGGTGACGTAATAAGTTTACAAATATTGAAAATAGATTGAAATTGTTTTATTCATTTTCTTATTAATAATTATATTATTTGAGCTTTAACTTAATGAATAGCTTAAGTACGGTCTTATAAGGTAATAGTTATTTTGTAACAGCGTTGCCATTTACACGGCAATTGCCGTGTTACACGGCAATTTGGGTCTATTCAGCAATAAACCACGTTACACAGTAGTCTAATGGTTACTATTTTTTTCCGAAAAATTTATTGGTAGTCGATAAATTATAACGCACATCATCACCAGACTACACTAGACGTAGTCATGACTCTATTTTTAAAAATTCTACATGATCTGAAGTCGAATGCCATTGGGTTGGATGAAATTTCACTGGAAATGCTGTTATCCACTCTCCCATACTCTTTAAATGTTATTACGGTAATTATGAATAGTTCTCTGAGAGCTAAGACATTTCCCAAACAATGGCAGGCTGCTTTAGTAACGCCGATTCCTAAGACAGATAATATTAGGAATTTTAAAGACCTGCGACCTGTTAGCGTATTACCCTGTTCGTCTAAAATCCTAGAGAAAGCTGTATGTAATCAGTTAACTCATTATTTAGACCAAAATGAAATTCTACCGAGTGTACAGTCTGGCTTTAGGAAACGACATAGCACTACAACAGCTTTGGCCGATGTAGTGGATAATGTTCTAAGTGCTCGGGATTCCGGTATGGTTACAATTCTAGTTCTTCTGGACTATTCCCGTGCATTTGACACGTTAAATAGGGAGTTGTTACTCTCTAAATTAAACTACTATGGATTAAGCTCGGAAACTATAGATTGGTTTCGTAGCTATTTTAATGACCGTAGGCAAATTGTCGAAGTAATAGATGAACACGGCAATAAAATAACATCTGATTGCTGTGCTGTTACAAGAGGTGTTCCGCAGGGTTCAATACTTGGTCCCTTGATTTTTTCGCTGTATAGTGCTGATATCGTAAAACATATATTAAACTGTAGCTATCATATATATGCTAATGATATACAAGTGTATATTTCTTTGAAGCCAAATGAGAGTACTGTAGCCATACAAAAATTACATGAAGACCTAAATCGTATAGTCGACTGGTCTGAAGCAAATACATTAGTACTCAATCCTAATAAAACGAAATATATGCTACTTGGTACCAAAAAACAAATAAATAAAGTTTTGGCAAATCGTCCTTTAATTTCAATTAAAAATGTAAATATTGATCGAGTTACTGAGATTAGAAATTTAGGAATATTGATGGATGAGGCACTAAACTTCGAAAAACATATAATAAATAACGTTAAAAATTGTTTTTACAGACTAAAAGTTCTATACCAGATAAGGGATGTATTAAAGACGGAAGTCCGTATCAGATTATGTGAGTCCTTGATACTTTACAAATTCAATTATGCAGATGCAGTAATAGGTCCTAGACATCTCAATCGTTCAAAGAAACTTATACAGCGCGTACAAAATGCCTGTGCCCGTTTCTGTTTTAAAATACCTCCCCGTTCACATGTTACACCTTACATTAATAATGCGAAAATGCTCAAAATGGATTACCGGTGGCAGTTGCATTTTACTACGCTGTTGTTTGGTTGTATAAAATACAGGACGCCGTCTTATCTCTATGAAAAATTGCGCTGGGCTCGAGACAACGTCTTAACAAATGTAGTGACAAGAGCTTCAGCGTACGGGTTGCTTCTGCCTCAACACCGCACCGCTGCGTTTCGAGGCAGTTTTCGATATGCAGCAACCAAGTGTTGGAACAACTTGCCGCCGCCGTTCCGTAATATACAATCGATACATAGCTTCCGTCAAAAATTTAAATTGTTCCTCTTAGATCAACAATCTCAAAGTCAAGTAGTGCAGATATTTTGATAGTATGTAATTTTATAAATAATGTATGAGCGGGTATATGTGTATGTATGTGTGCTTGTTTATATTTATGTATATATATGTACATACATATATATATGTATATGTGTGTGTGTTTGAGTATGTATATATTATTTATTGAAATTATGTAATGAAGCGGTGTACTGCAGCTGGTTTGTGTATTTGTTTGTAGCTTGAACTTAATTACGTTCCTGAGTGAATTTCAATGCAACCTCTTACAGTATTAAGAATAGTACCCGGTTGACCGAGCTTTGCTCGGTATTTTTCGCTCGATTTTTTTAATTCGTGTGTTTTGGAAATTATATTTAGATACAAATTACATACTGATGAATTATAAATAATATTTTTTGATCTTAGCGACATAACAGAAAAAACTGAACTGGTTATTTGAATAAAAAATCATGAGTGCAATTATTTTTATTTAAATTTTCGTGTTTTTAAAAAATACTAAAAAAAGGGCTCGAAAAAAATATATTTTCTCAAAAAAGAAAGAAACTTGAAAAAAAAATATAAAAGTCGGTCGGTCGGTCTGGGCTCGAACCATGGTATTACGATTTTGCGACCGCCCAATATACCATTAAGCTATTTGTAATCATTAATAAGCCGTCAAAATTTACCTTCTTATTCTAACGATATTATAGCAGTTTTTCATTGCCTAAAAACACGGACAAAAAGACATTTTCTAAAAATAAATCTTAGCTAGATCGATTTATTATCCCCGAAACTCCCTGGACACTAAATTTTATGAAAATCGTTGGAGCCGTTTCCGAGATCCCGATTATATATATATATATACATATATACAAGAATTGCTCGTTTAATAGTATAGGATTTTATAAGAATTATGACAATATTACAAGAAATAAATTTTTGTTATTATATTTGGCTTAACACAACAGAACTGCCCTCTGCATATAAAGAATATATAATATATGTGTATATATATATATATATATATATATATATATATATATATATATATATATATATATATATATATTTTTATACTTATTTGTGTATTTTTATTTTAAATATATAAGGGTGCCACTGAAAATCAGGGTTGGGGTGTTGTACTTCTAATACATTCCAACATATCCTGAGTGGCTTTCCTTTTTGGAACAGAGCAGCATTAACGGGTGGATTGTCTTTGTAATACACCCTATGCATTACTCCTTATTATCCAGTTCTTTATTATTATTTTTTTTCTTTTTTATATTATTGTTTGCTTTTTTTTGTCTTTTTTTTTTGTTTTATCATATCTACAAACAAGGAGTGAATGTCCTGTTTCATGATTTCTATGTAAAATTTTTTTGTTGTATGTCTACTTAAATGTTATTTGTTTTATGTAATCCACTTGAGTGTGTTGCATGTGCCAAATAAAATCTGTTTCTTTCTTCTTTCTTTCTTTCTATGAGCGGGGAAATCCCAACGCGAATTCGACATACATTCGCGCACACTTCATTTTTGTGGTATTCATTTCATTCTTTCGTTTTTTGAAAATTACATTAAAAAGATATACTGCTGTTTATTTACTTTATTTAACTTTACTAGCTAAACACTTTGTCCGATCCCAAGGAAATTGTATAAATTTCGAACCGACAAAACAAATGATAGACAATATGAAGGAAAATAATAAATATAAATCGTACAATGACGAAGGAGTTTTGGATACGATAAGAAATTTGTATGATGATTGTGAAGAGTAATGTTTTTATGTCATGTTTATTTTAAAATAAATAAAAATGTACTCGGCAATTTTGTAGTTTTTATTCCAAAACACGGCAATCCAGATCCCAAAAACAGCAACTCATCGAAATGGCAACCCTGTTTTGTAATGGAAATAATTTTATCGGCTTACGGTACTTCGTATTTAGTTACAATCATTTTTCTGAACGAAGAAAAATGGTCCACCTGATGGTGAGTGAACTAAAGACATCTACATCGATCCTCCATTAAGAATCAAAATGCAGAGGCATTGTCAACCCTAAGGACTAAGATGAAATGCCTCGTTTGTAAAAAGAGTCTCTGGTTCTCTACACTCACCATACGAAACACAGCAGCATTAAATTGCTATTTACTGGTATTCTGGTGAGAGCGTGGTCCTTCCCCAGTCGAACTGACCAATTCGTGCTAAAATCATAACATAACAGCCAACCTGATGTTAAAGCTGAGTTTCCAGCACTGAATTCCAGACTATTTCCAATATCATTGCATAGGCGTTATATTCAGCGTGGACATGTTATGACAAGTTGTAGGTACATCAAGACTACTTGCGCAACAGGTGGTACATTCTGTACATGGGGCAAGATGGTAAAAGGTTCCAGCAGCTGGGCTACCTACTAAACCTTCCGTAAGTTGCAGCCTACCTGTCAATATCAATATTCTACTAATATATATTCAAGGGAGGAAAATTCCCGTATCCTCATTTAAAAAAGTGAGAGGCCCTGTGTATGAAGATACACTTTTGGTAATAATAAATCCTCTGAATTTCGATATTTATTCAATCGGAAGTTATAGCCATTGATCCAAAATTGGACATAACAATATCATTATAAAGTATAACAATTACCTTATTTTGAGGCTCAGCATCAGCAACCTTCCGGAAGTCCTGTAACGCTTGTTCTGCATCACCCAATCCTAGCAGTGCCTGCCCTCTTCTGAACAGACCTTTCACATTAGAAGGATCGTATTTGAGAGCATTGGTTGCATATTCTCTGGCTTCGTAATAGTGTGGTGGCGTAAGCTTCAAATACACTAACGATAGATTCAAATTAGCCGACAATATCAGCTCTTTCGCTTGTATCTTGATTTCTTCAGTCGCACTTGGGTCGTCAGGTACAGCTAGAAAATAATAAAATTTTAAAATTGAGTTTAAAATAATTAAAACAACAAGTATTAGTCATGACTTATAATGATCCTAATCCTAATAGAATACTATAATATGGTTACGAAATTATTGCATTATTCAGACATGAGGAAGTAGGTGAAATCTGATTAAAATTCTGATACAATCATACATACATCATTCAGGTCAAGTATATAAACAAACATGGATAGAGATATACAGAAGACAGATTTACAGATATATATATATGTATGTATGTATGTATATATATATATATATATATATATATATATATATATATATATATATATATATATATATATATAATATATAATCGGAATCTCGGAAACGGCTCCAACGATTTTCATGAAATTTAGTGTCCAGGGAGTTTCGGGGGCAATAAATCGATCTAGCTAGGTTTTATTTTTAGAAAATGTCTTTATGTCCGTGTTTTCAGGCAATGAAAAACTGCTATAATATAAGAAGGTAAATTTTGACACTGTGTTAATGATCGTAATAACTCAAGTGGATATCGAGCGGTCGCGAAATCGTAATGCCTTGGTTCGCGTTCTGTGTTCGGTCCGATTTTTTTTCCTTTTTTTTCAAGTTCCCTTCTTTTGTGAGAAAATCTATTATTTCGAGACCTTTTTTTAGTATCTTTTAAAAAACCGAAAATTTTAATTAAACTAATTGCACTCATGATTTTATATATATATATATATATATATATATATATATATATATATATATATATAGTTAGCTAGTGAGCTATCGGTATTACAGAGCCATGTATGCAAACAAGGCTGTAGTTTTTCAGTCATAAAAAGTGATCATATTAACCGGATGACCATATTCTTATGATGCACCCTATTCAAAGAATCATTCAAAACTTACATTCGAGTAAACTAATAACCTTCTTGTACATCTTAATTGATAATTGAAATTTATTGTTCTTAAAGTAGTTGGTGCCTCTCTCCTTGAATATCTTTACTTGTTCCAACTTTTCATTAGTATCCATGGCCCACGCTTCTTTGGTTGTTTCAAAATTAACTAGCTTCACTATGTATTCTAATGTGGAGTCCGGAGGAACTCCAAGTTCAGCATTACCCTCCGATCGGAACCCGTACTGTGGTGCGATTGTTAGTCTAGATTTTTCGCCTTTCGAAAAACTTTCCAAAGCGATTTCTATGCCTTCACAGATGTTATTCTCGCTTCCTTCACCAAGTGTGAATGTTACTGTTCTGGTATCAAAAACTTTATCGTCACCTTTTAATCTTCCTTCGAGTTCAACTGAAAAAGGAGATGAATATTTAGTTTTGATTCTGTAAGAGTATAGAAGATTATAATATATAATATAAGACTAAAAATAAAAACTTTTTTATAGATATGGGTGATAAGTAAGAATACAGTCCACCTTATCGGAAGTGGATGCTGTGGCCCATAGATATGTACATCTATTCTCGATTAAGAATTAAAATGCACATGTGTTGTCGTCCTTTGAAGACAAAGATGGAATACCTAAATGAGTGCCTCCAGTTCTCTACACTCACCATACGAAATAAAGCAGCATGAAGCTGCTATTTCACCCTGGTATTATATATGTGAGAGCATGGACCCTCCGTGGTCGAGACAACATGCACCAAACTTAAAACAATATTATAATTGATAGAATCAGGTTTTACTTTGCGGAAATTCTCAGGTGATGTAGACTCTACGGCGACTGAATCAGCCGCCGTAGAGTCTACATCACCTGAGGATGCCTCGTGTAGAGGTGAAACACGTGTCGTATTATCGTCGATGGTGTGTCTTTCCTGGAATACTGGTGTTGGGAGTAGTGGTGCCGAGAGTAGTGATGCTGGCATTAGTGGTGACGGGATTGGTGCACGCAATTGAGGGAGGACGGGAGGTGCTCTTTAATCCGGGTAAGACACATCATTGTATTTAGTTAGCGGAAGGTTGCAAATTAATTAATATCTTTATTAAAACAATATTTTACAAACAGAAGACCATAACATAACTTACGCTTTCCTTTTTTACTACTTTGGCAATGACCAATAGATTCTGCCAGTGTCCAGTATGTCATGAAAGTCACACAGTGTATCACAATAAACTTTACTATATAGCCCATATGGATAAAGAATGGGATTATATATGGCAGCTCATCGAGTCCGTACTGTCAACATGCATAATACAAATAACGAAAATAATAATACCGCCGCTAATAACGGTAAATCGTTATTATATGATAATTAAAACGTTAGGTATATTATTCGGTTAGTTAGAAATTTTCTATTAATATAAAAATATTTTAAATAGAATTATATACACAAGTAGACACATTAATTTTAAAATAACATTTAAAACCACTGACCTGCACTGGCTTCGCTTAGATAAAATTAAATTATTTATAATATAAGATTAGTAAATTATTAACAAAGACTAAAATAAAACAATGTATTTCTTAAATTAAGTTTTTTTTAAAGAATATTAACTATGCTATAAACATTACTAATATTCCCCTTAACCACTCGTGGTAAGCTTAAATTGCTTGTTACGAGTGGTTCACGCCAGTAGTCGAATGGTGGATTCGAACCCACGACCTTTTTTTGAGTTCGCGGTCCGCGCCCTGCTATTAGCTACTGTCGCTTATATTAATTAACAGTCAAGAAAATATGTATTTCAAATAGGACAGACAGGCAAAAAACTCTATAGACATTTATTTTTTATATATGGTATATATTATATGGTATATATTATATGGTATATATTATATGGTATATGTTTTTTATATATCTTTGAAAATTAAGTAATTTATTTATTATATAATAGGTTAATTAATAAATTAATAAAATTACAAGACTGACTGAAGTTATGGCACGTACGAAAAACGCATATCGCAACATATTTTTTTTGTTGTTTCAACCGGTGGGTACTCGCAGTATAAATAGCGACTGTGTGCGAGCGAGAGATAAATAGAGGCGACGCCATTTTCAGTCCCATTCTTTAACCGCACGAGTACTAGTACTAATATGTACTACATAGTTTCCGTAAATAGGTTCTTTTACTTTTAGTTAAGAAGTTACAAGTTATTTTCAAACGAATTTAAACATATAGTTTTACAAAATTACTACAGGTTAAATAAAATTAATTAACACCAAAGAAAAAGTGTAAACTAAAAATAACACAGACTTAAAATTGATAGGGCGATGTAATTTTAGGAGGATGTAACTAGGAAGTAAATTATATAGTGAATATGAAAGGTTAGGACCACAGAAATCGTAATAATAAAATACGACAAGAGAAGTCGCATAGACGCGTGACCTGGTCGCCGCTATTGTGTGTTGACGAAAATAATTCACTACTTTGTGATTTAGTTGCGCGGGGAACGTTGCGTCGTAGGTGAATTTATGTTATTATAATGGTGACCTGCAGCATAATAGTAAAAAAAAGTAGTAAAAACTCATCAAGGACGTGTAATTCTACTAATAAAGGCATAAAATCTCATAGGTAAGTTGATGAATACTTTACTATGATATTTATCTTTGTAAACTTTAATTTATTACTTTTTGTATTGACAATTACCATTGCTGCTTTTGTTCTACCGTAATACGTGACGCACGCGACGTTGACAAACTCGCCAAGCAATGTAATATGAAACATTAGATATCATTGTGCATTGCGTATGTTTATAATACGGCTGTAGATGGCGACATCGGTTTTGGAAGTAATCGAACGCTAATTAATTTCTATTGTATTATCATTACTATTTCTGTGTTTAGAACAGTTAGAATTTTTATAATCAATTGTACTTTCGTCTAGTCCACACTCACAAATGGAGCTATCTCGAATCTTCAGTTTTGCCAAAATTACAGGCAAATAAATATGTCTCATTGTTATATATCATATGATAACTAACTAACTAATAAATATAACAGATCAACTATGAATTTGAGCAACCAATTTTGAAGGGGTTGTCAGGTTTTATTTCTGCATAATTTTTTCCCTTTTCAATTGTTTTAATAAATTTCGTGTCAAATTGTGAGTTACATTTATAAATAATAATCCTTTATAAATTATTACATAACATAATACAGGGAATTAACAACAGGAAAAAAATCCCAGGAAAAAGGTTGCGACGGTGATTGGTTTTCACACGCGTTTGATAAATTTTCTCAGAAATTTTTCAATTAACGGCGTTATTTTCGTTTGAATAGCTATATTTTCCTTATTTATTAAACTAATTATTGTACGTGTTTGTTATTATTTGTAGCTAGCCTATCTACTGGGAATGGAAGATATTGAACAGGATTCAGATCCTCCGGATGAAGCCGGAAATTCTGCGGATGATGTCGGAAATTCTGGATCTTCACCCGACGTTTTTCTTAATTCTAGTTCCACTGATACATTTCATCAGACCGATACTGTTAATCCTATGAAACGTAAAGCTTATAAAGTACCGTCCTTAAATTTAGAACCTAAGAAAAAAGTAACTTCTTTTCCCTCAGCAGCCATACAGAATATATTTGTTTATCCTTTATCTCAACAAAAGAAACGCTACAATAGTAATGACAGCGCATAAATTGTTCATATTATGAAACTGTCAGTGGAGCCCTCCTCGGGAACAACAATAAAGCCAATTAAAGTGGGTCAATTTTTTAGCAAAATAATATTCAGTGAATTTTAAAAAATGGTGTTAAGAGCATGGGACGCAATCGAATTTCTATTAAATTTTCTTCACCCCAACTAGCTAAGATTTTGTTATAAATGCATTACTTGCTAAAGCAAACTTTGTAACCGTAATTCCTACCTATGCTATTACGAGAATGGGTATCATTAGAGGTATTCCAGTCGATATATACATAAAAAATAGCAGCTCAAACACTAAAACTGTTAGCAGATAAAAAAGATAGGTTGGCTTAGGTTTTGTGAAAATCTTTCTCCTCCTTCTATATTATGGAAGAATATAAAAAAGGTCCGCGGATCATATAACGATGATAATTATTCACATCGCAATGTGATGCTTCTATTTGGTACAATTCATTTGCCGATTAGCTTGCACCTCCTTGGGTTCCCTCCTTTGAGGAATTATGTTTTTATGAACCATTGATAACCCGACCTGCAGTAAACATTAATAATTCACCTTTTAATGAATTTTTCTCCAATGAATAATTTGAATCGGTTGTTCAAAACCTTAAAGATTCGTCACCAGGAATAGACGGAATCCCATACTCATTTGATTCTAATGCAGGATCAAAATCTAAGCAAATATTTTTAGACTTACATATTTATTATTTATTAATAATGATTGGAAATTGCAAATTATTATCCCTATTTTAAAACCAGACAAAAATCCTAGTGATGGTTGTAGGTACCGTCCTATTGCGCTATCATCAACTCTGTGCAAAATAATGGAGCATTTAATTAAAATTCGTCTAGAATGGTTTGTTGAAAATAAAGGTCTCCTGGCCAAATCATAGTTTAGATTTCGAAAGGGGATGAGCACGCTAGATAGCTTGTGTTTTTACGTCTGATATGCGCTCGGCTCTTTCCAGAGAAGAATCAGTTGTTGCTGTTTTTCTCGATGTATCATCAGCCTATGATAACGTTGTCCTCTCTTTACTCAAAGAAAAGATGTTTCTTTTGGATATCCTCTATAGAATTATTCGCATTATTTTTAATTTAATTTCAGTAAGGTCAATATGTATAAGAGTTCAAAGTAAACTGCTCCCTCCTGGACAGATCTGGAGAGGCATTCCACAAGGTTCTGTATTAAGCCCTATTCTATTTAACATATACACCCATAATCTCGAACATTCTGTTAAGTCCTTTTGTAAAGTCTTACAATATGCTGATGATCTAACGCTTTATTACTCTTCTAAGAACTTTACAGACTTAAGTTATCGTCTTAACTCTGCATTGTTGTACTTATATAATTGGCTTACTGATAACGGTCTTTCCTTATCACCTACAAAGAGTAGAGTAGTAATATTCTCTAGAAAAAGATTTTGTCCCTATATCTATATCTCAGTACAAAATCAAATATTTCCCACAAGTGATAATGTTAAATTGCTAGGTGTTTTTCTGGACTCTAAGATGACAGGTATTCTTCATTTAACGTTTATTGCCTAAAAATGCGAAAAGAATGTAAATATCCCTCGCTCACTGACAGGTGTTTGGTAGGGATCTCATCCATATTGTTTAAAACTTTTATAATAACGCCCTAATCCGTAGTTATTTTGATTGTGGTACATTTCTCTTGCAACCTTGTAATAAACAAGCTTTTAGATAAAATCCAACTCAAGTGCTTACGAATTATCTTGGGGGCCATGAAATCGTGTCCTTCAAATGCTCTACAAGTTGAATGTTACAAACCTCCTCTTAACCTACGTAAACAGTATCTTGCCGATCGCTTTATATATAGAATATTTCAGCTATCTTCACACCCACTTCTTTCTAAACTGCATTCTTTAAACTCTGGTTTTAAGAATAACAACTACTGGACTCATAAATATGTCCCCTGCATTCTTAAAAGCTACCAAAAGATACTCACCCTTAAATTTCCAATATTTTAAAGTATGATTAATCCTCTGTTCGTATATCCGTTTGAAGCTCTATGTTATCATCCTCAAGTTATTTTAGATTTTGGTGTAACTAAAAGTTCCCCTGTAGCGCAACAATTTTTTTAAGTATTTTACGCGAAAAATGGGAAAGGTGGTTGAGCCTTTTGCCTCTAAGCTTTCTGATAATAGTTTTGTAGGTTCAGCTGTCTGGATACCGAAATATAAAATTATTTCAAATTTTAAAAATTCAAATGCTACTTCAATTTTCACTGGTGAAGCTGTTGCCATTTTAGAAGCAATTTTATTTACAGAAGCGCACAAAATTAACAAATGTATTGTTTTTACCGACTCCTATAGTTCATTACATATCATTCAACCCGTTTCGAAATAATCGAAATTCCCAATTATTTTAAAAATAAAAAATGCACTGTATAGATGTGTTTGTCAAGCTATTAACTTCAAACTTGCTTGGCTGCCAAGTCATAGTGGCATACGCGACAACGAAATTGTCGATTCCTTCGCAAAACAAGCATCTACTTCCGGTACCCTCATGCATCATATAAAATATACTCATGACCTTATTTCTTTTGCGAAAATCCATCAGATGTCAGATTGGAACTCTCTTTGGAAAAAATCTCAGAAGTATATCGGTAAATATTATGCAGAACTCCAACCTGACATTCACTCCAAACCATGGTTTTTTAAATTCAGAAATGGCTCCACACATACATAGTACATCTGTCATATGTATGAATTAGATTGGACACACTTCTTAACCTGTATTTTTGGCAAAACTTAAGATTAAAGATGTGGATTAGACGTAGGTACGATCGATAATAAATTTTTTAACTGCCCCAAAATATCCTCTTGCTTGCTCTTGTTTCAATATACATTTTTCTCTCTAATAACATCCCTCGTCCTACAAATCTTGTCTTTGTTAAATTTTGTTTACACTCCTTTTGTACAAACTTTATTAGACTTCATATCCATTACAAAATTAAACTATAGTACTTTACCACTTACCTATGTCCATTTTATTATTTATTATATTAGCAATAATTTTCTAAAACTATTATATTATGTTAATTTATTCGAAAATAACTACCTGTAACTTCGTATCATAAAGCTAAGTAAGCATTTCTACGGAAACGGAAACTAGTCGAATACTATGTGTGACTTTCATGAAACTTGACACTGGCCGAATCCATAGGAAGTTGCCAAACTAAGCAAAAAACATAATATTGTAGGATCGTGCTTTAATAAAATGTGGCGAATCTTCCGTTCTATAATACATACATTATAGAACGGGGGAGTGGGCGGAGCCCGCGTAGCCACTAAAATGACACTAACAAGTCAATTCACACGCATAAATGTCAACATGAGATGTGTTTTGACGTTACAATTGTTTCCAAATTTCGCATGCAAATTATTTAGAAAATGCCAAATTGCACCCTATATACAAATAAATATGTATTAAAATTTAATGATGATCTTGAACATTAATCAAAAGTCTAAAATGTGTAAATTTACTTAGTCTGTCAACACCGCGAATCGGGTTTCGCGACGCCAATCCTCATACGAAATAAAGTTGACAGCTATTCTATTGTGTATTATAGTATTCTATGGTTTTCATTGTAATTTAAGTCACAGAGCTTGGTGTGACAAGGCTATTAATCTCAGATTTACCTCACAGAACGTGAACGACATGGATGAAAAATATCTGCAGTGTAGACGAAAGTCGCGAAAAGTAAAGGAAATATGTTTTTAAGATTTGACGCATTTTCTTAAAGTCTCAACTCAATTCCACATTATAAATACAGAAAACAGTAGAGTAGTAGTGGCCGTGTAGGAATATCCACTACTCCATATCGTCAAGTGAGTGTCGTAAGAGGCGACAGAGCGAAACATAAAAAACTTTAGTTACCAAGCGTGGCAACTATGGCAAATATTAAGAAGTGATCCAACTTTTGATAGGCAGTAACAGTAGATTAATTTGTTTTATATCTCACTTATTATTGATAGTGAAAAAATATTTAATACCTGTGACGACCCCACCATCAGCAGGACTCACATTTCCAGAACCCTTCTCTAGAATATGGCGTAAAATCCCCTGCTTTTTGTTAGGGCTTAGATCTTCCACTTTCCAATCAATTATTTCTATCTGCAAATTAATAATAATATAGCAATTAAATTACATAACACCAATCAATATTTTAAAGAGATACCGACAACATATAAAAACATGATAGACAATCATTATGAACATAGGCCTCCCCCAAAGAATGCCAGATGGGTAAGGCTCAAATTTTTCGCGCACTATGTAAAAATGCGCTGTCCGAGAAATTGAAGAGAAGAAATAAAATATCAAAAATAATAAATACTTTATTTTTATTACTAACTCAAGGAAATTTGCTATTTTCTCATCATGTTTGTTTTTTTTTATTTAAATATTATTCTATAATATCCCTATTTTATAATTAAAAATAAAAAGGTTCATATTTTTCTTCCATACAATTTGTGGATGTCCGCGTACGTACAGTTTTCAAAAACCATTCGAAATTTTTGAGGAACCGCTGTTTTTTCAGTTTGCATATTTTATGGCTTGCGGAATATGAAAGGTTTCATTTTACCAAAATAAGCTAATTATATTATCAACGCGTTTTGATTATATATTTATTAATTTCAAAATGTCCTAAATTTCAATCCAGTGTGACACTTCAGTTGTGCAACGCGATAATTTGGGATTTGTTTACATTCTACCACGGAATATCAATATATTTAAAGTGGCAACATAGGCCCATGAAATTCGTCTAACTTCTGGATGCTTCCGCCATTTTGTTTTTGCGTCAGATGGACGATTGTGTCGGTACTCGCTACGTGTCATTAAGAAATTGTAAGTTTACTTTGTTATATTTTCGAAATTTAAATGGTTTTCCTGATTTCAGATAGTAAATCATATCTATCACGTATTTAACTGTCAAAATATAGCAATTAGAATTAGCGATATAGTAAATATCATGAATGATGATATTTTTTAGGCTAAGTTGTTTAGAATTTTTGATCCGTTGTGCGACGTATGACACGAAATTGTGTGACGTGTCATAATGGAAATCGTAAAGGTGTGTACCTATCAACGTTCTACTCAATTTATGAAATCATACTAAAGTGCTTGCCTATTTGGTTTTTCAATTGTTTGATAATTAATATATTTTAGATTTTGTCCGCGGTTGAAAGGTGCCGAAGGTACCGCGGAAACCTTAAACAATCTAATCCAGAAAAATATGATTTAATGAAAAAAAAGAATGCTGAGAGAACAAAGGCTAAAAAAAGAAAAATAGTGAAGATGAAAAATTGGCGAATAGAAAGCAATGGCGAGATGCTAAACGCAATAAAAAAGAGGAAAAGGTAGAAAAGCTAGTCGTATCAAATAATGATAATAGGCAATGTCGCAAATATCGTAGTAAATTACTACGTGAAAACATGGTTTTGAAGGAAAAAAATAAAAACTTAAGTGTGAAAACGTATGTGTTTTAATAAATATTTTTTTTATTTTTGCATATTATATTAGTTTTATTTAATAGTATACCCCAATAATCATGTAGGTAATTAAGTACTTACGTCCAGGGTATGCCCGGATCACAGGATCAGGTCTGCCATCTCGCACTATGATCTATCTATGAGATATCGATGAGATCTATCTATCGTATTGGGCTAATACTGTGTATTTGATCTCCCTCACTATTTCGGATGGTATATTCTAGGTAGCCGTTACCCGTTAGTAGTTACGTAAGTATACTTAATTGTTAATATTGATTTATAAATAAAAAAAAACAAACAGTTAATGTACAAAAAATATTTTACAATCCATGTGCACTACACTTTACAAATTCCGTTGTACGACGTTTTTTTCTTTGTGAGACATTCCGTTGTAATTTCCATTATGCGACTGCGCAAAAAATTTGAGCCTTACCCAGATAGCATAGTCCTCAGCCACCTCACATCCATCGACTTCCTGCATGTCTTACCAGGTCGTCAGTCCATCTAGTGGGGGTCACCCTACACTTTTGCTTACTAATCTGTTGGGTTATGTCGGTCACTCTGGTTCTATTGCAGAAATCCTCATTTCTAAGTTTCATGCAGAGAAATCCCGAGCATAGCCCTCTCCATGAGCTTCCTCATACAGCCAGCAGTGAAGGCGAAGATAGATAATAGGATAATGAATTTTTTATGCTTTTTACATATGATGAATAAATTAGCTTGTTTGAATACTCACAGCAGTAAGAATTCGGTATTTGACAATATTGTCAACTGAAATTCTATATAGGGGCAGCAATAATTATAATTTAAAATTGACTGCCTTGTTGGTCTAGGAATAATAAACGTGGTTGCTGATCATAAGGTCCTGGGTTCGAATCCCGGGTCAGGCCCAAATCAGTTATTGGGTTTTTTCTATCAAGAAACTCTCAGTAGCAATAGAGAATCAGGGAGTTATCGGCATTTTAACTCCCCGTATCTCAGAAAGCACGTAAAGCCGTAGATCCTGCGCCTGATCTCTCTCCGGTCGGATTGTTATCCCATCGGACTATGAAAGTGAGGCAATAAAGCGTGCACCTGTGCTTGCGCATACACTCGGGGACTTTAACCCTGTCCTGCGCAGATGGCTAGTCTCCGTTGAGTCTGACCCCTGTAATCGAAATTCAGTCTGGAACCAGCAGAACGATGGGTTTGTTCATTCGAGATGTGTTGGTGTTTGATTTGAGCTAACTGCTGCTTGTAAATTTCTCAATAGTAAATAGGTCTATTTATATAGAATCTTCTGTATCAGTCCATATTTTTTTACTACTAGTAATCCGCCCGGCTTTGCACGGGTGGTTTTTAGATCTCGACAACACCCGAGTCTAAATGTGAATATAAACAATCTAGGCAATCAAACACACACAAAAATGTTATCAAAATTGGTTGGATGGCTTCAAAGTCTATAATGGACATTTTTTGTCTTTTATATTGATAGAGTGTAAATTAATGTTTGACTAATCTTGCAGACACTAGCATTATAATCGGATGGAAAGACATGCTGGCAGATTGTTCCATTCCTTTGTTGTTTGAATGCGTGTTAAGTCAACAACAAAGAGGGTGAGGACCATCAAGCGTCTGGTTGTCTGATGATGAAATGGAGAGCGAGTAATTAAGTATGCAGTTCCAGATCAGCCTGCTGAACATGGGTCTTTATACATTAGCCATAATCACACTTGGCAGGCAGATTATATTGGTCACATTTCAATCTTCAATCTGGTTATTTACTACTAGCATATTACCTGATGGTACATGCTAATTTATCAAAGCGCCATGAGGTCTTTCTGGCCTAACCCATAGACGGGGCGTCTAAGGCACTCAAGGGGTAGGAAAATATCTACTCAAATTATTATTTACTTGATATTTACCTCAAATTGTAAGGTGGCATTTGGGGGTATTCTTGGTGGGCTTCCATATTCACCATAAGCGTATTCGGGGGCGCAAGTCAAAACGCAAACTTCGCCCTTCTTCATTGTCGCCACGCCAATATCCCATGCTTTTATCACAGTACCTGAACAAAATATACAAAGCATTAGTGTTTCAGTTCGGGTATCTTGGTCATGTATTAACTAGTGATGTGCCGGATCATTAAAAATGCATATCGATCAGATGTAGGTACGGTATCCGATGATACGGATACGAATACGGATATTTGGTGTCAAGTTCTGCGGATACGGATCTTAATTTCTTACTCATATGGTGTCAGTACGCGTGACCTTGAAACGATAGGTGACGCCACCTGATGCTTTGCGTGACAGGTCATCTTTCGACTTGCATTGCGCTGTTCTTTCTTTTGTTTTGTTTATAGTTTAGTGTGATACTGGACAGAATAGATAACGTTTGTGTTTGGTACATGAGTTAAAAAAAATTGTCTACAAAGAAGTTTAGTAATAGTGTCATTTGGAATTATTTTGTGATAGTAAATGATGAATGTGCGAAGTGTAAAATTTGTGACGGAAAATATTCCCGTTTCATGTACAGAGAAAACATCCTCAAGAATTTGATTTTATTAAAAAAAGACTTCGCTAAGTGTACCGACAAAATATCACAGCCGGGAACATCTTTACAAACGGTAAAAAGAGAATTGGGGGGGGGGGGGGGGAGGATCGTATTTTTATTAAATCTAGCTAGGAAACAAAACTAATTAATGTTGATCAAATCTGAGATGTTGGTTTTCTGCGAACTTATCAAAGTAAAATACATACTACATAATAAAATAAACACTATTTCCAATTATATGCTCTATGTGCACAACAACGAAATATTGCAAGTAATAATGACGATGATGATGATTTATGAAGATTGGAATGTGGTCCTTCAATACTGGCCTTATGAGGAAGTACAAGGTCGCTCAGTAAGCTACAGAGGGGGCTATGCTCGTATCTCTACATTGTCAACCTAGTAATGAGGACAGGTACAGTAGAACGATGCTAATTGATAAGGCCCAACAGAACGGTGGGATAAATTGACGATGGGCTGGCCGTATAGCTTGAGAACTGTTGGGAAAGAAAGATTCTCAAGTGGAAGCCTCGTACTCGTAAGCGAAATGTAGGGCAGCTTCCCACTAGATGTTAAAAAACGAAATAAAAAATAATTCACAGGTTGAAGTGAACAATTCTAGCTATATGGCCGGCCTATTGCCATTACTGTAGTCTATTGGCCATTTTATTTATATCCATATAAACGAAACAAAATAAACACTGTAAAATTTATTCATTACCCTTATTGATAATATAACTGCTTCCTTGATAAAAAAATGGCATGAGAACACACGACCGGAAAAATGTGGTTTTTTACATATCTAACAAACATAAGTGGGTGCAAAAATAATATAACATGGTAAATATAAAATAGATAATATCCACATATTTATTATTTTTGATAAATAACAATTTGCCAGGCAGACGTTGTTCTGCCCTTTTCGACGACCCTATGTCATGTCCTATTAAAAATCCCTAAATTTGTAAGAAAAAATTGTGGGTCACTCATGGGCAAAAAGTCTCTCAAGTTGGACCAAACTGCATATGGTGTGCAAATTTGATTAAAATCGGTAGTATCGGAAGTAGTTTAGGAGTCCATCACGGACCAACAATGTGACAAGTAATTTATATATATTAAGATATAACTATGCATAAAGACTATTTAAAAAATAAAAATTATTCAACTAAAATTACTAGCATGAAACAAGTTTAACAGTTTCTACAAACCCTTTACAAAATTTTCAGTTCATTTTCATTTTCAGTTCAGCAGTGGACTCCTTCACTTTTCTTTTACATGACAATTGCTGTTGCAGATGTCATGTAAAAGAAAAGTGAAGGAGTCTACTGCTGAACACAACACATTTTTTTTTCTTATGAGTGGAGTGTCTGGATGAGTGGAGTTCAATGTGCATGACAAACATATTTGATCAATAATATAATAATAATATCTTCATTGCATCCATAGGATTAAGTACACATGATAAACCTTAAAACAAAACTTAGCTCACAATTATGTAATTCTGCAAATTATTATGCAACTACTGACATCTACTTAATTTTATATGTATATAAAAATTTAATAAATTATTATATATTATATTTAAATATACATTTATATTAAGCACACACCCTTAAGCTTAGGTTAGGTATCAAATTAAAGTCATCTAACCAGAAAAAATAATGTATAACTAAATAATAATTTGTAGTTTAGGACATCACAGATAATATAATATGATATTATTTCTGACATTTAATATTATGAATTGTATGGTATGAATCATTTAAGATTATGTAGTTTAAATAAATATGTAATTGTAAAATAAAGCTAAGAAGTTAGAAAATAGCAAGCAGGGAGAATTTCCTGCATTGAATTTCACCCACCTAATTTTTTCAAATATTAAAAAAAAATCAGTGACAGGCAACAGTGTTAAAGTGACATCTGATATTGTAATTGTTAATCAGTCTGTTAAGTATGACAAGGCATTTCTTAATACAGTGGGAGAGGTCATTTTCTAGCAGTGGACACTTACTGGCTGATAACCGATTGTGTAGTAGCCATGTAAGAAAATCCTCTCCCCCATAATATCACCCAAAGGTGTCGTAAAAGGAGAAACTGAAACAGGAGATGGACAGGTGCATCTTCCTGATGATAATAATAATGCATACTGTAATCCAATTTGTCTGAAGAGTACTATGGGGAAGGCCTATGTCCAGCAGTGGACGAAATGGTGAATGACGGAAAGAGGCAAAAGAATGAAGATTAAATTATATGTGGTAGAGCCATGATCCAGCTATGTTATGATTGTAGCACAAATGGGTTGACTTGACCAGGGACGGACCGCTCTCTCATAGCAATGTGAAATAGTATCATAATGCTGCTGTGTTTGATATGATGAGTGTAAGGAAACCAGAGACTGTTTTTACTAGCTACAATATGTTTCATCTTAGTCCTCAGAGGTGACAACACATCTGCAGTTTGGTTCTTACTTGAGGATAAACATAGACATCTATGGGCCACAGTATCCACTTACCAACAGGTGGACTAAGTGCTCATTTGTTATTCTATAAAAAATGAAGTTTAAGCATGGACTTGACTTGAAAACCTGTATAATCTTGCGTTATGTGTCATACAAGAATTGTCATTTGAATCCAAGACCTCTTAGCAATCAGGTAAGCTCACCACAATATAATACAAAACTATTGTTATTATTCTGAAACTAGCACATTGAAATTTCAGGCAGTTTTAAGACATTTCACTGCAATCTAAATAAATTTAAATATTTCCACTGATCTTTTAACCTCTGCATTAAGTATTGACCTACAGCCACATTTATTTTTTAAGAATCAATTTAAAAGAAAATCTACTTTTATTTTATGGGCAAATCAAAGCTATGGCATTATGATATTATAACTTCAATTGACTAGAACCTCACTACAATAATAAATGTAACAAAATTATTTTCAAGTTGAGCATTATGAATGTAATTCTTAGTTTAAGGATTTTACATCAAATAAAATAAAATAACAGCCTATAGATGTCCCACTGCTAGGCACAGGCCTATATTTTTGAGAGGGTTTTAGGTCAATGTCCACTGCACTGCCCCAACATATGTTGGAGAACTTCACATGTCTTCAAAATTTTTTTCTTATTTCTCAGACATGCAAGTTTCCTTACGATGTTTTACTTCATCGCCAAGCATGTGGTAACTCAGTACTCAAAATTGCAACTAACAATTTCATTAGTACTGGCAGGGATTGAACTCCTGTGAAAGTTACATAAAATATTAGAGTTAAATTAAAACCTTATACACTTAATCTGTGATCGCTACCAAGCTATTTCTAATTTGTCTTGTGTTGTTAATTGTAAACATGATTGTAAGCTATTATTGAAAAAAAAATAATCTCGCTGGGTTTCTTGCCGGTTCTTTCCAGGACAGAGGTTTTTTTTTGCGAACCAGTGGTAAATGAAAAAAGTGACTTTCAATAAGTATTGTTATAATCTATATTGAATAAAAAAGTTTCTGTTTCTTGTCTTCTGTACAATTTGCCAAAGGGTATGTATTTGGTCAATGGTACTTAAACCAGAAACCGGCTTGTATGGGAGTCTGGAAATTGTCGAGTATTGGTGCGAGACGATTCATAATGACTATCAAAAACAGCACATAGACACAGCTCAACTAGTACAACTGACTTCAATATTAATAAAATAAGAAAATCACCAATGAAGTTGAAGGGGCAAACAAGCATACGGCTCACCTGATAGCAAGTGATTACCGCCGCCCATAAACAACTGCAACACCAGGGGAATTGCAGATGCATTGCCGGCCTTTTAAAACAGAGTAGGCTCTTTTCTTGAAGGTCCCTAAGTCATATCGGTATGGCAAACTCTCTGGTGGTAGTCGATACCACAAGGAAGTTGTGCGAGGAAGAAAACTTCTTTTAAATTGCATGGTGGTGGACTGCCAGTCATCCAGATGCGATGCGATGGGGAAATTTTGCAGCTAGAATTAGTCCGAACAATTCCTCAGAGCACTCCCTATGGTAGTTGCGATTAAATTTGCAAAGAGATGCAACATCTCTTTGCAGTGCCAGAGAGTCAAGCCGATCGGAAAGAGTTTGGTCGCTGACAATTCGAACAGCTCTGTGCTGGATGCAATTAAATGGAAGGAGCTGGCACTGGGGAGCCCCGGCTCAGAGATGGGAACAGTATTCCATATGCGGCCGAACCTGCGTGTTATGTATTGATAATGTTAAGGGTAAAATTGTTATATATATGGAAGGTAGATTTGATTAAATGAGTTTGTTTTGCAACTTGATCTGGCATGTATCTTTTAATGGCGACGAGGAAAATTAATTAGTTTAAGTAATAATATGGCGTGTAATTTGACAAATGTAGTGTTTCCCGGAAAATTTGATCCCAGGACTGACAATTGGAGTGAATATAAAGAACGTTTATTGTGTGCTCTGGAAGCCGCGGATGTAATTGGTGCCGCGCATGTAATAATGTAGACAAAGCCCGCGCCATTTTCCTATCACAATGCGGAAAGGAAACATATTTATTAATCGTTTCATTATTGGTGCCTAGAAGGCCGACTTCTGTGACATTTAAAGACATTTTGGCAGTTCTCATTCAGCCCATCACGCCGAATGGCTCGGTTCACGTTTAACCGATCATGCGGGGAGATCTGTTCATGATTTTGCCTTGGCATATGGTCTGACACAACTGGTTACTTCGCCTACGCGGATTCCAGATGTGGAGGATCATGCACCTTCCCTGTTGGACCTTCTGCTGACCTCTCACCCGGACGGATATCAGATTTCCGTCGACGCCCCTTTAGGCTCCTCGGACCATTGTCTGATCCGGAGTGTTATGCCACTCACGCTGAAATCGCGGTTGCATTCTGCAGGCTGCCGCCGTGTTTGGCACTATAGGTCAGCCGATTGGGATGGGATGCGGTCTTTCTTTGCATCCTACCCTTGGGGGCGGGTTTGCTTCTCGCCGGATGATCCCAACGTTGTTGCGGATTCTGTTACTGATGTGGTACTTCAGGGTATGGAACTTTTTATTCCTTCCTCTGTGGTGCCCATTGGAGGCAAATCTCAGCCATGGTTTGGTCGCTCCTGTAAAATAGCATCATGCTATAAGCAGGAGTGCTACCAAGCCTGGGTTGATGCATCAGCGTCCCGGGATGTAAACACCAGCGCTCTAAAAAAGAAGTATAATTCCGCCTCTAGGTCCTTCAAAAGAGTCATTGCCAAGGCAAAGTCAGAGCACATAGGCAGAATTGGCGAGAAACTAGTTCGCCTTCCTTCTGGAACCCGTGCATTCTGGTCTCTCGCCAAGGCTGTCCAGGGGAATTTCTGTCAGCCATCTCTTCCATCTCTGCACAGGGAGGACGACTCACTGGCCCATACTGCAAAGGAGAAAGCCGATCTTCTAGGCTCCTTCTTTGCGTCTAACTCGACTCTCGATGACGGGGGGAGTACGCCGCCGACCATCCCGCGGTGTGAGTGCTCCATGCCGGAAGTGCAGTTCACACAGCGCTCGGTTCGCAAAGCACTCCTCTCCCTGGACATCCACAAGTCGAGTGGGCCTGACGGAATCCCCCCAATTGTGCTGAGGACGTGTGCTCCAGAGTTGGCACCGGTTTTAACGCGTCTTTTCCGGTACTCCTACTCCCTAGGCGTAGTCCCAAAATCGTGGAAGACGGCTTTCGTCCACCCGATCCCTAAAAAAGGCGACCGCTCAGACCCGTCCAACTACCGGCCAATCGCCATCACCTCCTTGTTCTCCAAAACAATGGAGTCCATTGTAAACTGCCAGCTCATGAGGTACCTTGAGGATCACCAGCTGATTAGTGACCGCCAATACGGTTTTCACCGTTGTCGGTCAGCTGGTGATCTTCTGGTCTACCTCACTCACAGATGGGCGGAGGCAGTAGAGTTCAAGGGGGAGGCATTGGCCGTTAGTTTGGACATTGCGAAGGCCTTCGATCGGGTTTGGCACAAAGCGCTTCTTTCGAAGCTCCCTTCCTATGGGCTTCCCGAGAAATTGTGCAATTGGATCACCAGCTTTCTTGCAGATCGGAGCATCAAGGTCGTTGTAGATGGTGCAAGCTCCGATTGCAAGCCTATTAATGCTGGTGTTCCACAGGGCTGCGTGCTATCGCCAACGCTGTTTCTTCTGCATATCAATGATATGTTGCATACCCGTAACATTCATTGCTATGCAGATGACAGCACTGGTGATGCTCTTTACACCGGCCGAGCCAATATTTCTCGGGTAAAACGTCTCCGAGTGCCGGGACAAACTTGTGTCTGAAGTCGAGTCTTTGCTGAACAGAGTCTCGGATTGGGGACGACTAAATCTAGTCCAGTTTAACCCCCAGAAGACACAAGTTTGCGCGTTAACCGCTAAAAAGAACCCCTTTGTCGTATCCCCTCAGTTTCAAGGCACTCCCCTTGTTGCCTCAGCCAGTATCGGAATCCTCGGCGTCGACATATCGAGTGACGTGCAGTTTCGTGGTCACTTGGAAGGGAAGGCCAAATTGGCCTCTAAAAAGCTTGGCGTGCTCAGCAGAGCGGGACAGTATTTCATGCCGGCACACCGCCTGCAACTTTACAAGGCGCAGGTTCGGCCGCACATGGAATACTGTTCCCATCTCTGGGCTGGGGCTCCCCAGTACCAGCTCCTTCCACTTGACCGCATCCAGCGCAGAGCGGCTCGAATCGTCGACGACGGAGTGCTTTCCGATCGGCTCGATTCACTGGCGTTGCGAAGAGATGTTGCATCTCTTTGCGTATTTTATCGCATCTATCACGGGGAGTGCTCTGAGGAATTGTTCGGATTAATCCCAGCCGCCAAATTTCGTGAACGCACGACACGGCAAACGTCCCGATACCATCCACACCATCTGGATGCTTGGCGGTCCACCACTGTACGTTTCACAAGGAGTTTTCTTCCACGTACAACCTCTCTGTGGAATAGTTTATCATCGGCGATTTTTCCGGACCGATACGACCTGGGGACCTTCAAGAAAAGAGCTTACTCCTTTCTAAAGGGCCGGCAACGCACCCGCAATTCTCCTGGTGTTGCGGTTGATCATGGGCGGCGGTAGTCACTTAACATCAGGTGAGCCGCATGCTCGTTTGCCCCCTCTTCTATAAAAAAAAAAAAAAAAAAAAAAAAAAAGTTCTTGACCAATTCTATGAACCTCAACTGAATGAAATTTTACAAACTATATATATAAATTTCATAAACGTCAACAAAGTCATAATGAAAGTATTCAGGACTTTATTGCGGCCATT